>ONZH01002079.1:0-60000 GCA_900303285.1 Rhinella marina
AAGTAAAAAAGCATAACTGCTATGTAGTATATGAAGTACATAAAGTGGAAGCTCTTAGCGCATATAAATGATCATAAATATGTCGGGCTCATCCACCAACGATCAAGGTGGCTTCCAATCGGATGAGTCCTACACTAACACTGACCTGCATCCTACACAAACCGGCAGGCCCATATCAGGAGAACACTATACCTGGTCAGAAGCTGCACCAGTGTGAACAGGAGTGCTAAATTCCCAGAGGAAGCCAGTCCTCCTATATGTATACATAATTGCAAAAAACGGACAGCACCTCCTACAGGTGAGAGTCAGGTGCAAGCTACCTACTGGCTGATTGAATACTAAACAGAAAATGGCAGCAGCACTAGATAAGCCATGAGACATAAGATGAACATGAAATAAACAAGTAAAGAAGTAAAAAAGCATAACTGCTATGTAGTATATGAAGTATATAAAGTGGAAGCTTTATATACTGGCCTCCTCTGGGAATTTAGCACTCCTGTTCACACTGGTGCAGCTTCTGACCAGGTATGGTGTTCTCCTGATATGGGCCTGCCGGTTTGTGTAGGATGCAGGTCAGTGTTAGTGTAGGACTCATCCGATTGGAAGCCACCTTGATCGTTGGTGGATGAGCCCGACATATTTATGATCATTTATATGCGCTAAGAGCTTCCACTTTATATACTTCATATACTACATAGCAGTTATGCTTTTTTACTTCTTTACTTGTTTATTTCATGTTCATCTTATGTCTCATGGCTTATCTAGTGCTGCTGCCATTTTCTGTTTAGTATTCAATTAGCCAGCAGGTAGCTTGCACCTGACTCTCACCTGTAGGAGGTGCTGTCCGTTTTTTGCAATGATAGATAGATAGATAGATAGATAGATAGATAGATAGATAGATAGTAGCAAATCGCTGATCTCCAAAGAAATTAAACTGCATATAATTTTTTATTTAATGATCTCAACAAAAATATAATAAAACAGGGACAGTGGTGCCTAGAGTAGGAGCCCCCGACTGGTGGATACTAGAGATCTTCCAAAATTCGCTTCGCAGAATGTTCGGCAAATTTTTTAAAAGATTCATACTTAATACAAAGCTATTCGGTCGAAGCTGCGTACAAATCATTCGTTAGTCTGTCGTGTTCTGCGAACATTCCCACCAATACTTACGCCTGAGTGTACAAAGTGCGTACGAAGCTTTAGCGTATTATTGTCCAGGCTCACACAAAGAACGAATATACAGTAAAAGTACGCTACTTAACTGAATATGTACGCATTAGCGTACAAATTATATGATGCGTACGTAGCGTTAGCGTACAAAGATTTCAGAAGAATCTTCCGAAGTGAATCTGAAAATATTCGCTTCGGTGTAAAAAAATTCCAAGATTCGTATCGAATCTACGAAGCAGCGGATAGATTCGCTCATCTCTAGTGGATACAGAAGCCCCACTAGTCAGTCATCAAACCAAATACATTTCATGTATAAACCACAAGAAGTACAAGTAAGGATACTTTCACATGTGTGTTTTGTTTTCAGGTTTTGAGATCTGATCTCAAAATCAGATCTCAAACAATTACAATTATTATCCTGGTATTATTGCCCAAAGCGATTAACAAAGAGCAGTGTCCTCACCAAGGGGCAGAGATTTAATGTGGATGAGGGTGCTGTCGTGCAGGACGCGTCCCAATGTTGTACGTGGCTGGAGGAGCACATCAGATACAAGCGCCCAGAGAGTGATTCGTAGCCAAGATGGAGGCAAAGATAGATAGATAGATAGATACCAACAGCCCATCCAGGCACATCCCAACTGTTGATGGACTAGTGGGTTATCGCACAGCCCTCACCCAATTTTAGTTGCGGTTTGGAAAGTATAAAGAAAAGCACATGACCACAGTGGCTCATGGGTAAATTCACACTTTGGGATGTCACTAGTGATGAGCGAGCATGCTAGGCCGAACTCGCTGTTCGGCCAAGCATGCCGGCGCTCGGGTACACTCGGTGTTCGGCCGAACACTGGGTGTACTTGAGCGCCATGCTCGAGTCCCCTCCCCGCTAAGCAGAAGAAGGAAGAGGCTCCGCTGCTGAGGAGGAGAAGAAGCCGGAGGAGGAGGTTAGTGGTTTGTTTGTTTGTTTATTTGTTTGTTTTTTCTATTTTTCAGGATCGTGAATGCAGAGGACTACGTTGGATTTGGTAGATTACGTCGGACCAGCTTTTATATTTTTTAAATAAAATGGTCAAACAGGGGTCTGGGGGAGTATTTATTTCAATAAAATATTTTATAAGTGTGTGTGGTTTTTTTTTTACAACATTGCAGTTTTAGTAATCACGGCTATCTACAGACGGCCCTGATTACTAATACTGGGCTTAGTGCTTGCCGGTATGGCCAGCACTCACCCCGACATCTATTACCTCGGCACCCACCGCCACCAGGGGTGTCGGGAAGAGCCGGGTACCCGCAGGACCGGACCTTCTAAATTGAGGGTCCGGTTCTGGAGCAGCAGCAGGTTGTTACTGTTAGGCTGGGAAGGGCCAATAACCGTGTCCCTTCCCACCCTGGTAGTGCCAGGCTGCCGCTGCTGGTTGTATCTGGCTGGGGGGGACTCTACGCCATTTTTTTTCAAAAATAATTAAATAATTTAAAAATTGTATTAAACACTTTCCTAGCCCTAACTAATATTGGTTTTGAGGTTGGAAGACCCCTTTAGATTTTGCAACCCTTAAATACTGTGCCTTACTGATTCCATAACCATCCAGCTTAATCGGCCACTCTGTGTACCTGTAACCATCAAGCCTATTGTGCCACTCAGTGTATTTACAACTGTCAAGGTTTCTGTGACTCCTTAATAAGAACACAAAGACCACTTTTCACTACTGATGCCATAAACATTCAGCTTAATCGGCCGCTCTGTGTACCTGCAACCATCAAGCCTACTGTGCCACTCAGTGTATTTACAACTGTCAAGGTTTCTGTGCCTCCAAGATAAGAACACAAAGACCACTTTTCACTACTGATGCCAAAACCATCAAGCTTAATCGGCCACCCTCTGTGTACCTGTAACCATGTAACCATCAAGCACATTGTGCCACTCAGTGTATTTACAACTGTCAAGGCTTTTGTGCCTTCTAAATAAGAACACAAAGACCACTTTTAAACTACTGATGCCATAACCATTCAGCTTAATCGGCCACTCTGTGTACCTGTAACCATCAAGCCTACTGTGCCACTCAGTGTATTTACAACTGTCAAGGTTTCTGTGCCTCCAAGATAAGAACACAAAGACCACTTTTCACTACTGATGCCATAACCATTCAGCTTAATCGGCCACTCTGTGCGCCTGTAACCATGTAACCATCAAGCCTATTGTGCCACTCAGTGTATTTACAACTGTCAAGGCTTCTGTGTCTCCTTGATAAGAACACAAAGACCACCCTTCACTACTGATGCCATAACATTCCAGCTTAATCGGCCACTCTGTGCCTGTAACAATGTAACCATCAAGCCTATAGTGCCACTCAGTGTATTTAAAACTGTCAAGGTTTCTGTGCCTCCTTTATAAGAACACACTTTTCACTGCATTCTGCAACTTCATAGGCTTCTCTTACCCTTTGGTTCTGGAGACAATATGGTGGGTGCGCTTTCATTAGGTTAACTTATGCAGAAAGTCCTTCTAGGCCTCGACAAACAAGGAGAATAAAGGGAAAAAACCTGTACTATCTATCTTGTTTTCGAACTCTCAGTCTCGCTTATCCAGACATTCCATCCAGGGTGGAAACACTTTGCGTGTGGAATATCCTGCATGACTGCAAAATAATAAAAAGCATGTGTATATTAAAACAGGATCAACTTAATGGGGAATAAGCATTGGGTTGCATTAATATTCTATTACAGTAAAAACCTCATATTTAATAAATTTTCCCAATTTTTTTTTCTCTTTTTGTAAAGCTTAACTTTATTTTTGTAAGTTAAATGCCAATCCAAAGAACCGGCACTTACGAGGTTTGATTTATGTTAAGAAAATAGCTTCCACTGTTATTTCACGTATATACATTTTACACAGCAGGCAGAAAACTCTGCTTTCTCCTGACCAAAATAAGGGATATTATTCTTATGCAGGAGAACGTATTTCTAAACAATGTTCAAGAGCCGCGATACAAGAAAAACATTCCTGACGTTATTTATGCTATAAACCGTGAGTCTGACAACGAGAGCAGAAAAGACTCAGCCGCTGTGAGCAGTCATCGACTTCAAGCCGTGAAATGATATTGGCATCATTAAAGGGTTTTCTGAGATTTTTATACTGATGACCTATCCCCTGGATCTGATCGGTGGTGGCTGATCTGACACCCGGGACCCCCGCTGATCAGCTGTTTGAGAATGCACCGGCTCTTGCAGTAGTTCTGTGGCTCTCAGCTCACCAAGCACAGCTCCGTACATTGTATAGTGGCTGTACTTGGTACTGCAGCTCAGCCCCAGGGACGTGGCTATAGGGGGTGCAGTGGTAGCAGTCGCCCTTGAGACTTGTGACCCTTGAGCCACATAAGAAGACACTGGTGTTATAGAAAGTGCATGAAAGTCAAATTACACCTCTGACTGGAGGGAAGGGGGTTAGGTCAAGAATTTGTCATGGGGGAGGGGCGTTTAAATTTTTGCCTCAGGCAGCATGAAGGCTATGTGCTTCTCTGCCCCTAGCTACAAAGCACTGAAGGAATGGGGGCCCAAGCTGAACTTTTACACCAGGGCCCATGAGCCTTTAGCTACACCCAATGGGGTTTAGCTGCACCTAGGTCATGTGACCGATGAATGTGGCAAAGCTGTAAGAAGGCCACAGCGCTATTGTGATGCCTTCTCAAACAGCTGATCGGCAGGAGTCTCGGATGTCGGACCCCTACCAATCAGATACTGATTACCTATCCAGAGGTCTCAGAAGTCTCGGAAAACACCTTTAATCATGAGAGAATTTTGGACCAAAAATAACAAAGAGAACATTCACTTTAAAGGGGTTTTCTCGGATTCTAATATTGATAGCCTATCCTCAGGATGGGTCATCAATATCACCTCGGAGGGGGGACTGTGACACCCAGAGCTCCTACCAATCAGCTGTTTGAGGATGCCACAGAGCTCCTGTAAGCATCAAGGCCTCCTCATAGCTTACCAAGCATGAGGTATCACAGGTCAACCCTGTTCAATCGAATGAGAGTGAGCTACCCCTAGGTCAGGTGACTTATGAATGTGACTTGACTGGCTGACTATCCTTTAGACAAGTCAAGATCAAAATGTCAGAGCAGCTCTTTAACTCTTCTTCAGGCTCCAATCTTCAGCTCCACTGTTGACTTAAAATCTAACAAAACGGAGCATTCCTTCTTCGTACTCGCCACAAATAAAATTGAAGTGTGAGCTTTAGTCTTATATCTGCATCCTTCGGGGGACATTTTTTTAACCCATAATCCCACCCCTCATCCTCAAGAGAGTCATTCCTCTCTCAGCCCATCTTAAAATGACAGTAGCCACCAACGTCTGGTGGAGCTCCTCATCCATCCATGCCATCTGCTGGTCAAACGACCTCTCCACCGACCCTCGTCGTTCCGTCGCCCCCCTTATGAATATCACACCAGGTGACATTTCTGTGTCCGAACAAGGATCCGAGCAAAACAGGAAACAATTTATGTCACCCCAAGCCTTTTAGTAAATCGATGCAACTATTTGTAATTGCTTGTTGCAGAAGATTAAAAGTGCTTAGCTGTGATCTTCGCCCGTGCTCCTCAGGCCAGGGTGACCTGCGTTCGAAAAAAAAAAAAAAATGCATTGTGGGTAATCAGCACCTCTTTCCATCAGCTAATCCATATTGTTAATATTTCTGGGATTTTAATGTAGTTACAATTTATGGCTGATCAAATGTTGTTACCTAAATTGCTGTTGCTAGTCGACAGTTTAACTGTCTTTATTAATTACGGGATAATTTAATGCTGGTGCACAAGCTCTTGTGTTGGTCATTTTTACAGTTCAGGCAGTTATCAGCCGCATGACGAACCGTTTTAGCATTTTCAATGGAAATTTGGTAATACGATGTGATAAAAATGTCATTTAGTGGTGAGTAATGTTTAGTGGTTTATGTGTGATTAATCCCCGGGGACCACACACCTTCAAATTAACAATATACATTGAAGAATTATATTTAAGCCATTTTCTGATGTTTGCAGGACGCATAAAACTGTCTATTTTATTCATTCGAATAAATAAAATCTTTAGCAGTACTTGGGAATGGTACTTTACACATCATTCTACTAGGCATTAGGGAAATAATGCATCCCCCCCCCCCTCCTCTCCTAGCACAATGACTTGACACATACGGCAAAATGAGTGGGGAAAAAAAGCAGTAAATAGAAATTAAATAAAATTTTAATAAAAATACTATATACCATATATTTCACTTTATAAGATGCACATGATCATAAAGTGCACCCCAGATTTTAAAGGAGGAAAATAAGAAAAAAATATTTTTCATCAGACCTCATATCAGACCCTCAGATCAGACCCCCAAGACTTTATATCACACCCCCATAACAGTATATCACATGAGACCTCCATATCGGGACATTACATGAGACCCCCATAATCAGGACATTACATGAGACCCCCATATCAAGACATTACATGAGACCCCCATATCAGGATATTACATGAGACCCCCATATCTGGACATTACATGAGACTCCCATATCTGGACATTACATGAGACCCCCATATCAAGACAAAACATGAGACCCCCATATCAAGACAAAACATGAGACCCCCATATCTGGACATTATATGGGACCCGATATCAGGATATTACATGAGACCCCCATATCAAGACAAAAACATGAGACCCCATATCAAGACAAAACATGAGACCCCCATATCTGGACATTATATGGGACCCGATATCAGGATATTACATGAGACCCCCATATCTGGACATTACATCAGACCCCCATATCAGGATATTACATGAGACCCCCATATCTGGACATTACATCAGACCCCCATATCTGGAAATTACATGAGACCCCCATATCAGGACATAACATGAGACCTTCATATCAGACCCCCATCAGACCTTCTTTAGAACTCATATCAGCCCCCCATACTAGACCCCCATCAGACCTCAGATCAGACCTTAAAATAAAAAAAATTCTCTTACCTCTCCTGTACCGCGGTTCCGCTCTGGATCCGGCAGTCTCTTTAGAAGTCGTACTCCCCTGTCTTCTCTGGCCGGCGCTGCACAGTCACCTGACTGCGTGCAGCGTTGGGTCATAGTGCGTGCACGAAGTCCTGACGCTGTACATGGTCAGGACAGTGTGCCCGCGGCCCCAGGAAGGAAGATCAGGGAGGGCGAGTACAGGAAGCACTCGCAGCAATTCACTTCCCTCTCCCAACACCTAATGCATACTAGTGAGAGCTTCCACAATTGAAGCACTCACTAGTATTCGCTTTTTAAGATGTATGGCCATTTTCCCCCCAACTAAGACTGGGCCCCCTCTTTCCCTGGGACCCATAGCAGTCTCATGGTCTGCCACTATGGTAGTTACGCCCCTGCCTGCTGCTCAAGGGACTCCCCCCCCCCTTGCCCTTTGATTGACCGTGCCCGACATCTTGCCTGACCCTGCCAATACCACGGCTGTGCCATAGCTCCCAGTAGCAGCGCTGTTTCTACTTCATGAGCAGCACAGATGCTGACTGTGCAGGAGCCCAAAGTGTAGCAGCGCAGGTACAGTCAGCATCTGGGGTGCTCAGGTAGTAGCAGCAGAGCCTCGGCCCTAGTGCTGCTACTGGGAGCGACAGTGCAGGCACAAGATTGACAGGGCCTGGCGAGACATCTGGCCCTGTTAATCAAGGAGGAGGGGGAGTCTCTTAAATAGTGGGGCAAACCCCACGCTGCTCAAGGAGGCTAACTTTTGAACAAATCAATTCATTCATTACTACTACTAACTTATTGTTACTTTACCTCCGCATAAACTAAGTTAATGCTTGGGGCCCCAGAGATCAGCTTAACCCCCACTGAGATCTAGTAATGATTCTCCTCCCCCAAGTCCTGATGAGTCCTCCTAATGATGAGCACGAGCTCAGCAGACCTGTTATGCAAATAGGCAGCACTGGCACCAGGGGTGCACCTAGCCTTTCTGCTGCCCTAGTTGAAAACTGAAACGGCACCTCAACCCCCGTGCTTCCCTATACTATACTGCAGAAACAGATAATCCCCCTTCTGCTGCCCCCCTCTTGCCCCTACCTGGTGCTGCCTGAGACAATTCCCTCACCTTACCTCATTTGTGGTGCACCCCTGACTTGCGCCCACATATACACCATCCCACCAGCTACTGACTATGAATATTCATAGTGCAGGGATGGAGAAGGCCTAGTTTACGCCAGATTGACATGTATAAACCAGAATCTTTTCAAGCAAATTATGGGGGAATGGAATTGAGTTTGACCAAAACAAATACATACTTAGAATCTGTTTCTGCCCCGCTATGCATTACTTCTGGCAAGTTCATGGGATTACAGATTCCCTTGAGGCTACATTCACACAACAGTGGAAAAAAAATGGCCATTAAAAACGGACATACAGTCCGTTTTTCATGCCCATTTGCATCAGTGTGTGCATCCATTTTCTGGCTGTGTATCCGTTTTTAATTGCCGTTTTGCATCCATTTTGCATCAGTTTTTAATGGCCAATAAGGAAGGATATAGTTCATTCGCTTTTTTTTACATCCCAGCTCCCATGGTGCCCTCACTATAGTTTACGCCCTGTGTGCTGACCTGTGTATTGGTGTTGATCACCTATATGCTAGTTTAATTAAATTGACCAGGTCCCCAAAAAAATTGAAATTGCGACTGCGTGGAAACTGAATATACGTAAACGGACAATTGAGGTTAGATGCTCAATTTCTCGTTAATACCACACCACAGGTAGATTGCTGCTGTACCTTGTGTCTGTAGTAATCACATATATATGCTGGTTTATTTACATTTAACAATCCCAAAAAAAAAACATTTAAATTCGTAACCTGAACTGAAAATACGTAACCAGACAACTGAGGCTTGATGCCCAATTTTTTGTTAATACACATACAGGTAGAGTGCTGCTATACTCTTTGTCTTGTAGTAATCACATATATATGCTGATTTAATTACATTTAACAATTCCCCAAAAATTTAAATTCCAACCACGTAGAAACTGAAAATACATAAACACATAAGACTGAGGCTTGATGCTCAATTTTAACACATCAGTAGATTGCTGTCACACCAAGGGTATTGCTTCAGTAATCATGTATATATGCTGCTTAATTAAATTGAAAGACCCACCCCCAAAAAAATTAAATTACCACATGGAAACTGAAAATACGTCAATGATTGACTGAGGCTTGATGCTCAATTTCAACTTCACACATACAGGTAGATTGCTGCCACACTGTGTATAATATTGAACCTCACAAGAAAAGCTTGTCTGTGAAAGGTTTTCTGTGAAAATGGGGAAACAAAATGAAAGTATTTGCTTGCTGGTAGCTGAGTCTTTTTTAGAATCAGCCTTTCCCTTCACTGTCCCTGTCAATAAGCTTGAGTGATTGATTTCTGACTGTTCCTGGTTGATTTTTCACTGTCCCTGACTCCCTAAGATCGTTTTCCTGGAAGACATTGTAAGACCCAATCAACCTCATTCCCAGCCCACAATAGTGTTCTGCTCGTTCTCGGAGGGCGTGTCCCTGGCTGCTGCAGCACTGATTGGCTCATGCAGGCTGCCTGTCATCCTGGGAGCCAATCAGGGCAAGCCCACCCTTCCACTTCCTCTCGGGGTCATGTGAGAGCCCTTCTTCCCCTCCCTAGTGCTTTTTTGCCACCTACACGTCCACTAAAATGGTGCTATGTGCTATTTTAGTGGATTTGACCACACCCAGAAAGATTTGGATTTGTCTGCTGTCCAAAAGACAGCAAAGTTTGGACCAAACTTGGTTCAGTCCAAACTGGTTTGATCATTCTTAATACTGTTGTTTTCTTATATGGTCCAAGGGCTTTTGGGCCACCTCAGGCATTAGCTCTTGGGTGCAACTGCTACCCCTGTATACTCTATAGCCAGGTCCATGCTTACTTTGCTCCACCCTTTGTGTATATTCAATCATTACACCCACTCCAAATCTAGCATTTGGATACATTGTATAAAATATAGAGCCCTCTACAACGCTAATTTCTCTTTTAGTCATTTATTGCATTTCCCATAAGTTAACGATTACCTCTTTCTTAGAACTTGGTATTGTGCTGGTCCTCGGTTGTTCAGGATATGCACAAATAAATCCATGGCTGGTTACCATCGGGTTTGTCTCCACATGGTCTGACACTAAATACCGCTATATTTTATTCATACATTTTTAGAAGTATAACAGATTACAGAAGTATCTTACAAAGGAGGATTCTTAGAAAAGATGCTACAGAATCATTTCATAGGGAATGTAAGGCCTCTTTTATCATAGTTTTGTAAACTTTTATGCACCTAAGTTGTGTTAAGTCTATTTTTTCCTGATTCTTAGATCTCATGGTAATATAGCCCTCCTCCCTTCTTTATTATTGCAGTATTACTAGTGGAATGGTATGTTTATAATATTCATGGTATTGAATTAGGTAAAACGAAGTCTGTGGTTTTATTCCGGTGAAGCTTAAATTAATTATTTATTTATTGGTAACCCATAATAAAGATGGTGGCTTTATTTAACCAAATTATTCAGTGTTTGTGTGTTTATTTTATTGATATTCAGGTTTGGGATCTGTGATCACATGCAAGTATTTACCCAGAGGAATTGAAGAACGCCCTCTGCCTTTGTATTCTTGAGACACAATGAGGTAGAAATTCTTATTATGAGGTTTGCAGTCCTTTAAATCTAGAAGGAAAGGCTAAGGCTGGTTGAATATACCGAGGTGGCGGTGAGGATCCATCTCACTAAAATGCACTCTCGTTATCAGATAAGCACCAGTGATTCCACTATTAATTAACCTTTCGCATCTTCAGCGCAGAGCTTAATTGAACTTCATTAGTGAGTGCGTGGAGCACCACCTAACACAAAGCTTTTTGTTTGACGCCTGGTGTTTTCATTCGCCGGCTACAGATATAAAATGAGGATATTCTAAGACTTTCAGAAAATCTGCCAATAGATTCCTGCCAAAAGGTAAAAATATAAAAAAAATATGCATAATTAATTTTGATCTTATTTAGGCCTCATGCACACAGCCGTTTAGGTTCCCAATGCATGGGCAACATCCGTGCAGATTCTGCAGATGGATCCAGGTCCATTCAACCTGCATGCTCTACTTTTTTGCGGGGCAGAGGCACGGACAGAAACTCCACTGAAGCACTCCATAGTGCTTCCATTGGGTTCCGTGCCTTCGTTCTGCACTGGACTTTCCTGATTGTTCAAGTGAATGGGGCTGCATCCGTGATGCAGGGTGCATGCGGCCAGAGCCTGCATATTGTGGACCTGCTGTCTGCGGGCCTAAAAACGGGGATGGACGAGCAACTGCCGTGTGCATGAGCCCTTCCTAAGAGATAGGAAAAGAGCCCAATAAAGACCATGACAATTCCAACCAAAGTGGCCTGGAAGTGGAAGAGCTGTCCATAGATACGCGTATCCCAATTTCAAAGTTTGACTGATAGACCAGTCCTTTGATGGTTGATGACACAATTACAGCAGAAGACTACCCTATTTGGAAGTAATATTGTGACTACTAGTGACTATTTCTTATGAAATCATTCTCAAACAACCTAATAGACTTTATTGGTGTGGATTTTCTGTACAACACTACAGTCTACAAGTTCTCTAGAGGTGGACGGTGGACCCTCAGAATCATTGTCCAAGAACCTCAATTTGATACTGTTCACTGTTGCTATGGAACCCATGGAGAAGGAAAGATGTAGGTCATCTACTAGATGGTTGGTTAATAATTCTCCAATTATTATTTGAAGGAGGAGCTATTTGATGTCAGGACCTGACCTCCCAACCTCTCCTAGTATTTTAAGTTTACTCTGCAGAGTTTATGTGCACAAGATAATAAATATTAAATGGGTTGTCAGGGATTTTTTTTTAGAAAGGGCTTAATGATATTAAAAAAAAAATTAAGCGATTACAGCTGATCGCAGGGGGGGTCTCAATAGGGGGACTTCCTTTGATAAGCTTATATTTGAGGGACCCTTCTACCAAAAAGGTTTTTCTGAGAATAACTAAAAGTTTAGGGACTTATATTTAATAGTAATGGTTAGGCCCATGGTCCCTACCCACCAGAATCCTGCTGTACCCTGTGGGCGTGGACGCCATACTACAAACTATGCCATCCAGTGTCCTGGCCTCCAGTGTTCTCCGCTAGCTGCCGGCAAGTGCTCCAGTCTCTGTCTCCTTATGGCACATGGCTAGGGGTCCCTGTTATTTAAGGCACCCTGTCCAGAAAGAGGGTGTCCTGAGCTTTGTGGTTCTTTGGTGGACAGAAAAGGTGTATTGAAATCTAGTGCTTCAGCGATTCTTCTACGTTTTGTCTGTGATTCTCCTGCGTTATCTCCTGCCTGTGTTTCCGTGTCCCTAGTCCCTGCCCTGTTCAGTTCTGTTGGCATTTTGAGTTTACCCAGTTCATCAGCCTTGTCTGTATTCCTGCCAAACACCCAGTCTGCCCTGCCTGTGTCTGCAGTACTACCCTGCCTGCCAGTCTATCCTGCGTCTGCATACATCTACATTTCAAGTGTGTCTTGGACTTCAACTTCAACATTAAAGTCTAAGTGACTGTTTAGACCTACGGTTTTGGGTAGTTTTTTACTCCTTTTGGGACATGCACCAGAGTCCCTGACTCCAGTGGTCAGCTGCCAACGACACTGAGACTATCCCAAGAGGTAGCAGTCTGATTGCTCCCCTGCAGCAAAGTCCAGATCTCTGTCATGTTCCACCGCCTTAGCCCGACCCTAGACATAACACAGTATCAGTGTATCACCTTTTACTGTTCCTTATAACTAACCCCTTATTTTGAAAAATATCTTTCATCAGAGACTAAAAAACCAAAATAATATATACTAAATTAAGGTCATCTGTGAATTTGCTTTAAAATGTAAACAATGTGTCACGATTCGTGTAAATTTAATTAACAGGGTTCTCCCATGATTAATGTAAAAAATGTAAAATCATATAGTACATGACAATCTCTTTCTAACACAGCTAGAACCAGCCCTGTACCTCACATGGATCCAGCTAGATTTATTTCAGACTGGCAGCTTAGGGGGCACGTCTTTACTAAGGGAGGGTGTCTCCTTTCTGCTGCAGCTTGCTCATAGATGTTTCCTTTCTGTCTCAGATCTCTCCCTCTAACAGTCATAGACAGGGCTGGTGGCTGTTGATTTAAGGATGGAACAGAGCATGTGCGTCCAACTCAGTTCGCTGGACACAGAAATAAGGAAAAGAACAAACAGCAGGTGGCGCTATATACATAGATTTAATTGAATAACTCAGTGGCTATTCAACATTTTTAATTACATGCAATTACAAAAGTTTTCAGATCAAGGTAATAATTTGAAAAATGTAGAATGTTTTTTGTTGGCCACAAAACATGAATTCTATGGTCCACTTTTTTTGATTGCGCTTTTTATTTTTATGAAGTGTTTGTGGGCTACAAGAAAAAGTTACTAGCGAAGGATAGATCCTTTTATAGGACACTGCTGACATCACTTAAGGTTTGTGTTTTCCCAACAAAATGCCCATCTCCTTTATCTGTAAATAACTCAGCGCAATGAATTTATCTAGTCTAGTGAGCTTTCAACTGAAGGACATGAAAAGACAGAACAACTCAAACTACCAGTGTGAACAACCAGCATTTTATTGCATTTGAGAATGCTATACTGTCAGTAATCAGTACTGACTACACAACATTTTTTATTGTCTGTGTCAACAGACATGGAATGATGAAATTACAGTTGATGTGAGGAATGAGTTTCTTTTATGCCTTTTCAAAACAAACAAAATTTTTTTCTTTTTTTCTTTTTTTTTTTTACTGGCAGCAAATACACATGAAGCACCATGCTAACAGTCCAGACTGTACCATTGTCACCGAGGCTTATGGGGTTGTCAGAAGAATGTGTACTTAAGTTAAAGAAAAAAAAATATCAATGCAAAGGATTAACACGGCTTCATAGTAAAAGCAAATGAGTAGACGATGATTTAAATGGAAAAAAAAGTCAATAAAAAGAAAATAACATTTAAAAATGGTGTCCAGACAAACAAATTACCATTTTTTCTTGGTGGACCAGTCAAGTATGATTCTGTTACAGAGCATTTTATTTGGAGCTTTATTAAATAAATTCCAACTTAATTCAATATTATAAAGATTTAGAAGGCTTCAAAAAGTGTGAGAAAAAAAGAGGAATATGATCAACACAAAAAAGTGCATAAAAAAAAAACAAATAGGATTCCTACAAGAAAAAAAATACATGATACAAAAAATAAATTTGACACCCAACACAAAAAAAGGAAAAAATAAATCAACCCAAGCCCTGATTTCATTTTTCCTCTCACTTCTAGCGAGACGCGTGAATCTGACAAGATTTAACAAGGCATAGAAACTAAAAAGAGAAGGCTTTGTTCAACTCATTCCTGACAGCAGTTTACCTGATACATGGTACTATTTTGCTAATGTACGCTTTTCTTTGAGAAAAAAAAAAGAAAAAAACAACATGTAACAAATTGTCTTTACATCTTGGCACCTTGTAAAGTAATTTTTGTTTTTAATACAAAAGTTTAATAGTTTGACACTCCCCGTTAATTATTCAAGACTTCACTGATAAACTTTGAAAGTGTGAGCCCAGGATTCATCATGCAAAATATTTACTGCAGGAGGAGAAAACACTTTAAAACAACTTTTTTTTTATATAGATATATATATATGCTTTCAGAACGTATGAACCTTTTTTTACGTTTTTTTTGTTTTGTTTTAAGATAGCCCGAAATGGCAGTGGTAGATAAACATAGGATGGTAGAAAAAAAAATTAGAGGAAAAAAATATGGGGAGTGGAGGGAAGTCAAAAACACAAAATCTGTACAAATTTTACCGATCCAGGATAGAAAAACAAAAAATTGTCAACTATGTTACAGTTTGAAAAGCAAATTAGTCAGGGAATTTCTCCCACCTTGTCAGCAAACGTCATCCATAATTTTATTTTTTTTAAGCTGGGATAACTAAATATTATACATATGCAGCAAGTCACCTGCAATACTTACATACAGTAGATTTTTTTTTTCAAAGCTATTTTTTCTTTTGTATAGTTACTATAAAGCAGTTGCACAACAAAGCGATGGTGTTTGACAAAACAAATATGCATTTATTCCCTGCAAGGAAACTTTGAAAAAGGAATGGGGAAAAAAAATCTAAAATTTAGATACCCAACTTGGCCCTTCCCCCCTCCCCCTCCATTTTTTTTTAAATACAAATGGTTAAGCAGACATGTTGACAGTATATGTACATAATTGGGATCTCACATGAACAACAGTTTTTTATTCTTTATTTTTTGCAAAAATGAAATAAAAAATATATCTATATAGTGGAGTTTGCTTCGTGATAAAAGCCTGAGTTTTTCAGTTGGTCGTTAATCAAGTTCGACACTTGCATGATATGTAAATGCTTCAATTTTGTTTTCTAGTTCTATTAGCTGTAAACCGAGCATGCAAGACATACAGTTAAGTGCAACTTAGTGAAATGTATTTGTGTTTTAGTAATTCTAGAAAGGGCTGGGTTGAGGTATGCTTAACTTTTTTTATACATGCTAATGAGTTTTACTTAAGCCCAACTAGTCTTGCCCCCAATGAACAAATTAAGTGGCTCTGTATCCCCCCATATCACTTGAGGCATTTAACCATGTATCCTCTTTTAGCTGGTCTGTCTAAAACCAAGCTGCCAAAACAACACAAAACACAAAAACAAAAAAGAAAAGAAAATGGCCAGTGATGAGTGCCTTTAATACACAGATTAAATACAAGGATGAGGAAAAAAAAGGTGGATGGTGAAAGGGTTAGTATAGAAGCTGAAAGGGACTACTTGCATCACCATACAGTGTTATATCAAATTTTGAAGCCAATTTACACTACAAAAAATTCCTTAAATGTTTTTTTTTATCTAATACATTTGTGCATTTACTGTGCCTTAAGATTTCAAATCAGTTAATTATGATATCACTAAAAAGTGCTTTTTTTTAGGCCGCGGGGTTGCTTGTATGAACAACTTAAATAGTTTATATATACATTAGTAAGAGAAGGAAGTGATGCTTTGAGCATTTGATGGTATATTTAATATGACAACGATACAGACCTCCAAAAATGTGCCTTAGAACATCATAACCAATAGGTTCATTTGGAAACATAGAGAACAAACATACTATCTAGCCATTGGTACAGAATATGTGCAACTTAAAATGTAGGGGGGAGTTATTTAATAACCAGAATTTCTTTATTTTTTTTTTTTTTTTAATTCTTGGGAAAAACGTCAGTTGCCATGTGCAGGATTTTTGGGAGGCCTGTGAAGACCATACAATAGCTAGCAACATTCGAGAAGCCGTAATACTATTTTTGACATAGATATCAACTTACACGGTTTGGTCACATAGGGTTAAAAAAAAAAAACAACAAAAAAAGGCTAAAAAATAAAATAGAAAACAATACTTTGGCATGGAATAAGATGGTCTGAAAATACACAAATGGAAACTAGCGGATTCCTATTAAACTAACCCTAGTCTATCTCAATGAACAATATATCCCCCGCTAGATACACCGGTTTCTTTTGATCATCAGCAAGAGGACATTTGGCTTTAAGATACAGGTAAAGCATATAACAAGCAACATAATTTACCATCGTGAAAAATCTTTGGTAATTTTAGGGCTGACAAAAAGTGGAATTCTGTTCTCATAGGCGATATCATCCTCAGCAACCAATCAGATATCAGCTTAAGTTGACCATAGGAGCCGACATGCAAAAGGTGGCCGTCGGTTTTTCGGCGCTTTGCACCATTTTATCACCAACGCCACCCTCTATTGTCCCTCAAAGGTCTGGTAGCCCATCCAGCGTGAAGAATAAAAAGGACAAAAAATAACTCTTCAGCTTGAATATTAAAGTGGTTTAAAAAAATAATAAGACTGATACAACTATGCTTTATGGAAGTGGTGAAGATAGCAGAGCACATCTGAGTCACTTAAAAGTGCAGCCCCACAGAAACTATTTACAGATGAGTAAATGGTTTGGAAAACATATGTAGACTTTTTTTTTTTTTTTTTTCAAAAAATGAGATACTTAGGTCACAAAACCTTCAGGGATGAACCATGTCTAATGTTATATATTGTGACAAAAAATCACCTAAGTGTTCCTCGTTTTTCTGCAATGATGGTATTCAAAAATTTCAAAAACTATCACTAGAAAAGGAACTGTATCTCTAGTTTCCCTGGCCAGTGTGTGCAATAGCTTTACTGTAGGGGGTTATTCAATGGTTCAAAAACTGATTATTGACAACATGCCTACACAGTGCAAAAATTAAATTTTTAATTATTGTGCCAACTTTACATCCCCTTGGTATAGACTGGCAACCCAAGTATTCTCACTATCAAGGACAAGAACCCTATATGTGTCTCTCATTCTTAAATACTGTATTCACAACCTTGATCTTTAATGATCATAAACTTAGGGCATGAATTAACTCGAGTTCGGCCTACAGGAAATACAAATAGGGCCAAATAGTGGCACAGACGTAGCCATTAATGCTCATCTGTTTACCTCCTCTTCTCTTTGTTTTATTTTTTTTTTTTAATGGGGGTTACAAGGGCAAATTTCTACTTTTTGGCTCTCTTCTACCCTTGGAAATGACCAACGATGTCATTGTCCACCATGCAAACTTTTTGCTTCAAGTAGATCCCACACATGAAAAAGGTCTGACATTAGACTTAGGTTCTCTGAGGTCCATATCCTGTTCTAGGGGCACAGATGCCCCTTACTTTTTTGCCTACAGTCTACTATGGTCCGCTCATTATCCACTTCTTTCAACCTTCCACTAAAAGCCCTATCTTGAAAATCCGCCTCAGGGTATCCATGTTTGCACTGGATGCAGTAAATGGCCCCCTTTGCATTGACTCGTGTACAAATAATAAAAATGCAGTGAGAGAAAACAATGGCTCCTCTTAATGAAATTTTTCCCTTCATCAAGTCAAAATCTTACTTCCTATTTACTGTTTATATATATTTTATACATATTAATGTATACATATGATGATCGAAAATCATTTATATATATATAAAAAAACAATGCTTTTCACCCATTGATCACAGGGTGGCTTCCCGGTGACTCAAAAAATTAGAGCTTTGTCAAGAAATCCTACATCAAGCTCTTCCTCGACTGTTGACTTATGAGCAAAGACAGTGCAGAAAACCAGCATCTGGTACTATAAAGCATAGAGTGCCTTCCAGGACTTATCAATGGCAAAAGTAAGGACTGCAAGCTACATCATCATGGTGAATTTGGTACGCATTGGCTCTCCGACACAGCCATACAGGAGGGATGCCATGCCTTTCCTTATGACCTTATCTTAATTCTTGCTCTTCTAGGAGGACGTGAACCATTCTCTTGAATGTCAAGGGGCAACTTTTTGGAAAATGTTTGTGAAACAAAAATTGTGAAACTATGTTTTGTTTTTTTCTTTTTCGAGTGTCTGAAAGATAAAATGTGATCGCAACTTAAGAGAACTACAATGCAATGACAGAAAAACATTGAACAATTGAAAGACATTCGGCATCATATAATAAAAACACCTATTAACATTCATCACAAAGTACAGAAAACATTACGCCTCTGAGAGGTCTTGGGCCTTGAAACAGAGGCCTGAGGTCAGAACTTAAATTGGTGTAGTACAATAAAAATAAAAGCAATACATTAAGAAGTTTGGGATAATTACTATGCCTCTCCCTCTGTCCCATACACATATAAAAAAAAAAGGTCACCCTCAATCCCATATGGAAGCAAAAGAATCGATTTAAAGGCAGTGATAATCAGAATTACATGCAGTACTGTGCAAATACGTTGTCCATTGGAATCCTTTTTTTTTTTTTTTTTTTTTTTTTTAAATCTGGGCAATAGGGATGACCTGCAGTTTAGACGCACATGCTTATATCGATGCCCTCAGTGTCCTTTTACGGCTGAACGTCAGTCCTTAAAAGTCTGCTGCGTGTGATGACGTGAAATTGGGTTGTTTTAGCAAATTTACAACACTGATGCTGACTGTGAGAGAGGAAGTCGCAAGTACCAAACAAGTCGATCCAATGCACAAAGTACAAATTCCGTTTTTGTTTTTTTTCTTCAACAAAAAAAGTAGAAAAATCAAAAATACTCCCAAATGGGAAACTTGATGGCACTAAGAGTTAACACATGTCATAGTTGTCAGAATAGGGCCTGGGACTCTCCAGACTGTACAATATAGGAGAGATAGCCAAGGCCTTGAACTGTCTTCGTTCTCATGATTGTGAAAGTACACATGATGTTACTCCATGTCCTCATTTACAGGTTCATCTTCATAATCTCTGTCTGGGTCAAAGTCGGGACTGTGGTTAGCTGTTGTTACTAACGATAGAGGACCTTCATTCTCATCAGGATCCAGTGGTTCTTCTTTAACGTGTACGTGGTGCCTGCATAAAAAAAAAAAACAAATTCCAATTTTATAAGCTTGGAAAACGCAAGATAATTGTCCTTAAAAACATCAATTAGCTATAGTGCTGGTCTTCTAGTGGTCCCTTCTTTTTTGAGGTGACCATTGTCCCCTTTTAAGGACTCTCATCCAAAGGAGAAGAAAATATTGTCTCAACTATCCCAACTCTAAAGGGGCTGTTGGTTTTGGAAAACTATTTTCAAATACCCTTTTCGAAAACAAGTCAGGACCTTCATCTATTAGCTAGAGCAGTTACAAAGGGTGTCTCTCACTCTGCCTACGTATTTCACGTACAGCCCATTGATTTCAATGTAGTACTTCCTATCCCTTGTGGTGGTACTGTAGGGGAATTAAACACTTCTTGACACGTTTTGCCACAGGTCAAAGCTAGTTGGTAGAAGTCCCATATTGATAGCCTATCCTCAGGATAGGCCATCAATACGTGACCAGTGGGGACCTGATTCTAAGAAACCGGGTAGTCAGCTGTTTAAGGAAGCCGCAGCACTCCAGTGGGCCCTTCAGTCTCCTTTCAGCTTACCAAGCACAGCGCCTACCACTGGATAGTGGCTGTACTTCGTATTGCAGCTCAGACCCATTCACTTGACTGGGACTGAGCTGCACCTAGGCCATGTGACTGATGAACGTGACCTCACTGTCCTAGGAGGAGGCCGCAACGCTCACCGGTGTACCGTGGCCTCTTCAAACAGCTGATCAATGGGGGTGCCAGGAGACAGAACCCCTTACATCACATATTGGTGGCCTATCCTGAGGATAGGCCATCAATAGGAACATCTCAGAAGACACCTTTAAAAAGCATGTAAAAAAAAAATTGTAAGTTTTTTTAAAATTGTAATCCCTAAATATTCCCAAATCTCAAATGACTATGTACACCCTTCTATTATGATGGTAACTACACACCAGGTTCTACAATTATACTCCTGCTGTAATATTTTGATAGGTGAAACAAAAAATCTATATAACTTTTTTTTAATGGACTAATGCCAAGGGCAAAAATATCAGTAGTGCTAAAAAATAATAATAATAAAATACATATTAACATTACCTTGACACAACCAAACAAGCCACAAGTACACCGATTAAACAAGACTTCATAAAAGTAAAAATGGGAATTCTCAGGCCACCGAGCCTCAAAGAGGCCGGGGGTAATCACTGCTTAATGTGTGTTCTGCTTTTCTAGTTAACATGCAGAACTTGCGAGTCTACTCTCTAGAGGACGACCCCAAGTGAGGTTCTATCATTAATCAACTTCAAGCAAAACACTGCAAGGAGACACCATGATACATGCTTTAAACTCCAAATTAATGCAGATTTTTTTTTTTACCAACTGTCAATAAGGGAAGAAAAGCTCTGCCAGCCAACACAAACGGAGAAGGCGAGAGAAAAAAAAGGCCTCGCTCAACACAACAATGCGATAAGAGAGCCCAGTCCTAACGAGAATAATAACACTGTCAGCTGTAAACAAGAAAAAACATGATCCTCGCCTCGTGGTGGGCAAAGAAAAAAAAAATAGGACGCTCTCCGGAGATGAGATCTGCCAAATCCTCCATTATGGAAGAGCATATGAATAACCCACGGGGGAATAGGGTTGATCGTACATAACAGCTATGATAACAAGAAAGAAATGTTGTGCGTAAATCATATTTACAGGACTGCCTTTACAAACAGCAATTACTTTTTTGCCGCTGAGTGGCTTTTGTCATGCAAAATACTCAAATGCGTAAACACCGCCTGGCCTTTGAAACGGTGAAGGGAAGTGTCATTTTACTGACATTATCTAATATTAGAGATGAGGAGCAGAAGGGAAAGCTCCTGCTCGCTCATGATACAATTGACTTTAGAATGCAAGGCCTAAAAATATGTTGCGTTAATGAATTAAACTCCTACTCTCTGCTCGTTGGGTTTCACACCCCCACCCACGGCTGGGTATTTTTTTTTTTTATATATACATTTTACCTCTTGTATTATAAAAGGTATTATTATAAAGAAAATAGATTGTAAAAGAAGAACAAAATTAGTCAACGAGTTGTCCTTGGTCAGTGGAATTTTTACGATACCGTACATTTTTAAAAATATTTCTATATTATTGTTATATTATGTTTCCATTATAAAATACATTACTATTTTACCAGTTTTCGAGGCAGATAATGTCTAGAATTTTTTGCTCTTTTAGCTACTTAAAAGGATTTTCCAAGAAATTTTTACTGATGACTTATCTTCTGGAAAGCTCATCAGTATCTGATCAGTGGGGGTCCGACACACGTGACCCCCGTCGATCAGCTGTTTAAGAAGGCAGCGATGCTCGTAGTAGCGCCGCAGCTTTCTCTCTGCTCACCAACTACAGTGCTGCTTGGTATCAGTTGTGGCTCTGATGGGGCTGAGCTGCACCAAGGCCATGTGACCAATGAACATGACGTCAAAGGCCTAGGGAAAGCTGTGAGAAGGCTGCGGCACTACTGAGAGTAGACTAGGGTTGTCACGATACCAAAATTTTGATTCGATTTCGATACCAATAAAAAGTATTGCGGTACTCGATACCGTTCGATACCATGTCGAAAAAATAAAACACCCAAAAAACTGTGTGCCCTCATCAGACCTCA
Organism: Rhinella marina; assembly: GCA_900303285.1. Lineage (NCBI taxonomy): Eukaryota > Metazoa > Chordata > Amphibia > Anura > Bufonidae > Rhinella > Rhinella marina. The sequence goes on from ONZH01002079.1 coordinate 22,349, forward strand.
GATCAGCCCACTGTGCCCCCATCAGACCTCAGAGCAGCCCACTGTGCCCCCATCGGACTTCAGAGCAGCCCACTGTGCCCCCATCAGACTTCAGAGCAGCCCACTGTGCCCCCATCAGACTTCAGAGCAGCCCACTGTGCCCCCATCGGACTTCAGAGCAGCCCACTGTGCCCCCATCAGACTTCAGAGCAGCCCACTGTGCCCCCATCAGACCTCAGAGCAGCCCACTGTGCCCCCATCAGACCTCAGAGCAGCCCACTGTGCCCCCATCAGGCCACAGAGCAGCCCACTGTGCCCCCATCAGACCTCAGAGCAGCCCACTGTGCCCCCATCAGGCCACAGAGCAGCCCACTGTGCCCCCATCAGACTTCAGAGCAGCCCACTGTGCCCCCATCAGACCTCAGAGCAGCCCACTGTGCCCCATCAGGCCACAGAGCAGCCCACTGTGCCCCCATCAGACCTCAGAGCAGCCCACTGTGCCCCCATCAGGCCACAGAGCAGCCCACTGTGCCCCCATCAGGCCACAGAGCAGCCCACTGTGCCCCCATCAGGCCTCAGAGCAGCCCACTCTGCCCCCATCAGACCAGCCCACTCTGCCCCCATTAGAATAAAATAAAAAAGTCTCTTACCTCTCCTGCGCCGCAGCTCCGCTCCAGGTCCGGTGCTCTGTGTCTTCTCCTCCCGGCATTGCACTGTCACCTAACTGCGTGCAGCGTCAGGTCAGAGTGTGCGCACTACGTCCTGACGCTGTACGTGGTCTGGACAGTGCAGCGCGGGCAGAGAAGACAGAGGAGCGCCGGACCCAGAGCGGAGCCGCGGCGCAGGAAAGATAAGATAGTTTTTTATTTTAGCTGCCAAAGGTATCGCAAAAGAGCAAATCCCGGTACCAAATCGATACTGGTATAAAAATATCGATTCAGTATCGAAATATCGATATCCGCAACAACCCTAGATTAGACTGATGTCTTCTCAAACAGCTGATCACGGGGTTCGCAGGTTCAGGACTTCTAATGATCAGATACTGATGAGCTCCCAAGAGGATAGGTCATCAATTGAAAATTTTGGAAAACCCCTTTAATTGCAATTTCATTACTACAATATCTCAAGGACTTAACGTCTATCTGGACAACCCCTACTTATATTAAAGCCACCCCATCGCCATGAGTCTTGTTTAGTGATGAGCGAATTGATTCATGTCAATCGTTCAAAAAAACAGCCTCCTTGAGCGGGGCTGAACCTAGTGTTCAAGAGACTCTGCCCTGCCCCTTGATTGACAGGACCAGACAATCTTGTCAATCTCATATCTACACTGCTGCTCAGAGAAACAGCGCAAGCGCCATGGTTCTATTACTGCAACCTGTGCAATGCAGATTCTGACTTTGAATGTGCCGCTGATATCAGGGTACACCCGGAAGTGGAGCAGCGCATGCACAGTCAGCATCTGGTAGCAGCATATGCTCTGCAATGGCTCCACCACTTGAGTCAACAGCACAGGCACGAGATTGACAGGCCAAGGCGAGATATCTGTTCTAGTCAATGAAGGGGGAGGGTATAGTCTCTTGAACAGCAGGGCCATCCCCTCAATGCTAAAGGAGGCTGATTTTTTTAAATGATTTGGATTCATAGAAAATGATTTACTAACCAGTAGCCTTGTTGTGTCTACCAGGGCAGGAGTTGTCCTTAGCAGTGCCCGTGTATCAAAGAAGGGACTGTCAAATCGATGACCCTTCTGGATATCAAAAATTAGAGTGGTCCCCACCTTCTTTAAACTCTTTTGAGAGTAGTCAAGCTACACAAAAAACTGTATGGAGAACATTAATCCTGAAAAAATGCGTAGAACAAATAGGGTTATTTGCTCCCTTTTTGAGATACTGGGTCACCAGTGTAATGTAATTCCTATATGACTGAGTAGTACATGATCTTAAGATAAGGAGAACGAAAAGGAACCTAGCACTACTCAACATATCCACGCCCAAAAATTATAGCAATCTTAGCTATGGTGATGATGTTATTACAAATACAACCCATGACTATTACAAATCTTTATAGCATTGTTCTCCTCATATGGGCCAAATTGATTTTTTTTGGCCCCCCCTTAGGATCCAAGAGCCTCATAAGATTGCTATTCTGCTCTCCCTACAATTACACAGCCTTAAAAAATGGGCCATGACGTTAAATGCGACTCTACCTTCAATTTTTTTTTTTCAAACCAAGTTTCAACTTTTTCTGAAACAGTTTAGCCGTAAACAACTCGACAGAGAAGAGATTTTTATTTTATTTATCACATCTCAATAATCCTTTTATTTGTCCACTCTGGGAGCAGACGAGTGTAGCTTGCGGCTGTTAAAAGGAATTGGGTTTCCGATGGCACACACAGCATGAAGCACAACGGCTCTGCGGATACCATTGGAAGCTACGAGGATGAAAGTCCTACAAACTCCTATTAAGAAACGCTCAGCAAGCCGAGTCCTGGGATGAAAAGAGCTGTGGCATTATAGTGTCGTAAAGATGGAATAAAAAAAAAATAGGATACCGTATAATTTCTGCAGCTTTGCCACCGTTTCCATGCTAACAAGGTAATGCTGAGATAATGTTGGCGTTAAAAGCTTGATTGAGTCTAATTTATTGGGATGCTGAAAAAATTAGACGCATCATAACTGTTTACGGCAGTTTTTAAAGAGGAGGCTGCGTGGCAGTTTAACGCCAAATGTATCTCGCTGGCATTAAGAGAAAAAAAAAAGAAAAAACATAAATTGCTGCCGCAATTAATCACGCTCCCTTTTCTGCAGAGTGCAGTAACTTTAAATATGTTTCTTGCCGTTATTTTCATTTACGCAGAAGTAGTTTAGTAACACATAAAAAATTCTAAAATATTTTGTTAAGCTTTTAAAGCACGGTAAATATCTCTCCTGGGGCACCGTCATCCAAAATCAGCATAATCGTTTGCGCTACAGGTTCCTGTAGGATTTTGGGCTTCCATTATAGACATTTAGACACAAGAGAAGTAGGGGAAGAAAAATAAAGATTTTAAGACTTAAATGTGGTGTTTGAAATGATGGTCCACATTAGAAAAGTGCAAGGAATGTCCTGGAATCTGCTGTAATCGGTGATAGAACCTTAGACGAGTGTTCAATTTCGCTGCAGTGACACCACAGGGGAAATGCGGTATTACACTGTGGGGATTGAACTCAATGGGTAATCTACAGACATGTTGGGTCCTCCAAGGCAAGAGAAGCTGTTTGTAGCCACTCACTGCTCTGTCTAATAGATGAGGGTCCTGAATAGGGTGTGCTCCCATCCATTAGTTCAGAATTCCCTAAATCCATAAGACCACCAAACAACCTTTGAAGTTGTTGGGTTGAACAAGGTAGCAAGTGACATAAGGCTACCTGCAAATGGTGCAGATTTGTTACAGATTTGTACAAAGCACTTTTGTCTGCCAAAATTTCGATGCAATCCCGCCAGCAGCCGCCTCCTTTCTGCCTCCCATTCATTTCAATGGGAAGCAGCACTGAAGATCAAGGAGCGGCAGTTTAAAGCCATGGACGCTCCGAAGATGAGCATGTCCCTTTTCGACTTTTAGTCGCTGCTCCGCAATCCGAAGAGCTACCTCCCATTAAAATGAATGGCAGACAGAAACCACCATGAAACCACATGGTTGTGGGCGAAATTTCAGCAAGGGTGCTCCAAAGTTCCACGGCAAAAGACAACATACCCAAAGAGTAGATATAGGGCAGCAAAATACCTTGGGTTCAAACCAAGGTATGTACTCCCCATGTTTGCACAGGTTTCCCCCCAGGTACTCCCACTTCTTCCAGAACTACACCAATGAATTAATGAGCTTTCAGTGAAATTTGCCTCAATTCGTGTGATTTATAGGGAAATTAAATTGTGAGCACCACTGGGTACAGGAACTAAGAGCAATTACAACCCATGTACAGCGCAATAGAATATGTTGGTGTCTTATAAGCTAATGAGCCCAGCCGCTCCCATTTTCTCCAGCCCCCGCTCCACCTCATTGCTCTGCTGAGTCACTTCTTTCTTCCTCAGATGTCACAAAGGCCAAATCGGAAATATCGTTCAGGCACTGTGAGCCAGCCTGCCCGCGCATGTGCCTTCATCTACCTACTGTAGACATCTGCTTCATCAGTTACCCTGCACATATGCTAGAAGCACAAGATGCAGGGAAGATGGAAGAAGCAGGTGAATGGTACTGTCGCTGATGAAGCAGATGCTCACGGTAGGTAGATGATGGCTGATCAAGTAGCGCACAACGCTTGAACAAGGTTTCAGATCTGGCTTGAGTGACGTCAGAGGAACAAGGACATGGTGATGCAAGACAAAGAGGTGGAGCAGGGCCTGAAGAAGGTGGAAAGGGGCTGGGCACTGTAGATTTAATTTACATATTTGAGCAATGTTGTTTTTCAGGGAAAGCACTGATGTACCAAAGGAGATAAAGGTATGTACAAAATGTTGTCCGTGTCACCTCCAGGGTGCTGTAATCAGTGAAACAATGCTGACAGACTCCGTTTCATGGCTGGGTTGACTGGACCGGAGCAGTAGCAATTCTTGTTTAGATGCTCTCGGTTAGCTCACTAGGATAGAGGGTTGCCGTCATGAGTAGAGATGAGCGAGCATGCTCAGCCGAGCGTACTCGGGAGCAATTTTTGAGTAGTAGCGTACGCATCTTCTAATCTGTACGCTAATGCATACGCATCTTGTAATTTGTACGCATTAGCGTACAAATTTATAAGATGCGTACGCATTAGTGTACAGATTATAAGATGCGTATGCTACTACTCGAAAATTGCTCCCGAGTAAGCTCGGCCGAGCATGCTCGCTCATCTCTAGTCATGAGTCAACCTATTTAATTGTTTCAGGAAACATAGGGGCCATCTTCAGGTGCATGCTAAAGACTATGGCAAAGTGTATTAAAGCTATCCAGCAAAGGAACAGTCTTCTGTAGTTCACTGTATTCGGTGTAGCTAGATATTGCCGGCGGAGCACATTGACTATAACACCAGGTGGTTAACAGCATGAGTGCCTGGATTTGGCCGGACAAAGACTTAAGGAAGCACCATTTTCTGCCCAGCTGAATCTAGGCAGTAATGCTGTAAACAGGCCCGTCCTATTATAGTACATTGGGTTCGGCTATGCTGGATATGATGAACATCGGCAGGCTGTTCTTCTGCCAGATCTGCCTGCCAGATAGTTTAAACGCATATGTGAAGGTAGCCTTACCAAAACTAGCGTACACAAAAAGTGGAACAGTTGGTCATCTCAACCAGTCTGGAATTTTTGACCTATACACTCTGCTCATGCTGCCATGGGTTACTGCCCCACTTTTTGTCTATTTTTGTTTTAATAAATCTTTCCAACTGTATCATGCAAAAATAAATCTCCTCCAATCATGTCTTATAATGGTGATCTATGAATTCTGTTCCATATAAGTCCGAACCGGACTGGATGAGGCCATAAGAAACAGAAAGCGGAAACAATTGCCAGTACAGTGCTCAATACTCACATTGCTTGCATAGGGGAACGTCCCGGGCTACTGTCGCTACCATTACTGTTGCCATGTTCTATAACACCGTTTAGTTCTTCCCTCATGGCACTGGCTAAACTGGTCAGAGCTGGATTTCCCATGGAAGCCGTAGTGTATAGAGGTATACTGTTCTCAGCCATTGAAGCCTATTCCAAAATGTCAAAAACAGTCAGTGTTAGGGTGACAAAATCCCCAAAAATGTTAAAACCTTTTTTTCTGCAAACTATTTCAGAGAAACTCATGCCTAGAGATGAGTGAATGGACTGTAAATCAATTGAATACAGCTCGAATTCTGCAAAAATTCAAGCTGCATTGAAATCTTTGGCGATTTGATTTGAGCGAATGAGAGAGTAAGAAAGAGAGAAAAAAATCCTAGGAGACCTCAGAGTGTCAAACGCAAATTTTCAGGCCAATTGGAGCAATTGGAGAAACTTTGATTCGAACCTGAAACAAATCACTCGAACCCAAACAGAATTTCGAGCGATTTGTTCATCTCTACTTATTTTACATATGTTTTTTCTTTCTTTTTATAGGCAGTGGACGTTCTTTTGTCTATTCCATTTGCTGGTTAATAAAATGAGTCTTAATGTAATACTGTCTCCATGTTTTTTTAATATCTTGTATAATGCAATCTTAAAAAAAATAAAATAAATTAGAAAAAAAAAAACAGATAACAGCTTGTGTTCCATTTCCAAAACAAGCCCTGTTGAATCTGCTGAGCATTCTAATTGGAATTAGTCATCGTTAAGGAAGGAATCTGATAGAATATAGGATCATTTCATTTTGCCTTTCAGCCTCATGAATGTAAATTGTGCTTGTAATCTTAATAGTATTCTACAGACAGAGCAGCCTTTAAAATCATATTTCACAAGACTCCGGGGACGGTAAGCAACTAACGAACAGTATTTACAATTCTTTCATTTCGCTGTTGTCATTATTTGACTTCTAATAATTAGAGGAAATGCAGAAGGAAAAAAGATCCCTTGTTTTAAATTTTTTTCCTTTTAGGCTTTATCAAATGCGTGCCGCCGATATAATTGAGAAAATATTATGTATCATTATGTGCCGGCTTATCGTGTGAGGATCTTGTATAATGTAGAGTAGACATTTCTGAAAAGGCTAAACAAACTACAAAGACAAGGGGAGCTAATGTGTATTAAAAACACAAATACATAAAATAGTAAACAAAAAAATGTATAACAAATAAAAAAGGTAAATATTTATTTGAAATAATAAAAAATAAAGATATAAAAATGTGTAAAATAAAGATTATGGTAATAAGCTATCAGTATCTAAAGACATACATATATTTTTTAATTTTTCTAATTTTTTATCTTTTTTTTCTCCCCCTAGACCCCAGAACAATAGGAGGTCATGTGACACGATATTCTTTCATTCCACACATTAATAGCTCAGCTCGAGTAATTACACTTGTGGTATTTTTGCCTCAAGTGAAATTCTGAAATAAGAGGATGGAAATTATGATACTGCTGATAAATATTAATAAGTGAACTTTTAATTTTTTTTGCCACAATATTCAAAATGCTAAGCATCTAACTAATGCTGAAGCAGACTGATATGTGCCTGCCTCCAGGGACTGCAATGCTTTATGCACTTAAGAAAAAAAAAAAGTTTAACAGAATTAAAATTTAATATCTAATTAGAACCAGGATGATATATTTTGCAATAAGCAGAAAAAAAAAAGACGCGCAACGGCGACGTGAATGGGAGGCTGGTACCCACTTACCTGCAAAGCAGCATTAAGAGGTGAGCAGTAGGCGTGACTCGTCTGAATGTTTTTAATAAGAGAGGGACTACTGCATAGGAAAAAAAAACATGAAAATGTTAATAAGAAAATAAATTGTATTTTCTTATTTATTTTTAATTAAGCGTGAAAATTTAAGAAATAATAATAATAATAATTTTAAAAAAATACAAAAGTGAAACAGAAGCCTCAGACCTGCATTGAGGAGGTTAATTTAGATGCACTGCAGGTTCATTTAGTTTCAACACAATAAAGAATATGCTGGATAGAATAGAAATTACAGCCTTGGCTCCTCATAAGTATAATTATTGTGCAAATAATAAAAAAACACTACGTAAAAAGCATTTTTATGTTACCTACCAGTGTCTATCCTCTCTGCAGGCATAAAGCAGAATATTGCTTTCATTATTTAACAAGGCAACAAAAAAAATAATAAAATGAAAAAAAAAATCAACTTTTTGCAAAAATATAGAAAGGATAGAAATACGAAAATTCTGTCTGGGCATCCATATTCTTAACTATTCAGCTGGTATTATGCGGTATATGTAAGGCTCTGTTCACACCATGTCAGGCATACATGAAATTCTTCCGATGTATACACCAAGCCATGGTCATGGCTCTTATAATAATGTAAGACCAATGTGACCAGAGCCTAAAATTACAGTATTCTCTAGTCTTAATATGATATCTGCAGTTTTTTTGTGCAGTCGACCTCAAAGGGGGTAATTACAAATGAGGTGACCACTGCCATCGTGTTCGGTTCCATACATGTTATATTACTCATGTTGTCTAGTTTTATCATAAATCATATTATCATTGTTGGGTAATATCACCCGTACGCCTCTACGTAGAGCGGCCATTGGAAGGCATGTCACGCAGCTGAATATGGCGTAATAGAATTGTCAACATTCAGAGATACAAAACACGAGTAAAGTTTCCATAGCCTGACAGAACGGCAAGCATTAGTTTTTTTTCAGTCGAGAAGAATTTATTGTTATTTATACAGGTAACTTCCTGCATCCAGAAAGAGGAAGCCACCGCTGCGCTCTACAATAATCTCATATTGAAAGGCACCGCGGGTGGGCACTCCGGTTTTGTGTGACAGAAGTGCACATTTTTTAACAGATTCACCGTAACAAAATAATGCTATACGTTCTGTCAAGCCAGGAAAATACTGACAGAGACTGCTCTCCCTTACCAGCACCGCATTTACCTTACAAATCTATATTAAAATAGCCAGAAATGACCATAAAAACAACATCGTCACACACAATACAGGCAGCCAATGGAGACCGAACCTAAATTTGAGAGCTAATGAATTTAATTGAAACTTGACATTGTAGAGGAATAGGTAGATTCACACTGTGTTCGAGCTCACATTGGAGCAGTACCATCAAACATATGCCTGTACAGTTGTATACATCTGCCATTGACTTCATTGACTCTCATCCAGTAGCCTTGGCATCATGTTGTATCGAAAAGCTCTGTTGACTGACTATGCTCGAAACCAGCCAAATGTATGCGAAAAGAACTCTCCTTTGGCATAGATCTGGCTAATAGAGCTTTATGGGCATGTTATAGGCCAACCACAGTGTGAATACAGCCCAAGAAGAACTTGACAAAGATGGCTGGTTTCCCCCAAACAATTATCAGGTCAAGTTGTTTGTATTCTTTAAGGGAACCTGTCACTTGGTTTGGGGGCCACTCAATCACTAGCATTCCATTATGCAACTTGGGTTTAGGGTCCTAATCATACCCAACCATCCCTCGCCAAAGTCAAATTGAAAATCACTGGGAGAAGAGTCTGGGACTCTTCTCCAGTGGCAATGGGAATATGCAAACTGTTCTGATGAGTTGAGGACAAAACGCCTTGCTTCACTGAACATTGGGCACATGTGCAGTGAAGTGAGGTATACATATATTGTCCTCAGCTTTATCAGTGCAATGTGCACCTAAAACCACTAGAGAAGAGTCCCCATCTCATCTCCCGGTAAATATGAATTTCCATTGCTAACCATTGTAGGGATGAAATGGGTTTTTCTTGGGCAGGTTGGGGACCCTAAACCCTAGTTCCATAATGGCATGCTGTTGGTTTAGTGGTCCCAAAAGGGTGACAGGTTCCAGTACAACTCATATATCTGCCTATATTGTGTGCATGTGCAGGTACATTTAACAACATGGAAAATACAAGGTAAAGAATGAGGGCACTTTATAAAGTTTTTTGAAGGTTAGGCAGACTGGATGAAAATGTTGGCATTACAAGCATGCAAAGAGGAGAGGTTAAGAAAAGCAGGGCAAAAATAAATTTTAAAAAATCAAGCAAGTTAAAGCTCTTACTGTGCAGCGAGCTCGTCAAAGTGTTCATCAGGGCAGTATTTTCGAGGACGGCCTCTCTGAATATGGCGGCCACGTTTAAACTCTTCATCATCAACAGTCCAAACGGACCCATACTCATCCTCTACTCTGATAAAGCACTTATGGAGGGAGAGATTGGTGCGAATAGCACCCTGGGACCAAAGGAGTGGCAGCAAGTACAAAGTGGGGAAAAAAGGGGGGAAAGGGAGAACACAAAGCAAAAAAGATGCAGAAGAACATGAAGCGAAAGGAGTCGGAGTGAAAGGGGCAGCACAATGAACAAAAGGGAAAGGAAAAAACATAACAATGCATAAGCAAATGATCGGTGAGTGTTAATAAGCACAGGCACTTAAAAGCACCAAGTGATGATGCAGCATACACCAAAGCAAGCAGGACAGGGGTTCAGTGGTCATATAAAATGGCAGGGGATGATGTATAGGGAGGGCCTCCCTCTGAGGAAGGTGAAGCATTGCGAGTGCACCTCTGCTGTTTCATTACCAAATGAAACCTCAGGTACCATAACACACTACGCTAAGAAGTTCAAAGGATGGTGGACGTACCCACTGATCTTTTGTGGCCTCCTTTTTTGGAACTCTATTTCATCCACTGTCCATACTGCCCCTTTTACGTTTTCTACTCGCACAAAACACTTGTGTAGACTAAGATTATGGCGCACTGCATTCTGCAGCAGGGACAGGAGAAAAAAAAACACGTAGAGGTGAGCGCTCATCATCAACAGAAATCATCATCTTACCGATTTTTTAAGGCAGCCTAAAGATGGGAAGCATCACTAACTCTCAAGAGGCCATGTGGGCATGCAGATACTCAGTAGGGCTAGAAATCCTCTGAAAAGGTCTTCTGGTGGGAGAACCAATCCCTTCAGTCTTTTCATATGGACCAGACTAAATTCTTCACACCTCTTAGCTTAAACTGGGTCAATATCAGCAGTACAATAAGGCTAGGGGCAGTGGTCTTTGGATTCACCACCAGAAGAAGCTGGAAACCTTTACAGATATTCTAAACACAGTTAAAGAACTTTCACATGGGGCGGGGGGAGCCTAATGCTACACGTAGGTTCACAAAGCCTTTATTAAGGTGAATTCCACAAATGGCGGGGCTGCTCTTTAAAAGAAGACCAGTTGGGTCTCCAGACACCTCGGCTTTAGTAAATACTTGTATTCTTTTTGAATTAACAATTTTCTCTGTTATGCCTCCTAGATGCGTATAAATATATTGACAACTGGGTGTTAACAGTTGGGGAACGTTTTACTACGCACTGTGACACTGATTGGACAGTGTCAGACTATGTAAGGACACACCTTTTTAACAAGGGGAAAGTAGCAGTTGGAAATGTATTCATAAAGTCCCAGGAGAAATCACAGAGGAACGCCACAGCACAGAAGTCTAAGAATTGTTATTTCATGGGCATACAAGTATTTACTAAACTGACATGTCTGAAGAGATGTATGAATGATAGATGTTATGGGGCCTTTGACGCTGATGGGAATGTGGGGCCAATGCCTATTTAGATCTCAATGAATTATGTAAACTAAACCTTTTCACTAATAGCTACATTTTTCAGCAAACCCAATGAATATAAGCACTCAGAATATCTCAGCTCTTCAAACATATTATTTTCTTAAAATATGGTACTTATCTGTAAAAAACAATTCTTTACTTACCATTTTAATACTTAACGGGCATCTGTCAGCAGATTTGTACCTATGACACTGGCTGACCTGTTACATGTGCGCTTGGCAGCTGAAGGCATCTGTGTTGGTTCCATGTTCATATGTTTTATTGTATGAAAATGAGCCTCTAGGAGCAATGAGGGAGTTGCCGTTATGCCTAGAGGCCCGGCTCTCTCTGCACTTTGATTGACAGGCCCAGGCAGTGAAAACGTCATCACACCTGGGCCTGTCAATGAAAGTGGACAGGGCACAAGAGTTGCAGGAAAAGCTGAGCCTCTAGGTGTAATGGTAACACCGCTCGTCACTCACAGAAGCTAATTTGCATATATTTAAATATTTGTTTTTCTCAGCAATGCAGACACATATGAACATGGGAACAACAAAGACGCCTTCAGCTGCCAAGCGCACATGTAACAGGTCAGCCAGTGTCATATGTACAAATTGTCCAACAGATTCCCTTTAAATAGGTTCTCCCTCCTCATGTGCAACCAATCAGTTGACCAGTGACCAACCAAGCTGTATGGCTATGTTTGGAGTACCAAACTGTCAACTAGAAAAGTATTTACCACTTATACTGGTAAACTTATACCACAAGAGTTTCTCTGCTTTGACATATCTTCTCAAGTCACTGACACGAGTGCCTTGACATAAAAAAGAGTAGCACTTCCTAAAGTGCAAAAGTAATATAGGATGAAGAGTAAGAGACTTGCTCTTCTTTGGCCCCTTCCAACACACACCTCATATCAATATAAAGAACCAAGAGAAATAACCCTTTAGGGCCCTTGCACACAGCCGTATGTCCTCCGACACATACTGTCCGTGAGTGGGCCATATGTCCCGAAGCAGCATTGATCGTGTGTACAGCATCATAGATTACAATGATGCTGTGTACATTCGGCCGCCAGCGGTACTATGGTCCTGCACTCATAAGATCATATGAGTGCAGGACAATAGTCCCGCGGGCGGACAGACATACACAGCATCATTGTAATCTATGATGCAGTGTGCTCCTGTGTGCACGATCAATGCCGCTCTGGGACATATGGCCCGCTCACGGACCGTACATCTCATGGCATCTGTAGGACACAGAATGGGATCAGCTCCAAATGTTGAATGAAATATGCACGGTCCATTTTAATGGGATTCCCTATGAGAAGCTATGAACCAAAGGGTCATGGTACATGGAAGAGCACAACGGGCTCTTTCGTTGGTGTGGGTCCTAGTACACAGGCCATCTCCTGGCAGGACTTGTCAAAAGACATGTAAAAATAGAGAAATTCTCTTGTCCCTCATGAATAAAATCTAAAATTAAGTTTAAACCAATATAATAAATGAACTACGTCTTGTGTTTTACATTAGCCAAGTTATATGAAAGTTTCTCTAGTGAGATTTATAAAAGTTTGACTTTTCTTCTACACTCACTTGTGGATCAAGGGATACAGACCCTTTCATATATCCAACACCCACTTAAATTTTTGAACAAGCTGATCCTTACCTTCCACGTTGCTGCATTGCGTCGGAAGTAAGCAAACATTCGTGTGAACCAATTGTAAATTTCATTTAGTGTTAGTTGCTTCTCTGGAGATTCCAGAATTGCCTAAATAAATCATAATAAAATTTAAAAAAATAGTTATTTAATTTTTTAAAAATCCAGAATTGCCTAAATAACATTTTAAAAATAGTAATTTTATTTGTTACAAAACGCAATATTTTAAGAATATTTTTTATTTTTAACATACGAATAAAAAATTCTAAAAAAAATAATAATTTACCATTCTAGCTAAAAATATCCACATATAAATCATGTCCAGATGTTTCAAAAATGCATCATTTGGCAGAAGGGAACAAAAAAACAAATAAACCAGACTTCACAACACGATCTGAGATTAATACCGCTATTTAACAGTTCAATGACAGCATTCAAAATGGAATTATCTAATTGTTTTGAGTTTTTATTTCTGTTTCCTGGTAGAAATATTAATTTATCAGTCATTCACAAAGCAGGATCAAAGAAAAATGCAAAACATTTCACCAGCTGATTACAGCTCAGTAATTATTTAGAGCTCAGATTAATTCTAGGGATCAGAGATTACGGTAGTTTGTGATAATTGACTTGCCATCTTTAAACAGCCTCATTTTCACTGTTGTGTGAAATGAATTTTCTAATAATCACATTGCATTGTAATACTTAATCAAAAGCAATTACGTTAGATATTGCCGTTTTAAAAATTCTCATGCAAAAAAAAAAGGGGGTTTGGAATTGTGCAAATATTGGAGTTTTACAGAGAGGTATAAATAAACAGGTGGGCGTGAGTACTTTGGAAATTTTGTAACACTGGAAACATAAAAAGCTATGGCCGCAGAATCATTAGTAATCTCTGGGCTGAAACATAAGACAAGGAGGTGCTGAAGAGACACCGTTCGTGTCCTCCAGGAGTGAAATAAGTTTTCACTCTGCCTATTATCAGTACAGAGAATTCAATGATAATAATAATAACGACAACCGAATAGTAGAAATCAGACCAAAGGCCAAACTTTTATAAAGAGGCTACAGGCTCATTTTACCTTCTCTGGGACCCTTAAATGATTATCAGTATAATCTGGAGCAAAAAATCCAGAAATTCATGGTAAATTTGACTCGCACTTTAAGCAGCTGTCGAGCCAGTAATTTTACAAGAAAGACCAGTGTGTTTAAAAAAAATAAATAAAAATACAACAAAAAGAATACTAACTTCAACAATCCCGCTGTTCCCCTTCCAACGCTTCCCAGGTTCCTCTGCCTCTGTAGTTTATTGTCCCTCTCAACACAGAAGTGTGGCCCTTTACCCAGTCACAAATTGTAATGGGTCAGATGCCTGTGATTGGCTCAGTGGCCACATTTCCATGTTGAGAGGAACCAGTAGAAGCAGAAACTGGATCAAGGATGCATTGGAACTGGAGCAGCACCGGATCGATGAGTATTGATTTTTTCAAATGTTTTTAAAAATTTTACTGGCTGATAAATAGTCGTAACTACTGACCTAATATCTTATGATGGTTAGAACATACAACCAGGTCAAAGAAAGTTTTATTGACGGTAAATTATTCATAATTACCATCATTATGGATATGGTGAGATGTCAGGGGCCGCTAGGCTTTGGGGCAAACTTGTATAGACGTCTAGGCACGTGAGTTCAAGTGGCAAACACAGGACTCAATGGGCCTTGACGAGCCCATGGTGATCTGAGTAAAAAAAACTCTATGCTTATACAGGTATGGGTGAAGTAGGGTGTGACCGCATACACCTTGTGCCAGCCCTACCGATACCCAGTCTGACCTGCTTGCTTAAAAATAGCAACAGAATAAATGTAGAAGAATGTGGATAACTGATGACAATACTAATTCAGTGCTCTACAAATGAAATGCAGAAACCAAGACCTTACTCGTGCAATGTCTTTTCACAGAGCGATGATACTTGCACTTACCTGCCTAATTAAGGATGCGTACGTGAAGGGTGGTCTGACTTCAGCGTTTTTGTAAAACTCTTGATTCTGTGCAATGTCTGCCATTAAATAAATAAAAATAAAACAATTTTTTAAAATTGTTCTAATGGAGGTGAAAGCAGAGATGGGTAATGCTACTTTCACATCTGTGGCCAGGTGTTTCGCCTGGTATTTCCAGCAGACAATGGCGGGAATCGACCAGATCTCTGCCAGTCCCCATTATAGTCAATGGGGTCCGGCAGGAAGGAGGCAGTATCCAGCAATGCCGGATCCGGGGAACTCTGAGGCTCTGCCACAGATGTGAAACTAGCCTAAATTGTAGCTCTGCCGAAGTTGTTCAACTATACAAGACTTTAACACCTTCCGTCCTGGCAAAGAATCGATTGTATAATAAGAAAAGGTCAACTCACCAGAAGAGATGGGAACGTTGTATTTGTCGGAGTACCGCCTCCGTATGGGTCCCACATTGTGGATGCTGGTGGTAGTGATAACAGATGGTCCCTGGGTTAGAGGAGTGAGTGGTGTCGTTGGGGTGGTAGGTGTATGAGGTAAGCTTTGTGGGGAAGGTTCTGATGCAGTCTTTGAAAGTGTGGCACTGGATACCAGGTTCAGCTGTAGATACATAAGAGTAGAAAGTAATTAACAACTAGTTATCGCAAACTAGCCAAACTAAAGACGCGTTTTGGATCTTAACTGAAGTAGAAGTTTTCAATGATCAAAGAGTACACAAATTAGTGCATGTCAACCAAAGCATCTGTAGACAGCTGGGGTTTTTGCCTTTCATCACTACAGAGCAGAGTACTGGATGACAGGATGAAATGCCTTAAATGCAGTTCATGGAAGGTGCATACTGGGTCTTCCTGAAGAAACCCAACAGGTTTAGGGAGACTTTTTTCAAGACAATGCTCCATGGGAATAAAAAGTATGAAAGTTAGCTCATGTCAGTAGACCAGAGACTTCTCTAAATGGAAGTGTGATCCATCTGTACACAGCTGTTTTTGGGTCCTTGACCCTCATCTGTACAGATCAGAGTACTCGTTGACAGGATGAGATGCCTTAGATACAGCTCAGAGAAGGTACTGGTTCTTCCTGTAGAAACCCAGAAGGTATATGGAGATTTATTTCCAGGCAATGCTCCATGGGAAACCCAAACTAGAGACTTCTCCAAATGGAAGAGCAATCCATCTCAGTTGTTTCATTATTCTTGACCCTCTGAGTTCAGAGTTGGGTACTAGTTGTTTTGAGGTTCAAAGGGCAAGAACCACAAAATTACTGTCTACATATAGGTCTCTCTTCCTGTTGATAGAGTCTCTGGTTGGTCTGGACACTTTTTTCCATGGAGCATTGCCTGAAGATTATCAAAGAAACCATGGATGAAGGGAAACCATCTTATCACGAGAACAAGAGAGCTGTAAACTTGCACGGAAGTAGGGAATAGGAGTCGGTCACGTTGTCCTCTCCTAGGTGGTTGGAGATGGAAGGTGTGGAGGCAATGATTCAGACATACTCAGCTTTCAGTTCTTGGATATGGGGCATAGGATGGTGTATACCAGGAATCAGCAACCTTCGGCACTCCAGCTGCTGTGAAACTACAACTCCCAGAGTGCAAACATGCTCAGTTGTTCTTCTAACTCCCACAGAAGTGAATGAAGCATTCTGGGAGTTGTAGTTTCTGAACAGCTGGAGTGCTGGAGGTTGCTGATCCCTGGTGTATACCAACCCTAGAAAAAGATGGGCACCTTGTTATTTTTATCTTTCTATAAACCACTGTATGGGACAATTTCAGTAAGCAATTTTGTAAAACCATTCAAAAAAATTCAAGGAATGATGCCAACAATTTATTTACCTTCTGGCCAGCGTGGTCTACAACCCACAGAAGTGAATGGCAATCCACTAATAGATCATTGTGACACTTGGATATTTAAAGCATGACTACACCATGTTAACTCTGGGGCCGACTCTAAACAAGCTGCCACCGTGTATACGCTCGACATGCAACACTTTGCGCCCCACATGAAATTTAAATAGAACGTCAACCCAATGTTTAGCTTTCGAAGGAAATGTGTAAACTCTGCCTTCGTAAATAGCGAGCGGCTCCGGGTTTGAAATCTTGAGCTGGCACGTGCTCATTCGGGGCAGCACTTTACATTAAGCAGGGCTCGAATATTAGTTCCACAAAGTTCATTTTGATTTTTTTTTTGGACACGCCAAACCTATTTTTGAGGCCTATCCAGACCATATAAATCAAATGCCATGTTCAAAACCGTGTTAAATTCTGCAATCAGTCAGTCTTATTACTATGTCAGGCTTTTATTTCTTTCTTTTTTTTTCTTCACAATAAATTAGTTATAAGTAGAATATAGAAAAAAAGCACATAACGGTATTACTGCCATTAAACATAATTTGCCAGTCTTACGGTGGAATAGTGTAACCGGTGCCAAAAAATATGAGGTCATGTTGAGGAAAGGTACAATATATGGTATTAATCAAGAGAACCTTGGTGTTTCATTAATTGATTCCAAAGAATGGTACCTTATCAGAGAATAATTTCAAAATCAATTTAGTAAAGGACACGGGTCTATCGGGATTGGGGGGAGGGGAGGTATCGCTACCTTCCATGGTGAGGAAATGCTACAATTAAAGTGATAGGACTTCTTCATTTCCTTCAATCTTTGAAAAAAAATAAAAAAATTGACTCATTTACGAGGAATTTTACCCAGACAAATTCTGAACTGCAGCTCTTCCCCATGCGTGACCTTTCGAGTTTATCAATATACCTCAACTCGTATTACAAGCCAGTCCTCTGTGTGATGCGAGCTGTGATTTAATGATAATCCCCAGAGAACAGACAAGTAATGCTGCCTTTTAACAGTTTATTATGGAAATGTGTCCTTTTTTTTCTTGTTAAATAGGATACAGATGTTGATTTTGAACAAGCCGAACAAAGACGCACGTGCACTTGGTACGATTTAATTCAGTCTGGATACATGGGGGGGGGGGGTATCCTATTGTGGTTTATATCTTGCACTTTTTTCAAAAAAATTTGAGTGAGTTTGTAATCCTTGGTAAGAATTCAGTGAGTTAAAGGGGGTTGTCCCGCCAAAAATATTTTACATTTTTCAGGGTGCTGAACTGGGGATCTCCTCTTTGAACTCTTAGAATTTCCTAACGAGCAAAGGAGTTTTCTACACCAGACAACCACTTAAGTTTCTATCAGACATTGATCAGAACCACCACTACAGGAATTATTCTACAAGACCTTACAATACAATATGGCAGCTGCCTCACTGCATATGTCTATGTCTGTAAAGTTGCCCACAAGCACATGATCAAGTTAGACCACCAGTTCCAGGCTCGGGTAAGATTTGTGTTGTAGCTTTTGTCCATCATGAAGGAAATGGTGTTATGTTAGACCCATGAAATTATGGAGACTACCCATGTCCCATGGAGACCAGTGACTTATAATGGGATACATTGGGTTTTGGCATGGTGTCCATCATTTTGACAGGAAATAAAACCATGCATTTAGTGATCTTTTTCTCATCAAATATAATGGAATATGAGACGGATCTTCCAGGGTAAATGTAAACAAAAACAATGGGGGAAAAGTGGAGCAGTATCATACCCCCAAGGCTATAGAGTCTAGTTGCGATTGTACTCCTACAACTCCTCTGAACTTGGCGGTAACCATTGGGCATGCAGAAACTGTGGGTGCAACCAGAGGCAGATTTGGCATTTCTGGGGCCCCAAAGAAAAATGTTATTTCTGGGGGGGTCCCCTTATAGTACCTCCAGGAACGGTTACTGCTCTACAGCTGGTAAGGGCTATCCTCCACCTCCTACATCTGACCCTTTAGTCATTTTCTTCATCCATTCACTTGTGGCTAGCAGGGGGCCCCATGATCTTCGGAGCCCAAAGAAGTTGCATGGTTTGTGTGGTGGCACAGTCCATCCCTGGTTGCACCTAGGTTGTGAGGGAACCTAGAATGGCCCTCTGCCCTATATGACGAGACCGGTACTATAAATGGCAGATCATAGTTGGAAGATCATTACGTATTAAACAGGAAGGAGCTGCCTGCTTCTACACTACTGGTTAACAGAACATTATCAGAAAGCTGTAAGATTCATGACCCTACTGAACTGAAACGGGGTGGTGCTATCAAACAATCAGAGCGAATAGATCTCCCTGGGTTTTAAAGAGCAGACTTCACAAAGCAAACAAGGAGGTGCGAAAAGGGGTGGGGAAGGAAGTAAAAAAAAAAAGGTTGACTTAACAGACTTGACAAATGACACTGATTTGCGCCCACCGCTGGGCTGCCACTAACTCAAGACGGGATAAGCAGCCAATCTGGGCTAATTACCAGCTGAAATTGTATTGTAAGGACTCTAATTAGGAGATGCTTATGGAGGTGAACCGAAGATTAAACACTGCATACGAATGACCCCTGACGTCGGGGAGGAGCGGGTGCAGGGTGTTGCCGGAATATTTGGTTGAAACAGTAATGGCATGTTAAAGCAGGGAGGCAGCAATATTTGGAATAATAGCTATGAGGTAAACTAATTAAAAAGACGGATCCTGGAGGAAGACTGCGGCTTTGCTGCAGCTGAGGCTGTTCCAAAACAAAGTGCCAAATCTCAACAGCAAAGCAGCAGTCGAGTGGAAAATGTCTGCCTGACCTCTGCTCCTGCTATTAATTTGCAGGAAAACTAATGACACATATACATATTCCCACAAAATTGTTCTAATTGCTAATTTGCCAAAGGAGCCCAGTTTCCAAATTAAACATGACTGCAATCTGTGAGGAAAGAGAGAACAAAAAGCAGGAGCTGGGAGCGCAGGGCGTTTCATCTTCCACATCTATTTGTAGGCTTAACCGACAATTTGATGAAATGCTGACCTTGTCAATTGCTATTGAAGTGTTTTATACATATTTTTTTAATTTTTTTTTTCGTTGGATAGTGAGATTTCATGTGCGGAAAGTTCCTGTGGTTTCCTAGAGAAGATGTGTGGCAGAATTTTATAATGTGATCAGCCTGTATGCCAGACACTTACCCAAGGGGAAGCCATTTTTTGGCTACTGTTGTATTTTGCATGTCAATTCAATGGGAATAAGCCCTAGTGCCTCAAACAAAAGTAGTTGCTATAAAAAAAAGCCCCTTGCAGCGGCCCTCCAGGAACTCCTTCTCTAAGTGCTCATGCACACAAACGTATATTTGGTCCGCATCCGATCCACATTCACTTCAATGGAGCCGCAAAAGATGCGGACAGTACACCATATGCTATCCACATCCGCATGTCCATTCCACGCCCCTGCAAAAATAGAACATATTCTATCCCTGCCCGTTTTACGGACAAGGCTAAGACAGTTCTATAGAGGGCAGGCCACTCCATTCTGCAATACGCAGAACACAGGCTGCTGGTATCCGTGTTTTGCAGACCACAAAAATGGAAACAGTCATGTGCCAGAGTTACCTGATAATCTTCCTTTTCTCACTGGGGGTTTAGTAATCTAAACTTTATAACCATTATGTCTTTGCCATTATGGAAATCAGAACTCCATGCACTGACTTCCTGTCAAGCTGATGATGGGCGTGTGCAGGTGGGAGGGACAGACCAGCAGCCCAAACCAATAAGGATACAGGAGGTGTGTCTCAGGCTACCACACACTCCCAGTAGACACTGTAGCCAACCTGTAGTCACAGATCACAGCATTTTCCTAAAAGAATGGAGCTGAAAAGGCAGCCAAGCAAACTCTCAGAAAATAAATAGTCAGGAAGCATTAGCTGTAGATACTGACTTATATATCACTGGGCTAATGACTGAACAGTACCTTTAATTTTTCATAACTATGATTACCTTAAAGGGGTTTTCTGAGACTTTTATACTGCTGACCAATCCTATGCATAGGTCATCATTATCTGATCGGTGGTAGTCCAACACCTGGGACCCCGTTGATCAGCTGTTTGAGAAGGCACCGGCGCTCGCAGTAGGCAAGCATATTTTCCATCTAGGTGCTATCAGTGTGTGCACTGGGCTGCACACTCCAAATGTACCCATACAAGTGAATAGTGTAATTCACACCTCTGCTGTGCTACATGTACCAAGGGTCTGTGCAGAGGAACTCTTCTGGTTTGAGTCTCGTGGTAAAGACCTGGAGACAACTGTCTCTGGTGGTCACCAGCTCCTTGTCTACACGGATACTCAGATCTCAGTAACTGCTAAAATCCATTTGTATTCTGTGGACTTAAGATGGATTACTTTTAGCATGGCCTTCTGAATCTGGCCTTAAAGGGGTTGTCCAGAATTTACTGGCCTATCATTAGGTAAGCCACCACTATTTGACCAGCAGGGTTCAACACCCTGCAGCCCCATAGATAAGCTGTTCTGAAGTAGCGCTGGTGCCTACACAGCTCTGTCCAAGTGAATGGGAGTAGTATTCAGCTCCATCCACAACATAGTAGACAGAGTTGTGTAGTTCTGGTGCTGACTTCTGGCACCAGAGCTACTCTGAAACAGCTGACCGGCGGAGGTGAGGGGTGCTGCTGATTGGATATTGATTGCCTATCCTGAGGATAGGTCATCGCTTGTAAATTCCAAGACAAACCCTTTAACCTATCAGTATGTTTTTGGACTGTGGAAGGATATTGACGTACCTAGAGGATATCCACGCAAACACTAGGAGAACATACAAACTGCTGCCAATGCTGCTAATGGCCAGTTTTGAACCCAGGACCCCAGTGATTCAAGGCAACAGTGCTGACCTTAGAGCCTCCAACTGTACAATGTGACTACACGTGACATGGACACGTGTCTGTAAAGGGTTATTTGCCGTTTTTGTTATTATTTCACAAAAAGCAAAAAATGTAAGTGATGGAGCTATACAATTCTGTATTCAAATCTACATTTTTAGATCCTATTCATGAACACAGTTTATTAACTTGTATTTTTTTTACATTTTTTTTAGTCTCTGTGTTCAATTTGTGCATTATATGTCAATATAAAGAATATTTTATGCTCTTTTCTTGGCTACAACATCTCTTTAAAATGATGAATGAGTCATCAGTAATTTTCATAAACAGGCAGTGATGTAAACCCCTAATCAAAATGGATTTCCATTAACTGTCCCGCTTAGTACACATAATTGTATCTTTTTTGCTTTTCCTAAATGTATTACGTGAGAAGACTAGCCAGAGATCATGAGGACCGGCTTATATCTTTCCTTAAATAAAGATGAGTTTTAACCCTTTTACAGGGTGTAACATCACGGGAACACATCACCCCTACCAACAAAATTTGCCAGCCCGGTGTTCACTCGCATGCTCCAGGGCACAAATTTCTGCCATTAGCCGCGCCAGTCTGCTTAGGGTCAGGATTGATGATTTAATTGCACTGAAATTCTGGGCTTTAATCGCTAAAGATTGGAGACTGGTTGGAAAGATAGGCAATGATGAGCAGCAAGATGACAATTTTAAAAAGGGACAACCCCTGTCATTTGAGGCCACTGGATAAAAAAATCTTTGCAGTACTTCTTGTAAGTAGCTAACAAATTAACAAATTTCAGTTTGCTTAATTCTAATATTTTCTAATGATTGCATAGCCAATATATCTTACTAGCCACTTTAGCTTTATTTTTATATTCATTTTTTTACTCAATTATACATTATTGGAAAGTTAAGAATCAGTTTATCCCTAGAGAAATTATTTTGGTGTTTTTTTTAACTTTAAAATAATTGTATAATTGAGTAAAAACAATAGAATAAAAAAATAAATAAAATGAAGAGAAAAAGACGGCAACATGGAATAAATATTAACCTTTTTTTTTTTTTTAAAGAAATGGCCACCTTTGGGAGGTTTTTGGCAAACTTCACCTGCCTCCTGGGGAGTCCTGCAAAGAGAAGCATACTTACCAGCTCCCCAACACTGGGTCCCGGGCTCCTTCACTTCCCGGCCTCGGCTGCCTCACTCAGGAGCTCCACTGTCAATATGACCTTTGACACACCACTGCATCCAATCAGTAGCTGCAGAGGTGACCTTCCCCCCTTGCGTCAATGGGAACAGGTCTCTGCTGCGGCCAGTAATTGGCTGCAGAGGTGTTTAAGCAGATGTTGACAGCGGGAGACCTGAACGTGGCAGCCAAGGAGGGGGAGCAAAGGAGCTTGGACCAGTTGCCGGGCTGCGGGTAAGTATACATCCCTTTGCAGGTCTGCCAGAGGATGGGGGCTTGCCAAAAACCTCCCCAAAGGTGGCCAACCACTTTAGGACTGAACAGTCTTTTTAGTTCTTTTTCTGTTCAGTTTTTATTGGCATTCTTAACCAATTTTTGGGTCAAAAACACTGCTGCCAAATGGTACCATGAAGGTTTAGCAAATTTGTGAAAAGTCTGCATACACAGCATTTTAGTTTTGATGTTTTTAGGTCATTTTTTCACAACATGGTGTGTTTGTATGGGGGCTTCACTGACATTTTTCACTAAGGGCTCATGTCCATGATCGTGGTTTTTGTCCACATCGCGGACAAGGATTGGACAGTTCTTATAGCCACACACACAGCGCATACGGGCGGTATCCATGTTTTGCAGATCCGCAATTTGCAGACCACAAAAACAGCTACGGTTGTGTGCATGAGCCCTAAAAGTGATTTTAAAAAAGTTATTAAAAAAAGTATATATATATATATATATATATATATATTTTTTTTATTTTTTTTTTGTTTTCCAAGCGATTAAAAATGCTGATACTGTGTGTTAAGGAGACTTAAAACAGTAGCCAATTTCATCCTCCTCTTCAAAAAAAATAGGCAATGTGAAATAAATGGAAGTATTTATTCATGTTTTTGCTTTTGCTGGCTGCACAAATATTAAAATCTAAACCATATAATTCAAGCATTTAATGTTACGTTATTATTTAACCAATGTTCCAGTGCAGTTTTATGGGACATTTAATTGCCCGTGCTTATTTCTATTTATCATATATTTTTGTTTCTTTTTTTTAAACTTTTTAGGAAAAAAAATAACCTTAATTGCTTTCCGCTTAGAGTGAAAAGAAATACAGTACACAGAATGGGATATTTAACCAAGCATTTCATTTGAAAATGTTATTTTAAATGTTTTAGGTCAAGTCTGAATTTGGTGAACTGTCGGAAAAACTTAATTACTGCTCAGTCATTAGAAAAAAAATGATATTGCCTCTTTCATGGATGACAGTTGTCTGACGTTTGGGAATACTGAAAAAGCAATTATCCCCCAGATACAATATACAAAATGTTGTTGACAACTTTTCTAATTAAAATATAGTTCTGGATTTTTATAGACACCTGAAGCGTCCTATGGAAGCAAATCACAAACTGTTCAAGGTAAATTTCGATGGGCAAAAATTATTTGAGAATTTTTTTTGCATGTTAGGGCCCACAGTCATATCACAGATCCCTGTTGGACCAATCAATAAAAAAGCAGCCACATCCTTTATAGACACCTGAAGCGTCCTATGGAAGCAAATCACAAACTGTTCAAGGTAAATTTCGATGGGCAAAAATTATTTGAGAATTTTTTTTGCATGTTAGGTCCACAGTCATATCACAGATCCCTGTTGGACCAATCAATAAAAAAGCAGCCACATCCTGCTGTGAGTCTATACCCTACTTCTACAGGCCTCTGATTTTACAAGACAGCATCAAGAAGTTTTGTCCTTCAGACACTGAGACTATCAGAAACACACACATGCCTTAGTATGGAGATATTCTTCCCTATTGATTCCTTATGAAGGAGTCTTATAGTGGCAAAGAGAGCATCTAAGGACTGTTATATGGACCACTTTGGACTCTGTGCTTTATTACCAAAAACTACAAAAATGACTGACCAGGAAAAACAATTCTATTAATGATAATCAATTGGCCTAATTTGGTAGTAAACATCAGTCAATGTTCCTTAGACTGTAACCACAAAAAGAAGGCCTCAATACAATACATCATAGGTGAACCAATACCAAAAGCTGAAATAAATTACAAAAACATTCAATCCTTTCCATTCTCCTGATCTAAATCTGGGACTGAGGAACAGAATGGTTCAATGTGGAGCCACTAAAAAAATAGGATACTAGAGGTGCAAATTTAGGCCACAGCTAAGGATATCTATTTCATCCTGCCCCATTGGTAGAAGGTGGCATTAAGTTGGTATGCACCAAGCACTTTGGGTCATGCCCATTAAATGTTGCAGCCTTCATGGCTCCATGTTGCTTCAGCTGTAGGCTAAAGATAATAAGATATTACCTTGCAGCCCACTGATGTGTACACATCGCCCTAAAATTTTTCCCCTAAAAAGGTTATTTTGGTATTTCATCCTATAGGATTCTTTGTAACAGAACTAGGCTCTGCAATGCAATTACAGATGGTGGATAACTGTTGAACACTTACTTTTACGGTCACAATACATCACGCACAGGAGCTTTGAAGTGTGAACTGGTACAAGTAACAACTACTGGAGTCACTATTATGTTGGCTCGAGTCAATTCCCTTTAGACTTGCCAACACATGCACAAATATCAGTAATCTTGTTGGGTCTATGCTGCTCTATCCCAGTCCAATTCAATTTTGATAGGATCTGACCATTTGGCTCAGAAACCAATAATTTCTGCTTTGCTCTGAGGCAACAATTTTTGACAAAAGGTCTACAATCAAGTTCTAAAATTGTATTTTTGGGAAAATGAAGCTAAGCTCATCTCTGAGCTCATCCCCTTAAGATTTCCTAAATGAAGGACGATGGGGGGGTGCATGCATGGTCTTTGTTCAAAGCTACACCTGTTTTGTTAAGGTAATCCCTTGAAAATTGATTATGGTTGCTTGATAGGATGAGCACCATGGGACTGGCCTCAGTAGTTGTACTTGACCATATATTGCGTCCTCTGCAACAGCAACCAATCAAATGAAAGGCTGGCCATGAAGGACATAGATGGGCTAGGACCAGTAAAATTAGGCCTCAAGCCTAGCCTTGGGCATATGGAAAGGTGTTCCCTTCATGAGACAACCCATTTCAGTTGATTAGCTTTGATGCCATATCCCTACAAAGCCAACAAATCCAGAAAGAACCTTTTCACATTCAGAATAATCATGTACAATGTCAAAAAGCTACTGTAACTAAAATGAACTAAAACCTCCAATGCTTCGCTTCACCATCCAATAATAATAACTAATAACTAACAAGCTAAATTTAATTTTTACTAATCTTGTTATGTGTAGAAATCATCTTTCCAATGGCGAATATTTTTTTTTACATCTGTCTGAACTCTCTCATAATTGAAACTTATCAGATCAGTATATAAAATATTCTATACAGCAATCTCAAAAGACCATACAAATCTAGCCGACAGCCACCAAACAATGCAACACTCTCCTCACCCTTATGAAAATGGAAGAAAAAAAAGAAGTCTCAACATAAAAAAGGCTTGGAGTTGATTGCCTGCAAGCGAAGACACTTTTCATATACAAATGTGATTTTTCTTCCCCCTTACTCTCCAAAGGGTGGTACCACCATAAATTTACATAGACTAATCCAAACAATCTGTGCATCTGACAATAGCAAACCTCACACAGGCAGTCTATTGTCGGTTTACATATCAGTGAGCTTTATGTTCGCTTGTAACAACGTTCAAGCTGTCAAAGGTTCGCTTTGGACTCTTAAATAAATGGTTATAAAAGTGCTGTGCGGAAATATTAGACTTTCCTCAAAAGAAAGCCCGCTGTGTATGAATTCCAAAGCTATTCATTTTTCAGTCAAAAATATGCATGGCAGTTTGCTTATAATAAAGAAGCACTGTGTGGAGCAAGTAGGAAAGATAATGTTAACATATCCAAAAGAAAATTTGATAGAAAAAGTTCAAACATAAATTTACTGGGAGGTCCTGAGGTAAGCAGACATAACGTGAAGAGCAAAAATAAATGAAGATAATTAAGGACTACTACGCATATAACCACAAGTAAAGCTGGCCATACATTTCAGATACACTCATTTGGCCAACAGCTATATTTCCTGTCCACCACACACAAGCACGAACAGCTTGGTTCTGAATGTTTATCTACCCAAGGGCAAAAGGATGGGGCATGGTAATACCCAACTGCCCACTCCTTTTCCACTCAGTATTTGCCATCCATGGAGAGTTGGGACAAATTAGATAGTTGCCTGCCAAACTAGGTGGGTTGGTCCAGAAAAAAAAAACATGTATGACAAGCTTTGCCCATACATGGAGATTAGGGATGAGCAAACCGAACCGTAACAAACCAGATTCGTTACGAACTTTCCCAAAAGTTCGGTTCGTCATCGAACCGAATTTTCAGAAAGTTCGTGACGAATCTGGTTAAAATAACGGCGACGCAAAATATACGCATATTTATTGAGAATGTACGCTAATGCGTACATATTCAGTTAAGTAGCGTACCTTTGACAACGCTAGACTGTATGTTCGTTACTTGAGTAGGAATGTTCGCAGACAGTATATGCGTACGCTAATGCGTACATATTCAGTTAAGTGGCGTACCTTTGACAACGCTAGACTGTATGTTCGTTACTTGAGTAGGAATGTTCGCAGACGCAGTGTATGCGTACGCTAATGCGTACATATTCAGTTAAGTAGCGTACCTTTAACAACGCTACACTGTATGTTAGTTATTTGTGCGGAAATGTTCGCATTAGCGTACGCATTAGTGTAAATTCTCAAATATGCGTATATTTTGCATCGCCGTTGTTGAAGTCACTTGGATTTTTCCACTTTTTTCATTGTAATAGCAACTGCAAGTAAACGAAACTATACCCTATCAGACTCCCATTATTGTAGCAGCAATTATTCAGCCGTTATAGCAAGGTCGTTTTAGGTTCGGTTCGTACGAATCCGAACTTCACTAAAGTTCGCCGAAGCGAACCGAACTTTTCAAAAGTTCGCTCATCCCTAATGGAGATTCATAAGTCCCCTAAAATAATCAATTCTATACATTCGGAATTCTTACTAATTGTTCTTAATCAGCATCCTAAAGAACATGAATTTCTTGAGATTCATTTCGGATGAATCACAGATAAAGAGAGAGCAAGGGAGAAAGAGAGAGGTTGGGGTCCAGGTGGGTACTATTTCTCCTTATGGAGAGTGCCTAGCTTACATGAGGAGTATTATAGAAAAATAATGAGAAATAGTACCCACCCTGGACTGCAACCAAGGCCTCTCAGGTTGCTAAGCCAATTCTCTACCCAGAAAGAGCTATTTTCTGGTTTATTGCACCCCCCCCCCCCCCAATCCACACACACACACCAGGAACCATTCAATGTATCAGATAGAGTTTGTAAATGAAGTTGCACTTAAATGGAGTTTTTCTATGGTAATTTGCACCCATATTTATCATAGTCCCCCATCAGATTTACTGCTACATTAGACGATTGTCTTCTATTATTCACTTCTGTCCCATCAGTATATAAACGTGGAGGTACAGTAACATCATTAAAGTAGGAATTCACTCCACCTTCACCCATCCTTCAGAAAGAAAGATACTTACAGGTTGGGGGCTTGCTTTGGGTTCTGTTGACTTCACATGTAAATGCGTCATCATGGCTTGCAGCCGTTCTTTGTCTTTGGAAAGCTGTAAAGTACGAAATGAAGAACCTTTAAAATATTCTGTACATCTTACTAATCATATACCATTCTATATCTTACATGACATCATTACCAGCATCATTGAAAGCATCATGGAATATATATATATATATATATATATATATATATATATATATATATATATATGTATGTTCAAAATAAGGTGCCACCTAGTGGTAAAATTAAGAGGAAGAACAAAATCTGAATATGCAGATGTTGAAATTGAAAGTTGAAGTTTGCAATGGACTCATTACCTTATACAACCTCTTTCAAGACTCAAGTGTATTATCAGACTCCTCCTTCGTCTAAAGGAACTATTTAAAGGCACCCCCCACCCCATCCACAATGAGGAGCCTAAACAGAGTGGAGATCGAGCATGCATTCTTCAACTCCATTCAAAGTCTATGGGGTAGACAGACCAGTCAGGGGCAGCCTGGGAACTTAAAGTGGCCATGGATAAAATACTAAAAGTGGCCCCATTTTGTAGTTGGGTCCAAACTGATGGAAGGCAGGGCCAACAATACCATATTGTGGCACATTATACCACCCCAACAGAGCCAAATACCACAGTCCATCACATAATACTGCCAGCACAAACTATATTCTCAAAAACTCCTACTGGTTGACCACGAGAAGGGACCAAGCGGCCCCCTGGTCATCAGCCCACTGGGAAATTTCCCTGTAAGGTCTATGGCCAATCCACCCCTGGAAACAGCCATGTACAGTACTCCACAACAACACTACTCAGCTGTCTCTATCAGTCAGTTCTAGCAATTGGTACGGGTCCCAGTAGACAGGGCCCTCAGCAATGAGATATTTAATACCCGTACATCTTGCTAACCTACAAATTGATCGGAATATAACTACAGGATCAGACTACACACAGGGCTTGTTTGTAGTCTGTAACCTTGGAGACGCACAGGTCGAAGAAACAAAACAGAGGATGATTTTTAATTCAGGCGAATAGCAAAGTTACTTTATTTCCTATTTTAAATGCATTGGAGAAAAAAAAAATTGCAACTAGGTTGCAACTACGGATATCCTCTTTCAGGAACCCAGCCGTTTCCTGATGCTCAGTTCACACCACAAGTACAAGCAGAGCCTTGAAGGATTAATGACCAGCTAAACAGCCCACGCAGCACTGAGAACCTACGACTAAATGTCAGCATGCTGGTAATGGCATGGCTGATAAACAATTTCTATATGCGCTGCACTCGATTCTCCAGAAATATCTGAAATTATCCTGAAATGCACATAATTAATCTTGCCGGGGGATGATATAGAGTGTGCCTCATCACCTGAAGCTTCAATTTAAACCATATTAGTATGTGCCCTTAACAAGATATGGGAATGTAATCATTGCAGCAACCATTTTATTTGTATTCTTTTCCACAGAGCTGATTGAACGTTGCTCACACAAAATGACTTTTATAATTCACAACCTAATGTCTCCGGCATGCCGCCTGCATTCGCTCTTGTTCAATTACATAATATCAATGCCGCCTCAAATCAGATATTCCGTTGTACTGACAATACAGATGATGCGTAAAGTTCATGTTTCTGTGGTTATATTAAAAAAAAAAAAATGTGGCTGTAAAGGACCATAAGACGATCACTGGGAATTTTTAGACACCCGAAATAACTATAAAACCAGTTTATAGAGTAAAATCCTGGAATGTTATGGGGCACAGTTGGCCACCACTGTGTTATAGTTAGTTAGATTTTGACACACAATAAAAGGCCTTGACTACTGGGCTGTTGTGCCTTCACCCTCAGAATCGCATCACCAAGTAAGCCTAAGGAACAAACACTTTGACAATGGAAGTGCAGTGCCTGCCACCATTATCCCGCCCAGGAGGAGCATGGGCTCACCAATAAGATGTAACACTCAATACTAAAATCAGTGCCCTGGGCAGGTGTTGAGAGTTGGTCTACTCTACAACCTCTGACAAAAGACAAAGAGCACCAAGGAATTGTGAAGGTATTGTGAGGGCAGTTGTCCTTGCCACATGAGTGTCTGCACCCATTTTGACCTTGCCATGGGTGCTCCCTCTCATTATAAGGAAAGTACTCTCAAAATACCTAATATATTCTAGTTTCACATCTTAAAGACATTCTCTGCTATTCTCATATCGATGGTCTACCAAACTGGTGAGAAAGCTTCACTTGAATGGAACAAGTTGTTGTGCCAGGCTCATCCATGCCTATGAAAACAATGAAGGGGATGCATCGCTCGCTTGTACCGATCTGCAGGCCTCTTGACAACTGGGATCCCACCAATCAAACTTGATGGCCTATCCTTAGGTTAGACCACCAACAAAGATGAGCAAAATAGATTCCAAACTAATGGAATGTATCCAAAATGTTCCAAAAATTGGGATCAACTCTGAATTTGTGGTGACTTGACTCGGATGTATTTCTCAAAGTGATGTAAACCATTTTGCATATCAGAAGACAGGTGGGATGAAGGAGGATCACATGAACCCCGGAGGCTAGGGTGGATTGGGAATTAAAGTGGCCCTGGAAAAAATACTAAAAAGGGGCCCCGTTTTGTAGTGAGGTCCAAATTGATGGAAGACAGGGCCAACACAAGTAGTTAGGGTCAGTAATACCATATTGCTGTCATATCACCCCAACAGAGCCAAATACCACAGTCCCTCACAAAATACTGCCATCAGTACAAAATACTTCCCCAAAAATTTTCAGTAGTCGGCTGTGAAGATGACTCAGGCAGCCCCTTGGGCATCGGCCCACTGGGAAACTTCCCTGTAAGGTCTATGGCCAATCTGCCCCTGCCTGGAGGTGTTCATGTATACACACACTGGCAGACATTTGCCAGCAGAAAGCAAACATTTTTTGGACCATTGTTAAAAAAAAAAAAAAAAAAAAAAATCACAATGCAGCTTCACTAGCCCCCAATGTAAAAATCTCATATACCCCTTTAATTATAAACCTATAGAAATTAACTGACCTTTTTAAAAAAAAATTATGACTTTTTTAAATTGTGAAGGCTGACAAAGCCCACCCCCATTTGCTAGCATTACAAAAATGTAAATTGTGAAAGGTCGCCCATTGTTATGCCCACACCGTTACATGTGGTATTGCTGAGCAAGTGGTCAGTTCTGCATAAAAATTGTGAAATGTGTAGCCTGTTGGATGTAGTAGTAGTTTAACGTTTAACATATTTCGGATGTTGCTGAGCAGTGGACAGAAATATATTTTTTTGCAAGGCATCAGCAGGAAAAGTTAATTGAACTTGTGCATGCCGAATCGCCTCAATAATAGACCTTCACCAAGTTCCATGGCGTGAAGCAGGGGACTGATACCTGATCACGATTTCACCGCGTACATTATTACATCGGACAACCGTTCTGCATAAAATTAATTTAAGTGAAAGAATGCATGAACAATACAGGAGGAAATTATGAGACATTATTATGCCTCGGGTCATCGTTTACCACTTGACTTAATGCGGCTGCTCTGGTTGCTGATGGTCATTAGCAAATCATAACCGTATAGATCGCCGCCGTGTGGTTAAGGGGACCTTATAGGAGACTATAGACTATGACATATTTGCTAGAGTTACAATTTGTAGAGGAGAGGATAGGTTTCAATGTCACGTGCCAAATCTGGAAAGTGATGAGGAGTTTAGGGGTGATCTCCAAGTTTATAAGGAACAAAGGCCAAGAAATTGCCTAAAATTTTGCACAAATTTACACCTATATTAATTTGATTTTCTGATTTTTATACTGTTCCCATTGAGCCAATTTTATTTAGACATACACTTCTTTAATAAATTTGGCATAAATTATGTTATGTTTTATAAGATATATAGATATATAGACTATATAAGATATTCCAGTCTTAGGAGATGTGGGCCCAAGGTGCCCAATGTTATAAAATATGAAATATTTAAATGCAATGAGGGCATCACCATTGCAACAAAAGCTTAGCTCCTTTCCGCTGTTGACCGCGAACCCCCAGCTTTGTGTGACAGGGCAAGGCAGCAGTGCCGCAATCACGCCTGGCTCTGAACTCTCATGCCTGCACATTCACCTCGGGGATCGACACATGTGCAATACAGCCGTGAAGCTTGCCGCGCCAAAGGAGTCTATACTGTGTCTGTGCCGATCCCCAAGGCAAGCAGACGCAAGAGTTCAAGGCCAAGCACGACTATGATGCCACTGTCTGGCCCTGGCACTCAAAGCTGGGACGTGGCCAACAGCAAAAGGGAGCTCAGCCTTTGGTGCAACAGTGATGCCCTCATTGCACCAAGCAATCCATCTGCATATAATAAAAGCTGGAATGTGGGCACCAATCCAGATGGAGGAAACAGCTTTTGGATCAGCAAACAAGCACATATCTGACAATTTATTTTGATTACTATGGAGGTATGTGGTGATACATTCCCTTTAAAGGGGTTATCCAAGGCTGGAAATGGCCTCCCTTATGCCCGGGCCCCTCACACTGGCTCCCCGCGGCGCTCCTGGTCCCTGCCCTGCCACAGATGCTTCTCCGCGTGCGCGAATGAAAACACCTGGTGGCGGGGTGGCAGCAGTCAATGGCAGGCGGTGATGGGTACAAGCCTTCCTAGCGTCACCCTGATGATAAGGAGGCTTGTCGCCGTCATCATATACCATTAGCTGCTCCCCCCCACCATATGTTTTCATCCGTGCAGGGACCAGGAGTGGCGCAGGGAGTGGGGAGCCAGGTAAGTATAATCAGTGTAAGGGTCCCAGGCATATGGGAGGCCACTTCCGGCTTCAGATAACCCCTTTAAGGATAGCGTGCAGAGAAATGCTTGCTGTTCCTTTCTGCACCACTAGCCAACTACATATCCAGAACCTCACCTATAACACATAATTGAAAAAAAAATTAATTTTATATATAGACATAAAATTAAAATTCTATATTCAAATCATGTCATTAACCACTTCAGAAAAAAATTGTTGCTCCTTGACCAGAAATTCTTGTAAAATTGACCTTTTTTGAACATTAAATAATTGGAAATGACCATTTATAACCACAATAAAAACTACTAGTAATATTAAAATTCGCCCAAGAAAACGACGTTTGATGTATTCTTTCCACTCTGAAATATCAGCTGTAAATCTTAATAAAAGTGCATAATTGCTTGGTGTGTGGTTGGTTTCCATTTATATGACCACATAGCCAACTTCCTCCTGTAATTGTTTCTGCAAGACTCGATAATTTACGCTTCACACTACGATACTGGGAAATAAATTAGGCCATACTGGGTTAATGAAGAGTACAGTGGGAGGGAAGTAAGAAAGAAAGGCCCAGATTCATGTAGGAGCCAAAATGACAAGACAAATTGAGATAGAAATTAAAATGTTACGTAATTAAAAAGATATATGCTTTTTTTTTTACAGAGGGATAGCAACAACGGAAAGTTTAAGTCTGTTTTTGCAGATATTTCTCGGTGACTATTTGAAGCTGCAAATGACTTTAAACTCTGTAAAATTCCAAATGTAATTATCTTCCCTATTTAGCCCAGGGCCCTCTATATATCTTCATACCGCTGCCTTGCATACAAAGCAGCCATTTCATTCAGAAGCAACTATGCAACATTGAGCATAATCAGACTAAGCACAGGTCCATGAAACGATGGGGTTAATTTCTCACTTTTTGTGCCAAGGCACAATGGCAGCCAACCGGCCAACTTTGTTAAATTGGAACAAAACAATCTACAAACTCTATGGTTAAGATTTGTTATAACCCTAACACTTTTATGGGAAAAAAATATTGCATCCCTGACGCCTTATCTCACTTTATGGCAGCTAGAAAGGTTCACACTCCCTTTCCAAAAGACACTGAGATGACAATTTTAATTGTTTTCACATTGAAAGGACAGATGCTGTCCACGTAAACATTGACAAAAATCTGATTAATACGGCAGATGGTAAAAAGTGTGGCTTCTATACTGTTTGGACCCCATAGCTCTTTTCGGCCCTCACTCTTTTCTATTCCCTCCGAGTTTAAGATCTAAGTAATCTCCAACTGCTTGCTATGTATAACCACTACAGGGGGTGCAGAACCATAAGGATCTTGGAGCCTAATGGGGCTCAAAAGTCCCTCTGCCCATAAGAGATGACCACTACTATAACTTATGTGTGATACGTGGGAGCACTGTTAAGATTTTGAATAGGGACCAAGAAGTTTTTGAGTTCCATCTTTGTATGGATGTGTTACTTTAGAATCTCATGGAAAAAGGTGCTGGTGTCGGTTGGGGAATCCCTAGCAACCTGTCTGTCTCAAACGAGACAACTGTTCTGAGCTTGAGCTAGAGTGCCACTGTCCTGACATCAGATCAGATCGGAAAACGAAAAAAAACAGCTTGAAGGAGGCCATATCATTGCCAATCCCCAGTTCAGCCTGTATTATTAAATCAGATTTTTTTTCTGAAACCAACTGTAAGGTGGAAAACCTTTTGGAGAACCTACTGAAACATTGACATTTTAGGATTCTGTGTTAGGGTTCAAATCTTCAGGTCCAAAAATACTAGATAGCTATCCTTATATATCTGATGGGTAGCAGGGCAGTATCATTGAGAAGAAAAATTACCCATTGTTTGGCTACAGGAATAGGTATCAATCACCATTTTGGCCAAAATGTCAATGTTAGAGATGTTAGCGAAGTTTTCAAAAATTTGATTCGGCAGCTTTGCCAGACTTCGTCAAGAAATTCAATTTGTGACTAACTACTTTGTCATGCATTTCTTTTCATTGTATGGAGCGGGCACCATGATAAGGAATGCCGATTGTACCGCCCATCGTCATTCAACCCCTCAGATGCCAAGTTCAACGCTGATCGCGGCATCTGAGACATTCAGGTGCTCAGAGGGTTAATCCGGGTTTAAAAAGAAAAAAAAAAAGATAATCACCTCATCCACTTGATCGCAGAGAGGCCGAATGCTCCAGTCCTGACTGAAGAACACCCGCCAAAGGACCTGCAGTGAGCGTGATGAGGTCATCACGTGATCATGCTAGCCGCGCGTGGTGACGTCATCACTGATGACGTCACCACTCGCAGCCAACTTGATCACGTAATGACTTTGTCATACTCGCCGCAGATCCTTTGGCAGGTGTTCTTAAATCAAGGAGGGAGCAGACGGCCTCTCTGCGATCAAATGGATGAGGCATCTTTTATTTTTTTCATTTTCAGCCACCATCTTAGGAAAAATTGATTTGCTACTCCAAAGTGCGAGGAAATTCACCCTCGCAGCAAATGCAAATCAAATTTTTCCTAAACTTCAGATTGAATTCCACTTTGTGAATGTTTCAATTCACTCAATACTATTCAATGCAAACCTCTCTAAAATATGGCCATACACATAAAAGTATAGTAACTGGTGGCTAGATCTTAATTCATAAAGGACTAAAATATAAGGTCATCTGGAGAGCCAGAGCTCTAAACACCAATGGAATAAAACCTGGTCTTCAATTATTTCAGGAATACATTCATTTAAGAAGTGGTTATATTTTGTTAAATTATTCCTTTAACATGCAAA
Organism: Rhinella marina; assembly: GCA_900303285.1. Taxonomy (NCBI): domain Eukaryota; kingdom Metazoa; phylum Chordata; class Amphibia; order Anura; family Bufonidae; genus Rhinella; species Rhinella marina. The sequence goes on from ONZH01002079.1 coordinate 58,343, forward strand.
TGTAAGACAAATCTAATTTTCTTTATGCAAGATGATTCAAATATTCATGACAACTGGAAACCAGAACAACGGGGGAAAAAAAAAAAAAATTAAAAGACAGCCCAGTACATTTAAATGAGAAAACAAGGAGGAAGCCAAACGATGGCGGTATTTTACCTGTAACTCTAATTGCTGTACAACTTGCATCTGAACTCGACACTGAGCCGTGCTCCTGTCATCCAATGCATGCTCACTGTTGAGATGTCTGTAATGATAGAAGAGAAGATAATGAAGACCAGATATCCAACATTCCCCAAGTTCAACAAAGATTTAGGGCTAGGTCTAAATGATGCCATCTGCTCATCACATGGCACGTTAAAATAAATTACAACTCGACAAAATCGGCAACGAAAACAAAGAGGGTGCATGTGTCATAGTCTCTTTGCAGGGTGAAGAACAGTTTTTGTGCATGTGGATGATTTTCGAGTGTTTAGATTGATGTGCTCGAAGCGCATTCAGGAATACGTTGACAGATTTCAACAAGCTCTTCATCCAGTCGATGACATAAAAGGTGTGTAAAGCAAAATAGGTACCAAAAAAAAAGCTAAAACTGTAAATCACAGAAAAGAAATTCATTGAGCAAATGATAAGCCTTAGTATCATCATGCCCAAGGAGATGTTAAATTGTCCTATCAACCTTCATCTTCCTCCGCAAAGAGGTTGCATGTGATTAAAAATAAGCATCTCCTGTCAATGACTGGATTCTCTTGTCTATGAGTAAGTTCTGCACCAGTCAATCGAATTGATGTAGAACACTTGAACTTTTCTAATCCTTGGGACCATTTCCAGCTCATAAAACCACTTCATGGAGGAAGACACAGGTTGATGTGAAAAAAAGGACAATGAGGACCTTGAGCATGAAGTAAGATCTCAGCCCCTAAGCCTGATGCTACATCTCCATGAATGGTCAACTATGGAAGACATTTTAAAGGAGAGCTGGCCACTGTTGGTAGTTCCTTATGAGATGGATGCTGATGAGGTCCCATAAAGTTCCGATATCAATTCCTAAAAATTTACACTCTCAATTATACCCATCATTAAAGACTCTAGATCTTATGTTGCCATGCTTTGTTGAAAATAGTGGAAGCCCAGGGTCTGATGACAAAAGGTGGTCATATATCACCATTTTTGAAGAAAAAAGTGTGTTGTCATAGTAACCAAAAAGATACACACTTTCATTTTTAAAATTAACATCAACACAGAAAGCTTGCATCTGATTGGTTGCCACAATCAGCGCCATTCTCTTTCCCTCTACTAGTTTTATGCATGATCCTCATTACGTGTAATTCTTGAAGCAGTGGAGAAGAGATTGTATTCTTACTTATGTAAATCAATGGCGATCGTATTTCACTAATCCATCTTAATCCTCACCACTTACGTTACTATGCATTTTCCCACTACTCACAATGTGTTGCTAAATGAGAATTGAATTTAACAACTTTATTGATTGCACGGCTAAATATTTAACATTTCACAATTAACACGCTGCCTAGAAAGGATACTTCAATTAGAAGGTCAAGTTCTTACACAGTACTTGTTGACTACACGCAATGGAGGCATGCCTTTTGTACATTCATGAGCAAATACTCTTTTTATTAAAGGGGTTGTCCGACCACCCA
>ONZH01002079.1:65000-315000 GCA_900303285.1 Rhinella marina
TGTTGGCATACAACGGTATATATGCACCCACAAAAATCGTGTGCGACACCTTGATTCTCGCAGGGTATATGCAGTCAACTGCTGTTTTTTAAAGAACACCTATTCACCCTGGGTTAGAGGCTTCAACTTTGGAGTCATGCACATGGTGGTGTAGGCCGAGTCCCTACAACATGTTCCTGTGGGCACTCTGGGTGCTTTGGCATGGCACCATATCAAGGAAGTGTTTGCCCCTAGAATTTGGCATCTGATGGGACATGATTTAATTTGTATTCTATCCCTTACCCAACAAAGGCCATATGAGCCATGGGTCATGGTTTCCCTTACGGCAAATTCATACAAGCAATTTTTGGTGCAATATATAATTATATGCACTTTTTTTTTCTTTTGCTAAATCCAGTATTTAAGAAAAACTTTTAAAGCAATGGCACACTCTAGGTAGGTGCCAGACGAAATCTTAAGGTTCATCAGACCTTCATCTATCTACTGTTTGGGTCAAAAACTGCATGTGTGAACCCAACCTATAGGAGCCCTTGCAAACTAGAGGAGTAGTGGCCGAACGCATTGATTTCGACACGGCTGGCCAACTAACGTCTATGGGGCATCTAAACAGCAGATATCAAGGGAAAGAAGGCTCAGTAGTAGAGGTGAGCGAGTTCCCCAAAATCAATTCGGGTTCGAATTTGGCCAAATTAGTCGACCGATTCCATCCAGGCCAAAATCAATTGTATCCAAATTGAAAGTGCTCCAACTGGCCTGAATATTTGTGCATGACATTCTGAGGTCTTCTAGGGCTTGTATTTTTTTTACTCATGCTTCTCTCTTTAGAAAAAAAAAAGCTTTTATTAATTTCTCTCTCGCTCTCCCTCTAAAACTGGCCTGAATTGAATCTCCAAAAACTGAGATTTGGCTCCGCCTCCAATTTTTACAAAATTTGGGTTGAAGCCAATTCTTTCAGAATTGATTCACTCATCTCTAGTCAGGAGTGTTGGATCTGAACCTGCCCAATCCTTTTGCTTTCATTGGAGATAAGTCACCACCAGAAGTCTCTGGCAGCCCTCTCCTAATTGAAAAGCTGAGTATGCAAGTGTATGGGGTGGCGATCAAGAGGAAAGGTTGTCGGCCAAACAAGAATTCAGCTGACAACTAGCTGAAAAGCGTTGGAGGCTTTAGACTATGTTCTAATCCAATACAGTCAAAGAACAGATCCTACAGTGTAGACCTGCCACGTCACCAAGTCAAGAGCTACAAAAACAGTCAGTGTTTTGTGTTAGATGGATGGCTTCCTAATCAATAATCGATTGACACAAACTGTGTTCCAAAAGGTTAGATTGTCGAATTCTACTTTGGAACTTAATTTCACAGACGACGAACATGCAAATGACCATAACTAAGGCGTATGAAACAACATACAATTCCCGTGCTACTCGAGCGTGTACCGGCGTATACCTGGTTCCTTTAACATACACTTTGTTTTTCCAAAACCACAAACATCGATCTTGGAATTTCATGTGGAAGTGCTTAAGGGGCTGAAAGTTAACACCTTTGTGAGCTGTACAGCCTCACAGTTAGTGCTAAACAAAAGCCTCTTTGTAGGAACCTTTTTGAAATGTTTTCTTAACATGTTCCAAGTAGTTTTAGGCAAGCAACTAAAGTAAGCAAGATGTTACCACGATAAAAACACTTGTGAAAACATTCGAGGGCTCTCGTTAGTCCTCCTTCTCCTGGGCTACACTTTCTTTGAAAAATATCTGAAATGTTATTGAGATGATTTTATTAAAGGACAGATTGATCAATTTGCATCTCGTCTTAAAGAATAAAAAAAAAAACAAGCGGAAAAGGGGAAAAGTTCAGTTAATCCCAAACCAGGTGAAAGCCATCTGTACGCTTACATTTCATAATTAGCACTTCCTCATTCTTTAGAAAACAGGACTACACCCACAAAATAAACATTTCAAATGGGCAGAATTCAGACATCAAACACCACAACTTATTTTGCAGTTAACCCTCCATGTTCTCCGAGGGCTGCCTCAGAAGCTGCATAGAGTGCAAACCAAAAACATAGCCAAAAATATAACAGAGTAAGAAAAATCTGCCGGGTGGTGGTCGAAGGGCAACTCCAAAAAAAATATGAGTGGCCTGCTACTTGATTTGGTTCATATTTTTGTACATCGGGACAGTGTTTATAAAAATTGGAGCTGGGAAAGGAAACATAGTCTACCGAGCGAACGGACTAAGGAGGTGACAGTCACTCTTATGAGCCAGAATGTTGTCCAATCCCTTGCCCATCCCTCTTGTCAATTCCTTCAGAGAAAATTACTCAGATGAGGGAAAGACAAGTAGTAGACAGTAGAAAGCACAGCTAAGGGTAAAAGGATATGAAATATCCCAAGTCATATACAGAAAAAATGTCAGCATTCATTATACCTGGAGGCTCTTTTGCACAAGGGTAACATTTTCATTGGGTTGAAGATCAATGGGTATTAGCTATACAAATAATTGCGTAGCTTTGGGGGTGCAACGGTAGGAATCACAATCAATAACTATAGGGGTGAATAGGTAGCAGCCACAGCTAGTCTGTAGCTATAGGGGTGCAGAGGTAGCAGTTAGTCAGTAGCTATAGGGGTGCAGAGGTAGCAGTCGCAATTAGTCAGTAGCTATAGGGGTGCAGAGGTAGCAGTTGCAGTCAGTCAATAACTATAGGTGGTGCAGAGGTAGCAGTTGCAGTTAGTCAGTAGCTATAAGGGTGCAGAGGTAGCAGTCGCAGTCAGTCAGTAGCTATAGGGGTGCAGAGGTAGCAGTTGCAGTCAGTCAGCAGCTATAGGGGTGCAGAGGCAGCAATTGCAGTCAGTCAGCAGCTATAGGGGTGCAGAGGTAGCAGTCGCAGTCAGTCAGCAGCTATAGGGGTGCAGAGGTAGCAGTCGCAGTCAGTCAGCAGCTATAGGGGTGCAGAGGTAGCAGTCGCAGTCAGTCAGCAGCTATAGGGGTGCAGAGGTAGCAGTCAGTCAGCAGCTATAGGGGTGCAGAGGTAGCAGTCGCAGTCAGTCAGTAGCTATAGGGGTGCAGAGGTAGCAGTCGCAGTCAGTCAGCAGCTATAGGGGTGCAGAGGTAGAAGTTACAGTCAGTCAGTAGCTATAAGGGTGCAGAGGTAGCAGTTGCAGTCAGTCAATAACTATAGGTGGTGCAGAGGTAGTAGTCACAGTCATTCTGTAATTATAGGGATGCAGAGGTAGTAGTCACATCCAAGCCCTAAAGCTGGAGTATGCCCAAAGGCCCCTCTGCCACATAACAAGACACAAGTATTATAAATGGTGCATGATAGATGGGGCCCAAGTACAGATTTTGCATTGGGGCCCCGGAGCTAAAAGTATACCACTGTTCAGAAAATGTAACGTGTGACTACAAATATATATTGTGTCCCCTAGAGATGTTTGTGCAAAGACATAAATGTAAGTTTTTGTGTGACACGTGTTTATGAGCATGCCAACATTTTAGACAATGGACACAGACGTGAACACAGACTTACTTTAAAAACGATGGGAAATCTTCACAAATGGCTTCACATCCCGGCCACTTGCAGACACCGTGCCCATATAAGGGGTGATTCTGCATGTAATCCTCATAAGCTACACTAAAAGAAAAATAACGATACATCCAAATCAGTGACGGATAATCAACACGCCGATTGCAATTATTCACAAACAAACAGATAGAAAATCCCAAGACGCCGCGACGAGACCAAGGAGGAACAAAGCTTATAAAAATAGCTCTGTATGCATATGAAGTGTTGTTCGTAATAATGCCCTGGATGCAAAAACAAGTGGCGACCTGTTGTTCTTTTGTGTATCTGACACTGCAGGAAAACAACATTTTATAGCATGAGTCACAGGCCTAGGAATTAACCCTTTAAGACATCCCATACGTACCAGTTCTTTTCGGGGCCAGTCTGGTCCCCTAAGGACACTTTAAATTTAGGCCCCATTCACACGACCGTATGTATTCCGTGATCCGTATAAAAATGGAACGGAAGACATACGGAAAGTCTTCCGTAGTGTTCCGCATTTTTGCGGACCCATTGACTTTAATGGGGCTACGGACGTGATTTTGCGGCCAAGTATAGGACGTTTCATTTTTTTTGCGGGAGAATTTCCGTTATATACGGATGCGGAATGCACACGGTTCCTATGGAAAAATGAATGGGTCCGTATGGTTCCGCATCTTATCCGCAAAAATGCAGATAAGATGCGGAAATGTACATACGGTCGTGTGAATGGGGCCTTAAAATGCATATTTTGCTGAACCGAGGATCATGGGTGGGATATAGAAAGCTCACAATTAGAGATGAGCAAGCATGCTCGGCCGAGCATGCTCGGGAGCAATTTTCGAGTAGTAGCATACGCATTTTATAATCTGTACGCTAATGCATACGCATCTTCTAATCTGTACACTAATGAGTACGCATCTTATAAATTTGTGCGCTAATGCGTACAAATTACAAGATGCGTACGCATTAGCGTACAGATTAGAAGATGCGTATGCTACTGCTCGAAAATTGCTCCCGATCATGCTCGCTCATCTCTACTCACAATATAATGAGGCGTTACTGCTCAGAAATGGATCATTAATGGACTCACTGGGCCTTGATTACCACGTATGGGATCCCTATCTGGCAGTAGAGGTTCCCCAATCACACAGAACTTTGAACTTAACCACCTATATGGTGCAAGAAGACCAGAGTTCTACAGATGCTCTACCACCTCATTAATTAGTGACAATCTACTACATGACCACATAATTGGCCATCCCCCGAGAGACCTTAAGCACTGAAACAGCAATCCTTTTTGACGGGTACACCAAAGAATCTAATCATTGCACTAAGATGTACGTAGTAAATGGTAAAAACACTGAAATGGAAAAGGACTTAGCAGACTTAACTGTAGAAACCAGTGTCAGACAGCTGCTGCCAAGACCAATAAGATAATGGGTTGCATGAAAAGAGGCATAGATGCCCGTGATGAGAACATAGTCCTGCCACTTTACAAATCACTAGTCAGACCCCACATGGAGGACTGTGCACAGTTCTGGGCTCCTGTGAACAAGGCAGACATAGCAGAGCTGGAGAGGGTTCAGAGGAGGGCAACTAAAGTAATAACTGGAATGGGTGGACTACAGTACCCAGAAAGATTATCAAAATTAGGGTTATTCACTTTAGAAAAAAGACGACTGAGGGGAGATCTAATAACTATGTATAAATATATCAGAGGTCAGTACAGAGATCTCTCCCATCATCTATTTATCCCGAGGACTGTGACGAGGGGACATCCTCTGCATCTGGAGGAAAGAAGGTTTGTACACAAACATAGAAGAGGATTCTTTACGGTAAGAGCAGTGAGACTATGGAACTCTCTGCCTGAGGAGGTGGTGATGGTAAGTTCACTATAAGAGATCAGGAGGGGCCTGGATGTATTTCTGGAGGTAATAATATTACAGGTTATAGTTACTAGAGATGGGTCGTTGATCCAGGGAGTTATCCCATAAGCACTGATTGGAGTCAGGAAGGAATATTTTCCCCTAAAATGAGGAAAATTGGCTTCTACCTGACAGAGTATTTTTGCCTTCCTCAGGATCCACTTGCAGGATAACAGACCAAACTGGATGGGCAGATGTCTTTTTTCAGCCTTACAAACTATGTTACTATGTTTTTGGAAAAAGTTTTTCATTTAGCAGTTACGACCTCCAAATCCCATATGAACATTCATGCTTAGCTTAGACAGATGTACATGCCATTTTAGTAGAACAGGGAGCATTAAGGAGTTGCCTGACACATCAGATGGCATTGGTCTTCGATAAGCCTGTTGAACTCTTTGTGTAGGACCACAGCAGATGACATAACATAAACATAGACAGAACACAGCAGCTTTAGCCAATATAGGTGGGTCAGGTTAATAAAACAACACATTTTGTTCTAGAAAAAGGAATATGCCTTGGAATTTACTAGACTTTTCAAGGTTGTGGATGTCCATATGGTTGGCTAGGTTTTGGATACCCAAACAAATTGTTGGCCAGGTTTTGGATGTCCAACCAAATTCTTGGTTTCAGGCCCTTTCAGAACATACTTCATAGAATCTCAAGACCATACAAAACTATTTTAAATGGGATAGACTAAGACATGACAGACCAAACACTAGTATAGATGATGACAGTCCTTGTACTTGAAGTGGGCCTCATGCTTTGCTTCAAAAATCATCCCACTTTTGCCCAATTAGGGGAATAGAACCTTGCGCTCTTCATAGAAGTTCACTAGAGGGCTTAAAGCAAGGAGTTAATCCTTCAGAAATCTTCCAATCGATATGTAGTGATTTGGCTGCACTGATCCAAGTCATGAGATGCTTTGATCCCACACACGTGCTCCTCAGACACACAGAACAGCCCCACCAACTGATGAACCATATTTAGACGGGAGGGGTGTAATCTCCCTTAGGTGTTGCAGAAAGTCATTACTTCTGGAAGGAATTTGGTAACTCTTAATAAATAGTGCCTTCTATAAAGATGAAGTGCTATTATAGCTGAGGCTTGAGATGCCAGAAGAAAATGGAACTTGGAAAAATGATAAAATAAACACAAATATGATAATATAATAATGCATTAATCAAGCTTCTGTGAATTAAATCTCCCGTCTGGTCCATGCTGGCTTCTATTGTGTTCACCCCCAGACAAATCTGAGGATGAATGTAACATGTGTCAAATCGTTCAGACTTTCATGGTTCAGGAAACCTCACTTCTCTCTAAATCAGAGTGTTGTTGTACATCAACACTTCCTTTATTTCTGGATCTAGGAAATGCAAGTGTTCCTTTACAGTTGGTAAAAAAATATGACTAATGCTCGGTGGCTAATTGGGTTCTCGGTCAAATGACAAGCTGAGGTGTTGTCCACTTAAGAGTCAGAAGGACAAAAGACATGGTGGCTATGGACAACATCCCCTGTCATTTATACTAGTTTCATAGCTAGTCCATTAGGTGCCAAAGTCCATTCCTTCATCGGGACAATGTCCCTTGACAAAAAGTGGCTCTCTGTTGTCCTGTAGTTTAAGCTAGACATGCTCAGAGTTCAGCAAGATCAGTCAACCCTCCAAAGTGCATGGGAACTTCTCAACTCTCCAATGATGACAAGGATTTAACAGATGAATTTTAATTGTCCAATCCTTTTGTCCCCGAGGAGATGAGCCACAACCAGTTGGTAAAAATATGACTAATGCTTGGTGGCTAACTGGACTCTCGGTCAAATGAAAAGTGTTGCCCACTCAAATTCAGAAGGACAAAAGATATGGTGGCTATAGGTAACATCACCCATCCTTTACATTAGTTTCATAAGGAAGAACTAGTCCATTTAGTGCCAAAGTTCTTTCAGTCATACGGACAATATTTTCAGAAAAAGGAACATAGCTTAAGCTAGACATTTTTAGTACATGTATGTTGGCTTTACCCACCAATTTCAGCAGGATCAGCCAACCATTTAATATTTATGGGGCTCTCTTTCTGATGGCAGACGTCAGTGAGATATAGATTAAACAGATGGATTTAAACTGCCCAATCCTTTTTCTTCCAGTTCCCAGGGATTTCGGCTCCCATCGGACTGGAAGTGATGGCCATTCTACACACAGGACCAGTGACGGTTGGCTGAACAGTCATGTGACTGATGGACATGACGAAACATAAGAGGTGGGACCCACACCTTCAATGTTTTCTAAGACTGGCTGCTATCCTGCAGATTTTAAAAACTATCGAACCACCCCTTTAGGACTCTACTGCCCATCAATGAGTGCACTTAGGTCTACAATACGACACAAAACCATAGAAAATTGTACAAAGAGATACATCAACTTGCAGATAAGCCACCATCACTTTTAATGATGGATCACCTTTAAAGGTAGCCCATTAATGTAAAAGATTCAAGGTCGTTGCGCTATCTCGGCTGGTGCACAGATTTTACTTGGTTTCTTTACACTGGCTAATGATTAACCCCCCCTATAGAAAAAACATATAGTAGCTGTTTGTTCCGACATTCTTTTTTTAATTGAGTAAACATAGAGATGTCTTTGCCGCAGCAAGTTCTCCACGAAAGAGATGTCATAGAAAGGAATGTCTAAGAACCTGCTGGGTAACTCGACGGGTAACAGGCTTAAAAAAAATAAAAACCACATAGAAAGAAGTCAAGATATTTGTCATTCTCCTCCGAGCGCACTGTAATTTAAACATGGGAACTCACACGGAGCAAACGGCAGGATTGCTGGCTACTGAGAGTTAACATCTTTTTCACTACAGTGACCACAGGACCCAGAGGCAAAGCTATTTACAGCAGTCCTCCTATGAATGGGACAGATTGCCATATGGATGCAGCCACTAAACAAGCTGCGCGACTCGTGGCGACAAGAGCCTAGGGGACTGGCCTATATTAACGCCACCTGTGATGTGGAAATTGTGCTCCGTCTCTGAATTACATTTTAAGAACCCATCACGATGTTAGTTTTGAACAGACACACAAAAGGAAAATTACACTTAGGAGAATTCACGATCTGGTGAGCGCACTGGAAAACGAGAGAATACAACAAGTAGTAAGAGGATTCGTTGACGGAATGCAGGATGGAAGAGAGAGGCGTAGAGCTTCTGACAAATGCAGAATATGGCTAAAGTGACAAATATGGTGGTATCTATAGTACTTATTAGACAACTGGTAAGGATAACACCCCATGGTTTCCCTTAAATGGGTTTTCCAGGATTTTACTATTGATGATCTACCCTCAGGATAGGTCATCAGTATCTGATCGGTGGGGGGGTCAGACACCCGGGACCACCACCGATCAGCTGTTTGAGAAGATCCCATGAGTGCCGCTTTCTTCTCGCAGCTTACCAAGCACAGCGCCGTACATTGTATAGTGGCCATGCTTGGTATCGTGCTCAACTCCATTCACTTGAATGGGACTGAGCTGCTCCTAGGTCACGTGACCAATGAATGTGACGTCACGGGCCTAGGAAAAGCTAAGAGAAGGCTGCGGCGCTCACAGGAGCACCGGAGCCTTCTCAAACAGCTGAACGGCGGGGGGCCCGGATGTCGGAGACCCTATCAATCAGATACTGATGACCTATCTTGAGGATAGGTCATCAGTAGTAAAATCCCAGAAAATCCCTTTAAGACCAACACAATGTAGACCATGAACGTTGGCTTTACTGAGAAGACCATGAATGAGGATGAGCTGAAATACCAGACATAGTCCAGCTACAAGAGTGGCACATCTCTGGGGAGAAATAAAGTAGACCTTTTGTAAACCTGGAGAACAACCCTTTAAACACTGACCCCCTTCTCCATTACTTTCTATAAGCATGAAGACCAACACTAATGTTCTCATTGGAAGCAGCTTATTGCATCATTAGCTGTTAGGTCTAATCCATATAGCCTCTATATGTTGTCCCTATGCCACCTAGGGACAAAAAAGGCCCCTCTGTTGAGGACCCAATTACAGATATTGCATCTGTGCTCAAGAGATTCAAGTTACACCTCTCTGAATATTAAAGGAGTATTCTTATCCCGTAAAGAGATGGAACTGGACATTCCATCAATTTATGATGAGTGGGAGTCCAACCTCTGGGACCTCCACAGATCCTGATAGTGAAGGGGACATTCTCCATTGTTTTACAGTCAAGTAAATGGGATTCGGGTGCCCAGGAGCGCTGCTCTGCAGGGAACTGTAGCTGACCCCATTCACTTGATCATAGCTGTGCTACAGCCCTCTTGTTCTCCTTGTTCTCAGGATTGGTGAGGGTGTCCCAGAGGTCAGAACCTTACCGATCACAAAATGGTGACATGTCCTAGCAATGAGCCATCACTTTATGAGCTGGGACCTTTTAAAAAATATCACACTTAACAAGAATATTCTATTTCCTTACAATCCCAAAGCGTATGCCTAGCTCTGGCTTCCGAGCTCCAGCTTTCCCCCTGTCTAGCCCTCTACTTATCCCATCTCGCTCGCTTTCCTGTTTACAGAACATTCAATAAAAGTCATTTTTACAATTTCTGTCGCTTGAATTTTCATCTTGGGAGCCCGAGAGCCTTGTCAAAATACATATTAAAGGGCTTACGGGGAGATGAAATTACACAGACAATTATCCCTTTAAATTCCTGGCAGTAGACGTAGAATCTCCTCCATATGTTTATGTAAACAGTGCGAGATAAGCAGAGCCTGGATTTTATTGGCATTTTCTATAGGTTCTCCAAAGTGCAAAGGTTATGTGGCTTATTTTGTGCTCATAAGGTGTGGCCCCTGGTTAATTTGCTCGGCTGTAAAGCAGATGTCACAGCAACCGCTCCATTTTATTAAACATCAAGAACAAACAGTTAACTGGTACCAGATGATCCTTCTCTTGTAGATAATCGATATGGTAAACTATGTCAACTTCAAGACTTGAAGGACAAGAGGGACTTGAGGACTATATTAGCCTACGTAGTCAACAATGATGATGAACGCAGGAGGTGAGAATAAGTCAGGCATGTAACCTTTAGGATCTGTACACTGAGCAGATGTGAGATCCATTACATATGAATAAGGCTTCTTTCACAAGTCCATGTCCGTGAGGACATCCATGGCAAGATGGTCAGTGGTTCATTTGTGAAGATGTTCGTGAAGCATCCATGTTTGGTCCATGCGCTATCCCTATTCCACTGATTTCCAGTTTCTAGCAACGATCCATGAAAACCACAGACCAAAACCGATTGCATCCGTGTTTTGTCCATGGTCTTCAAACACCCATAGACTAAAATAATAAGGCCCACGATCTGTGGAAAACCACAGATGTGTGAATACACACATTAAAGTCATTGGATACATGAGCGGACCAAATCTGCTCAGTGTACAGATCCTAAAGGTTACATGCCTGACTTATCCTCACCTCCAAAGTTCATCATCATTGTTGACTACGTAGGCTAATATAGTCCTCAAGAACACGTCTTCAATTTACTGAGGTGTTAAAAAGTATTAAAGCGTGGACTTGGCCTGGCTCACTATACAATCAACAGATCCTCTGGTAGTTGCAAGTCTTGGCCCAATGACTGGGTCCAGCAGCATGATATACATAAAATGCTTAGAAAAGTATAAAAAAAGGTTGGTAAATACGATGCAAAGCATGCTGCAAAAATGCACAAAAACAGGCTAATTTTCAATAGTAAATCTTCCTCATTATCTTACCAGGGTGTAAAGTCTTAGGCTACTTTCACACTAGCGTTTTCTTTTTCCGGTATTGAGTTCCATCATAGAGGCTCAATACCGGAAAAAAACGTTTCCATTTTGTCCCCATTCATTGTCAATGGGGACAAAACTGAACTGAAGACAACGGAATGCTCCTAAAAGCATTCCGTTCCATCAGCAACATGCTGCGGTTTGCATGACGGATCCGTCATGACCCCCAATGCAAGTCAATGGGGACGGATTTGTTCAGTGTGACACACTCAGTAAACAGATCCGTCCTCCATTAACTTTCAATAGAGTTCATGACGGATCCGTCCACAGCACACCACACATGACAGACACATACACACAGACATACTTACATGCTCCCAGCAGCTCCACACATCACAGGAAGAGGAGTACTGCGCGCATATAGGAAGATTCTCCCTCCAGCAGAGGGCGCTGTGGGGAATCTTCCTATGTGCGCGCCGTCCTTCTCCTCCGGAGCTGCTGGGAGCATGTAAGTATGTGTGTGTATGTCTACGTGTGTGTATGTGTATGTGACACGTGTGGGGCCGGAGCGCTGCTCCTGCTCCTCACTTGTACTTGCGGCAGCACGGATCCGGCGGCACCCTTCACCCGCCGGATCCGTGCTGCCGCTAATATGAAAGTGGCCTTACACAGTACAGTTTAGCACATTACATTTAGGAGACAGGTGGAAATGTGGGTCAACAAATTAATCAAATCCCTGTGTACATATGGTGACAAGAATTATATGGGGGTTTCTAAACAGGTGGTTGGAAAGACCCTTCAACAGTAATTTATAAAACTACAACTGTGCAATTTGTTTTATCGTAACGTGGGGAAAACTTTGAATGGAAAACAACGTACTAAAAGTAACCAACATGTATGCCCTTAAATGACTCAGAAACATAAAGAATGGCTAATACCTTGAATGCCCCTCCAAGAATATCTATAGTAGAGAAATAACCTTTATATAATATCTATATCAAATATGTGAGAGGGCAATAGCAAAAAAAAGACCAAAAACACACAAAAATAATATCCACCACAAGTTTAAAACCAGAACAGAGCTTCCAACACTGTTAGCTGCAATGCAGAATAAGGATTGTCCAATGCACCGAGTTAATATGATAAGCTTGGAGAGTGGACAATATCAACATATCACAGTAGACATCATGGGACCAACTAATATCTTACACCCTAAGGGCAAGTGCAGGCCTGGAACACTTGTACAAATCCATTGACTTTTAAAAATATAATTCCATGTAATAAATGTCCATGCGTCAAGTCTTTGTGAAGTCCTCAGGGAGTATTATATCAGTCCAAAAACTGCCCTGCTCCATAGATGACTGGTAACAAGTCAACATTCAACTCTTTGGACAACCACCTTATTGTTGAGGAATCTCTTGCTAATTGGCAGATTACAAGTTGCCCCCCGTACTTGGACCTCAGCAGTCAGCTGTTTCCTGTGGAAAAACCAGGCAGTATGTTTTACTGCAGCTCCACCAAAAGGAGAAATTAAGCATTACACAGTGTCCATTCAAATTAATGAGTTGTCTGTGTAATGTAGGACAGAACAGGTCCTCCCAAGCAAGAGATGCTCTGTTTAACCACTCTTTCATGCTCACAGAGAGAGGTGGACCCTGAACCGAGGACCCACTTCTAGTAACTCCAAATTTCCTAATACGGTGGTGTTTCTAACAGTCCCTTCAAATAGCCAATTACTCTGATTATATGGGGCGTTAAAACGTCCTCCAGGATTTGGATATAGGTCGGCTATAGGTCATCAATATCTGATTGGTGGAGGTCTGCACATGGGCTGTCCTAAGAGGCTGCAGTGCGAGCTCTTAGGCATCCTCATAGGCCAAATGAAGTCACGTTCATTGGTCACATAGCGCTGCTTGATCCCATTCAAACGAATGGGGCTGTGCTGCGATACCAAGCGCAGCCTCTATCCAATGGATGGCACTGTGATTGGTGAGCTGTGAGGAGGCTTCGGTGCTCACCAGAGTTCCAATGAGTGCCACGGTTTCCTCAAAGAGATGATCGGAGGGAGTACCTCCGATCATGGTTGACAACGTCATATTGATGACCTATCAATATAGGGGGAACCCCCTTTAAAAACATAAAAAATCTTAACCTCATTAAAGGATTGCCAGTGCTATATCTAGAACCCCCATGGCCACGGCGCCGCTTGCAAATGTCAAGCCTTCCCCTTAATACGAGGCTCTATTGTAAAACAGTGAGAAAAAAAATATTCGCCTAGAGTCAAAATAGCGCATGAGATCACAGAAAACACTATTCCACATGCATTATCCGAGGCGGTAATGTCGGCAATTGTGGAATCTAGAATAGTTTGAGTGGATGTGTGTACTATCAGCACAACAAACATTATTAAATTGCCCGAGAGGGGAGAAAAAAAATTCAAAGCATGTTAAACACGTTGAGTGCTGCATCTTAATGATGCCAAGTGCTTGTGCTGGGAAGAGGAAGGGATCCTATCAAGACTTGATTGTAGCGGATGCAGCCACCTCACAAATCACGCAGCAACGCTCATCCTTTAACTGCATTGAATATTGATAAATATCTGCTCGCCGCGCAACGGGGGAAGTTAGGTCTCTATTGGAAATCGCTTCCAAACTGTGTATTTCTGTTCCCCCTCCTCTGCACTCAGGGGTTTTACTCTGAGTGATTTAATTATAATTTTCCTTGTGTAAGACAAATTAAAGAGAGGAGAAGGAGTGTCATGCCAAATCAGATTATTTATCTCCTTAACTGATTGCTGTGCTACAAACCCCCGAGACGCTGCTAATGTGCTACTCGATGTAAATGGCAGATTTGGTTTGTATTATGATTTTATATAGCCTAAGTAGGGGAGGGACATTGGCTTGTCAAGTCAAGTCACCCCAATGGAAGGCCACCAATTTACTAGCTGGCTTTTGGAGGGTGAAGACTGGAAAAGATTTAGGCTACTTTCACACTAGCTTTACTACAGATCCGGCGGGTGAAGGGACCCGCCGGATCCGTAGTGATAATACAACCCTGTGGATCCATAATGAACGGATCTGGTTGTATTATCTTTAACATCTTTTAAGGCTACTTTCACATTAGGGTTTTTGAATTCCGGTATTGAGCTCCGTCATAGGGGCTCAATACTGGAATAAAACGCTTCAGTTTTGTCCCCATTTATTGTCAATGGGGACAAAACTGAACTGAAGACAACGGAATGCCCCTAGAAGCATTCCGTTCAGTCTTCGGACCGAAGAGCAAACCGCAAAATGCTGTGGTTTGCTCTCCAGTCTGGGCATCCGCACCAAGACGGATCCAGAATGACCCCCAATGCAAGTCAATGGGGACGGACCCGTTTGGTGTGACACAATGGTAAACGGATCCGTCCTCCATTGACTTTCAATGGAGTTAATTCCAGATCCGTTTAAACGATGTTAAAGATAATACAACCGGATCCGTTCATTACGGATCCACAAGGTTGTATTATCACTACGGATCCGGCGGGCCCCTTCACCAGCCGGATCCGTAGTAAAGCTAGTGTGAAAGTAGCCTAAAGGATTTCCCTGCCTTCAACATAAAAATGGGAATGGGGAACGAGTCATTGCCAGTTCCTCCTTATCTCTTGTGGGAATAAAGGATCGGGGAGCCAAATCCAAGTAGACTGGTCACTCTTGAACCAACATCTGTCAGCAAGAGAGAGATCGTCAGCACCAATATAAACATGGGCCACCAACTTTTATCTCCTCATGGCCTGCACAATGATGACATCTCTTTGCCCGTTGACTAGGGACAAAAAGTTATCTTCTACACCAGCCCTACAAATACCTCCAGATTAGATCTACCTTATTTAAGACAAGAAGTCTACAAAAATGTTCAAAATTATTTAGCATGGCCATAACAATTAGACAATTCCATCCAGGGGTGCACCAACAATGAGGCCAGATGAGGCGACTGACCAAGACAGCACCAGGTAGGGGCAAAAGAGGGGCAGCCGAAGGGCCATGAACTAAACGGAAGAGGTTAGGTTAAGAATTTGGCATTGGGGAGGACTAAGTGCACCCCTGGTTCCACCATGTCTGATATCAACTAAATCTCAGATCCAGATGGTTGGGTTTGTGCCTGTCGGAATCTTACTTTCAATGGATATAAGTGACCCTTGAATTGTCCTGTACAACGTATCCTCCCTCTTATTGATATCCTAAACATATCCGGCCGATGGGTGGAAGGAGTTAGTGTTGACAAGCAAATATTCGGCCCGTAGTCCTCTAAGGTCTATGACTGGCTTTAGTCTTTTTGACAAATGGGGATATGAATGTACCCTAATTCAAAAATATATGGGCCACTGTTAAAATTCAAAGGTGTAGGTTGAAAATCTACACCAAAAATGTATTTTTCTAGGACTCCATTTATATAATTATCAGACAGCTTTACCCTACAGATTCATAATCTATAAGGCCACTTCTAACTCTTCCTACTTAGTAATCAAAATTTAACAAAACTTGCTGATCATTTATTTTTGTTATCATTTCTAATGCCTTTGCTTTATTCTGTCTCTTTTACCCTCCCGGCCACTAATATAAGTCATTTTGGAGAATAATTTGAGGTATTTTTAGGATGTATGTGCGTACTGCAGATAGCTCACACGCTTTTGTCTTGTGACCTTACTTTCCAGATGATGGGACAATGCCGAATCTGAAAGATGAAATTCAATAACTCCACTCTTCTCACACCCAAGTGCACAGCGATACTATATTATTCCACTGACTGTACCAAATACTGTCTTGCTTGCTGAAATGGGAATTGCATGTATTTTTTATTTTTTCCATTTCTGGTTTGTGTGTGTTAAATAGAAATCGAGACCGGTATCCAGCAGATTGTCATGGCTGCTTAAAGCAAGTCAATGTGCATCCTTCTGTGTAATATATTGCTCACTTACGGTTAAAGATGCACCGTAATTCAATCAGCTCAGCAAATGGATGGCATGCACCTTACAACATGATCGGCAGGGAAGCCAAAGACCGTAATTGTTGCAGGTTAACCCCCCGCGTACCACAGCAAGTGCTCCGTCACTTCTGGCATAGACGGGAAGGAGCGATTTCCCTGCTGTGCAGAGGGAACTACGTAGATCTTGTCACATTACTGAAACAGAAGGCATTATAATCCACCGTGCATTTGAAACAATGCTGTGGAGCCAATTCTAAAAATTTTTCCAAGAGGTGAGCTTCCAACTTTATATATTTGGTGTAATTCCAGGGCTTCCAATTAATCAAAGATGCTCTACCATAAAAATAGGCAAATCAAATGCAAAAAAACCTGAGATGTTAGGCAAGCCAAGAACATGCAGAGTAATTCTGGTGCATTTTGACAAAATTGGGATTTATTTTTCAAAGGGCAAAGATGGGGAAAATCAAAGTTGGTGGTCATATTGAGTGCAATTTATGTAAAAAAAAAAAAAAAAAAAAAACACACCTTGTCGAATCCATAAAGTTGTGAGAGGAACTAGTATGGCCTAAAAAATATACATGCAAGTCCTACAGAGAAAATAGAACGTGTTGATGAATCTGGGGTGGACAAAGTAATGTAATTATGGATTACAACACAAAGCATTGGTAGGGATGGGGACACACATAGGGCAATTGAATTAATGATTGTCCAGCTTGCAGAAATATGCTGAACTTCAGGAACCAACAACAAAGGGGCGTATTCTGAACCTTTGCCTTGGGCGCAAAAAGAGCTTGTTCTACTCCTGGTCATTTTTCAGGGTCAGACTGGCCAACTAAATAACCATGGGATGTTCTGGAGTGCCAACGTGCTTACTTGATAATGGGTCCAATGGTCCAACAGATAACAACTTGATTTGATCCCAACTTCGAATACAATCGTGTGCCACTAGGTTAAGGCACCACACCGTATCACTTTATGAGGATTGATTCTTGTCTATCTGTCTACATGATTCTAGGATGAGGTCTACTAGCAGAGGACCAAAGAATGGACAATTTCCTGTCTAAGCTACCCCAAGATGAGCAGTGCCACCAACATATGGTGTACCAGAGATTTCTGGAAACTCGCCTTGTCATATGCCACTTAACGTAACATACACATTAGTCTAAAGTTGATCAAAATGAACGCTTTCAACAAAAGGTTTGTCAAGTGAAGTTTAACAATCGTTTTATCCAATGACAGACCATTAACATCAGAAAAGAAGCCGGCCATGTACAATGTTTTCATCTGATAGTCGGACAAAGGATCATTGGTTCAAAGAAAGATCATACGTGGAAGAAAGATAGGTCTTTGAAAGAACATTCCAAGATATATCTTTTGTCCATTGCCAGTTCATTGAACATGTATGAGCACACTAAAATGTGTGCGGCCGTGTCTGTGAACATAGATGATAGTTTGATCAACTGATGTTCAAACATCATCCAACTTCTATTCAAGTTATATGACCGGGTCTGCCAACAGATCACTCACCAGATGATTGTTTGTTCGTCTGATGTTCAACCATCAACCAACTTCTATCTAATGTGTATGGTCAGATGTAGTTGGTTGGACCAGGCTTCCTGTCAGTTGAAAATACTTTTGGTATATAATTTTCAGGTGGTTTAAGAGTAGACACCTCCAAAGTCAAACTGCCTATAGAGTATAACTCCCTTGATGGTGAACTACCTTATCTCGACTATTGTTCACTCTAGAAAGTCCCTGGATGGCGTGCCTATAATCATATCAGCAGCTGTTTTCTATATCAAAATTAAAATTTTGTAAAACTACATTAAGAGACACTATACCCAGAAGGTACAATCTACTGATCTCTCTTACCTAGAATCCACTGTAGCGGTGTATGCAACCTGCGGCCCTCCAGTCCCTGGAATATCTCGACTCCCAACAAAACTGGATTGAGGGACCCATGTTGCAGTACTTTCCTCTACTTTAAATAACATACATGTTATGAACTAAAGTCTACTTCATCTGTTCCTATACCAAGAACTTAATGAAGCCATTCTTTGACATTAAAGGGAACCTGTCACCACGAAATTGTAGTGTAAGCACAATGTTATAGAGCAGGAGGAGCTGAGCAGATTGATATGTAGTTTTATGGGAAAAAATTCAATAAAAGTCGACTCTTTTAAATCTCTGCTCATTCTGGGCTTTGACGTACAGGAGGAGGTCCTATCAGTGATTGACAGCCTTCCCTCTATGACCGTGTACACAGAGATAGCTGTCAATCACTGATAGGACTTCAAGGCCCAGAATGAGAAGAGATATAAATGTATAAGTTACAAGTTTTATTGAATCTTTTCCCATAAAACTATATATCAGTCTGCTCAGCTCCTCCTGCTCTATAACCTGCTGCCTTCAGCTCAAACACCATGTTCAACGTGACAGGTTCCCTTTAAAGAGAAAAGTTCTAAATGAAGGACAGAAATAAAATCTACACTACAGTCGAAACGTATTGCTACATTCACCCTCCCCGCCTCAGGGTTTATCTGCCCGTACGATATGGAAACTGGGCACACCATCAAATATTGTTGTCTGTTATCATGCAAAAGGTGTAAAAGGAAACCTCGAAATGCTGTTGTTTTTGTACTGTATGTATACTGGGTGTGTACAAATGAACTTTCCCAGCGGCGTGCTGATTGAGCACTCAAAAACAATCGAAAGATTTGCTCCAGATCTCTAGACATGCCTGTTTTTCCTCTCTTTTGGGTGGGAATGCAGATAACAATGTTTAGAAAAGTGATAGAGGAAATATGTGATGTGAAAAGGTGCAGAGATGGTGAAAAGAAAAGGGCTGAAAACTTTGTACTCTTGGTATACCGTAGAGATGGAACATAATACAAAGTGTTCTCTGTGGACTTCCTCACATTTGGGTTGGGTTTTCTAACCACCAGGGTAAGTTGAGGACTCAAAGAAAACACTGCGCCATTGTCCCCATCCATAAAACTCCATTACTGACCCATCATACCACACTCTTCTCCCACAACTACTACATTTATCTTTTGGTATCTGAACTTAACCACCTTAATGACTCATCCGGGAAACAAAGAAGCAAAGCAAAAATGAACAGGTGATCCCGCCTGGGAATACGCCATAAATGTCCAACAAGTGCAGGTCCCACCTACCCTCCTATCTTGAGAACGGGGTCCTAAAGTGAATGGAGAGAAAGCTGTGCCTCTGGGGCCACCCCCAGGGCACTGAAGGCATGGTTTGCTCTCCGTGAATTGCTACAAGATTGCTTGACCCCATAGCAGTGAATGGAGTAGATGCTGCACATGAGCATTATGCCCTCTATTGACAGTGGGGCCAGTTCTTGAGATAAGAGGTGGGTCCTGGACATTAGACATTTATGGCATAACCTATCACTATGCTTAAAATATCTACATTTCTCTTCTGGTTTCTGAACGTAACCATCTTAATGACTCATCCATGATAGCAACAAGCAAAATTGAAGGGGTGTTCACACCTAGGAATATGCTATAAATGTTCAAAAAGTGCAGGTCCCACCTACCCCTATATCTTAAGGGGGTCCTAAAGTGAATGGAGAGAAAGCTGTGCCTCTGGGGCCACCTGGCAATCACCACTCGGCCACTTTCAGAAGTCCCAGGGCACTGAATGCATAGCTTGTCCTCCATGAATTGTATTGAGATTGCTTGACCCCATAGCAGTAAATGGAGTAGATGCTGCACATGCGCAATATGCCCCATTGACAGCGGGGCCAGTTCTTGAGATAGGAGGTGGGACCTGGATGTTAGACATTTATGGCATAATTGTCCCAGATAGGACAACCCCTTTAAGTGATGACTAATCATGTTCCAGCAGACAAAAATAGGCAAAATGGAGGAAAAAAAAACACATCTAAATTACTAGTATGGAGAACAACGCAATGACAAGGAACCATCAACATACCTACACAGTCATTGACCAGCACTCACTTAGAATCAACTCTTAGGCCTGGAATCCGAATACCTATGTGCAACCATCTAACCAAGAAGCATACTGTGTTGCCATACTGGAGTCGTCTAGCTAAATTATGAAATATTAGGCAGGAGTTTCATGTGGATTTCTCTGTGTTTCCACACCATATCTGCACCCGAATCCACACGTGCTACTTGCATCTTTTGTTGAGGTTTGGCCACAGATCCTATCTTTTGCATTGAGAAGGGTGAAATCCGGACTAAAAATCATCAGCATCATGAATTTTTTTTTTTTACGTTTTTAGTTTAAGATTATGGTCACATTGTATTTTTCGGAAGAGGGCGAGAAATCATAACCGAAGACCCAACACTGAGAATAAAATTGGCCAAAATAATTTATTTTTTAAAGACCAGTTGACAGAAACGTGCAGCAACCAGTAGTAAGCAAATCATCACGAAGCTTTTATGGAAATAACACCCGGAATGACTCAAATTTTGTAAGAAAAAGAACCATAGTATCTAGTAGAAGCGATAAACATAATACAAAAACATCAGGATAGAAATGACTTCTGATCTTACACAGTTTCAGGAGTTTAGAAGAATGTCTTAAAATAAAGGAAACTAGAATTCTGACTCAAGTTCGCTTGAAAGTTAAAAAAAAAGTCCCCAATTGACCAAAATAGCTTCATTTTCCATCCGTTTTGAGTAAAAATATAAACAATCACGGCATCAAATAGTTTTGTTCTGCACAATCGACGATTTACTAGTTTCATTGCAAGCCCCATGTACAGGAATTCACATGGATAATTACATATGTGCTTCACGTTCACCCTGCAGACTGCTGACTATCGCGGCGGAGGAGAGAAATGACGTCACAGGGGGGTCAGGCTGCAGATGGACTGTCACTGAGGGCCGACCCCTGTTCAGCACCGGTGCCTGCACGCTTTACTGTAAATCCTGTACGCCTAAAAATACATCCTATGGCGGTGACCTCTGCGCGGGGGAAATGAAATAATTGCTCCTATTGTGTGACTGATTTAAACAGAAGCCAGGTGCCACATTTGTACAAGCAGACAGCCAACATTTCTCCCTGCGTTAACAACGGCCGTATTAAAAATTATGGATTTATTAAGTGCCGAAAATTGGAACCTGACCGTAAAATGAAAGTTTCTTTTTTTTTTTTCTTTCTGCAGGATTATTTAAACATGTGCAGGATGTGAGAATGTATCACAGTGACTGGATGGGGTCTAGGGATAATGTGTTTTACTGCACCCTGTGAAATAGTACGACAGGGTCGACATAGGGAAATGCTATTCTAGTCGGGGCTGGGACTGGTAAGGTAATACGTCTTCCTACGTGGGCCTTGTCAGATTAAACATGACGCACGTATAGGGTTACATACAGTAGTGAACGGGCAGAGGTAGCAGAGCTTCATTTGTCACTTAAAGGGGTATTGAAACTGATACAATTTATAAAACTATTAGATGGGGGCGGGTCCTTCCTACCATTGGGGCTTCCACTGATCATGAGAATGGGGTATTCCTGTTACCATAAATATAACTTATGTTTTAGACTAATTTATCATCAATCATTACCTAATATAATGTCAATTTCAAATATTTACCGTTCAGTAGTTATAAAATACTTTTCTTCTCCTGCTACCTACTGTGTTCCTCATAAGTTACCATGGCACCGACCTGTAGTTCTGAGCCTTTGTCGGGTCAGGCATGCTCAGTGTGTTGCTATCAGTTCTGTGTTAATGTGCTGCTGATTGGTGAGTAGAGGGGGCGTGTCTGCACTGTGATATCAGGCAGCCAATCAGTGATCATCAACACTCATGAACAAGCAGAAGCTCACAGCAGGAAAGCTAGGGATTGTGGGAATTGTAGTTTTGTGAGGGAAGATCAGGAGCCATGATACTCTCAGTGTGCTGCAGGCTCACACAGGAGCTAGACAAATGGATTGTAAGGTAAAATGAAGCGCTGGTTATATGTACAGGTATGGGTTCTGGTTATATGTATAGGTATCGGTTCTGGTTATATGTACAGGTATGGGTTCTGGTTATATGTATAGGTATGGGTTCTGGTTATATGTACAGGTATGGGTTCTGGTTATATGTATAGGTATGGGCTCTGGTTGGGTCACAGTTTGCAGCCTTAATGCAGTTTATCAAAAATTAAGTTACGTTACCGGAATACCCCTTTAATGCTCGGCGCCCCATGAAATGAACGGAGCAGGTCAGGCATGCGCATTGCGGCTCCATTCATCTCTAGTTCTGGAAATAACCAAACCTTGTACATTGCTGTCTCCAGAAATCCCATAGAGATCAATGGAGCGGCAGTGAGCATGCCCAACATGTTCCGTCCATTTCAGGGATCTCTGAAGGGTACAGGGTCCCCTCTCATGATCGGTGGGGGTCCCAACAATAGGATCCCTATGGATCCAATAGTTTTCTCCTATCCTAAGAATAGGGGATATTTTGTAACAAAACGCTGTCCATTGCAAAAGGTCTATGAATTTTTTGGCACCAAAAATAGAAGGATATAGACATGGATATAAAGAACATTCTGCTAGGTGGATCACTGGAGCAACCAGAATCTTGAAATTTTAGAAATTTTACGGACTAGAAATCTTGAATATAGATAAAGTCCCCATGGGAAAAGAAATAGAGGGAAAAGAACTACAGCCTACGTGAGACAAATGTGGTACCAAGAACCATTTTTAATTATGACCACTCTCATCATCACAACTGAATACATTGGAAGCACTGTTAGAAGACGACCACCAACAGAGTTGTCTTAAGCAGTTCTGTAGGTGACAGTTTGGATGGATCAGAAGCAGGTTCTCAAAATGAGATGTAGAGCAATCACCATCTTGGCCAACTTGACCTTTGATTACCTTGTGCTCCATCAAGAACCTTGACTTATAACCCTTCATACTCAAAGACAACACAAACCGATGACTGACAAGGACTCGTAAGCACTTCTCAATGGTTTTGTCAAAGACACAATAAAGAGATGAGAACATCTCCACGATTCTCCATCACATTTCTGAACCTCAAAGCAGTAGAAGACACCATAAAACGGCCCGCATCCCCCTGCTGCTGCCCCTTACCTCTCTCTTTTTGGAGTGAGGAGAGATGCCTGTCCATTTGTAGACGCCTGATGGTTGAGGAGCAAAGAGGTCTTGGGTGCTGCCACCGAAGAGACGCACGTCGTGGACAGGTCCAAACTGCTGTGGTTGTTGCAACCGGCATCGTCCGCGGTGTGCGAGCCCGTCACTTCTTTCCAGAGCTGCTGGAGCTCTGTTGGAATCATGCCTGAAACAAACAAATTGGATAATTAAATCAATTAACAGCTAATTCAGCCCTCCTCAAACAGTAATTAAATCAAAGAGTCAGTAAACAAAGCCCGAGCCATTTCCCCCCTACAAAGGATAATGAAAAGCAACAATTCATTCTTCTCTGCTATGGTATTTGCTTAACTAAAAGCAGATTATTAATCTTAAAGGAGAGCGGAAAGAAAAAAAAAAACTAGCGACGAGGACCCTGTTGTATCTGACGGAGGATCCTCATCAACATACAAATTATCTTTGTTTTAATGAAATTGTTCCCAGGAGTTGCACGACACAAGTATCTGGGTTTGGAGTACATAATGGAAAGCGAGGCAAGGAACGGTAAGCCCCTACATTCAATCAGATCCGCATCTGTCTCTTTAATTAGCTTTCGCCTCACAAAAGGTGTTAAAGGGGTTGAACATTGAGATGAGCAAATTTCTCCAAATTCGATTGAATCCAATTCACCGAACTGGTTATCCAATTGTATTCGGGTCCGAAGAAATTCAACCAAGTTGCAAGTGCCCTGATATACATCTCTCTCTGATTCCCTCCCCTCTCTCTTCCTCTTCCTTTGTCCCTCTCTCTTTCTCTCCCCTGTCCCCCTTTCTCTTCCTTTCCCTCCCTCCTCCTCTCTCTTCCTCTTCCTCTCATTTTCTCGCCCTCTCTCCCTTCCTCGCCCTCTCTCTCTTTTTCTTTCGCTCTTCTTCTCCCTCCCTCTATTTCTCTCTCTCTCTCCCCCTTTCTCTTTCGCTACCTCCTCTTCCTCTCCCTCTCCTCCTCTCCCTCCCCCTCTCTCCTCCGCTCCCTCCCCCGCCCTCTCTCCTCCTCTTCCTGTCCCTCCCTCTCTCTTTCTATTCTTCTCCCTCCCTCATCCCCCTGTATTTCCAATGTCCCCATAACAATATCAGCACTGAATGGCAGCAGCACCACAATACCCAGGCATGGCCCCTGCACAGTGGATGGAGTTGTGTAGTTCCAATGCCTGGTTTCAGTGCTGCAGCTTGTGAGAACAGCTGAACATCGGGGGTGCCGGGAGTCGGACCCCATTGATCCAATTTAAAGACTCCGTCCTGGGGTTCTGTCAAAGTTTACATCACTGCAAAAACACCAGAACCCCGAAAGATTCCATTACAAATGACAAGACAGAGTGCTAGCTACCTCAGATAAAGAGGACCTCTCCCCTCCCCTGAAATGTCTGTTTTAGTAACTAATTGCATTGCCCGTGTAATAGCAATTCTGCAGAATCTTATGACTGCATGATGTCCCGTTCCACTATTATTCCTGCTAGAAGTTTATGAACAAAGAAGTTGATGAATACCAGGAATAATGGAAGAACAGTACAACATACAGTTATAAGATCCTTCAGAATTATTAATGCATGGGGAACACAAGTAGTTACTAAAACAGACATGCCAGGAGAGGAGACCGGTCCTCTGCAAAGAACCATTTTAAGTACTGGACCAATATTGTCCTATGACAAACCTAGAGGAATGGTTTCCCAATATCCATCATATGCTTAGGTCATGGCTGCCTTTCTGAGTATATTAGAGGCCCGACCAGTAGCATAACTTGAAGCTCTTGGATCCCTAGGCAGAATCTGTAAAAGCCACCCTCCTACCATGAACCATTTGTAATAAGGATATCTCTTCATGTGGCCATAGGGCCCCATCAGGCACAGGGGCCACTACTGCCTCTGCTCCTTTATAGTGACCCTCCGGTTAAAAAAAAAGAAAAAAAGCAGAATGCTTATCTGGTGCCCTCCTTTTAGCTGCAGATCCTTCAATTCTGGGCTCCTCTTCTGACATCCAAGATGGCCTCATTGCGTCTCAGACTGTAGACTTGGCAGCCCAAGACACCTTCTGCTGCCCTCGGATTGGCCAGCGTTGTTCATGTGAACAGAGTTGGCCAATCCAAGATCTGGGCTGGACAAGAAGGAAGTGTCTTGGGCTACTGATGCCCAGTATGTATCGGGTAGCCTGAGGAGAGGTGCGGCCATCTTGGATGACAGAAGAGGAGCAGTGGTATACAGAGAGAAGTAAGGGCCCCATAGCAAGTATCACACCAGGCCCCCCACAAAGGACAGAAGGGTTTCCGCCTAAACTCCTTTGGGTTATTTTTCCACTGCTTCATTTGCTAAAAGTTGTTCCTTTAGAGGGTAGAGTCCTGACCAAGTTTTCACCTCCAGTAGAAGAGGAGATGATCCCAACTAAGACTGGGCCCCCTCTTGCCCTGGGCCCCATAGCAGTCGCATGGTCTGCCGCTATGGTAGTTTCATCCCTGAAGAGGAGTCCATGAAGGGCCGGATCTGCAGCTAAAAGGATGAAACAGAGGGCACCGCATAAGCGTTCGGTTGTAGCGGGACTGTCCCTCTTTCACCAATAAACTGCATTGTTCACTATGCATTCAAAATAAAATGGCCGCTTGTCTCGAGAGAAAATCTTAATCTTGCACAAGCGCCGTTAGTGTGAATAGCGGCACATGTGCAAATATATTTAACAACGCACTTGAAAGTGGGATTGTGGCACGCTCCACAGTCAAGTTACAAATCTGGGTTCGGATTTGTCATCGAGTATATTCGTGCATGCGACCCTACTCACAAGATTTTCTCTCGAGACCAGAAGCCATTTTTTTTTATCGCATATGTACATGCAATTTAATGGCGGTAGAGGAACGAATCGGATTCGTACGTGGCGGTGAATTTTTTTTCTTGAACTGGAGGGACGCTTTCAGTTCTTCCGATAATTAAAAGAAGCGTGAAAATCAGAATATTGTGACAAAGCAACATCTTAATGAAAGACGCATTTTTTTTTTGTTTTTTTTTTTGAGCTTGCGTTTTAAATGAAGACAAATAGCTTTGTTACGAAATACATTTTTTATTAATGGCGCGCAGACGTAAATTATGAATTCATATCGTCTCCTTGAAATGCTTTTCACTTTTTAACAGTCAAATTGATTACACTATGATTATTTCATTAACACACCTATCTCTCTCATTAATTTTGGTTTCTAGTTCTGCTCGCCTAATTGATGGATGTGTCTGCTGAAAAAATACAGAACTTTCTCGAAAAAAAAAAAACTCACCCCATTATTACTGTCAGATCCGTGCTGATAGGATTGGAAACAGAAACATAAAAAAGATTTCTTTTCTTTGCTTTTTTTTAATTTTTTTTCTTTTTTTTGGACAGGGTCCCAATTTTGTAGCATAAATATTGTCAGCAGGCGATCAGTGCGTGTAATAATTACTACTAAATCTTCATTTTGGGGGATTTTGTTATCTTGTAGTAGATTATTTTCTGGGATACTTTTAATTTTTGAATGAATTTAATTCCTTTTTTTAACTAATTATTTTTTAATTTATTGATATTCAGTGTAGATTTTACCCTTTGCAATGCAAAAGCTAACAACTGGGAGAAATGCGTGAGCAAATCCGCGAGTAACACATTCGGAATTTGGTGCAGAAAGGCAGTGAAAACTGTGGCGTGGAAAATTCACATAAACTACACGGATGTGTGCATGCACCCTATAAGTGATCCAACTTTAGGCACGGCATAGATGGTAAAGGGAACCTGTCAGTATGGAAATGCAGTGCAATCTGCGGACACGGCACAGATGGTGAGGGGAACTCATCAGCATGGAAATGCAGTGCAATCTGCGGACACGGCACAGATTGTGAAGGGAACCTGTCAGCATGGAAATGCAGGGCAATCTGCAGACATGGCACAGATGGCAAGGGGAACCCATCAGCATGGAAATGCAGGGCAATCTGCGGACATGACAAAAATGGCGAAGGGAACCTGTCAGCATGGAAATGCAGTGCAATTGGCGGGCAGCAAGTTATGGAGTTGGAAAAGCGGAGCAGACTGATATATAGTTTCGAGGGAAAAGATTCAGTACGATTTATAATTCATGCATTTAGACTTATTCTACACTTAGGAGTCCAGTGGGCGGTCCTGACTTCCTTCCCTGTAGGTTTAGTAGGGAGTTTGGCGGGGAAGCACCGCTCACTGGACTCAAGAAGGAGCAATGGTTTAAATGAATACAATACAAATTATACAGAATCCTATTCCATTGAACAATATATCAATCTGCTCAGCTCCTCCTGCTCTATATCCTGCTGCCTGCATTTTCATGGTGACCGGTTCCCTTTAAGTGTGACCCAACAACACAAAGCCCAGAGACCCATGAAATAGGCAGATGATAAATTCACGGACACCAGACAGATCTTTCTCATACATTACAAATGGCACCTGATATGGTAGAGTCCCGATTCGGCATTGGGGCCCAACAAAAGACCAATAATTCTATGGCCCAGATTCCGCGACCTAATCATGTTCCCCTTACGACTACCTTTAATTGTGCAGACGACACTCAGCCCTTTATTTGCTAAATGCTAACTATACGTTCCAAGAATTTAAATCACGTCCCCTTTCAAGACGCCACATTAAAAATAAAGGAGGCAGCTGAGGTTTTATTGATTCGCAACACATCATAAAAAAAATATATAAAAATAATGCCGGGGTTTTAAATTAAATTTTTTATATATTTTTTTTTTCATTTCGAATACAATGGACAGATAATCATCTCAACGTGATCAGCCAAACATCTTTACTTCTCTAAACTGTTAAAGATTTTAATTATACCGGCTTCGAAGAGCAGTGGTCTAATGAGGCAATAGACTCTAGAGAACGTAAGTGGCTAAGAAGTGTGAAATGAGGCTGATAGAATTTTTTTTTTTTTTTTATTCACCGCGGATATTTTGCATATCAAAGAGGAGTAAATTATTGCACGACAGACCAATAACCTTCCCCGCCTTTGGGAGAGGCTGCATTAAGAAAAACAGTTAAGGTCCTCGCCAACGGCACTTATAATAATAAAGAAAGAAAATAATAAGAATTAAAAAAAATAAATTAAAAAATTAAAAATAAATAAAAATCTAAGTATGACAGAGAATAGATCCATATTTATACGTGAGGTGATACAATACTTTTGAAATATATCATTAGGCTCCGGAGCCAGTTTTAGTACCCCCCCCCTCCTCCTTCTCCTCCCCATCCCTCTACTGACTCACCGCGCACACATTTTAAAAAATGCCAATTACATTTTGATAGATTTGGTACCAAATGAGTATTTAGCTATTAGACATATTCAATTATCACATGTCCTTTAAAATTAAACCCAGGAGACAAATTAAACAAAGGGAGGAAAAAAAAGAAAAAAAAAAAAAAAAGGTTACGGCTCAACCCCCGCGTCCCGTTTTTGTCGAATGCAGGCTATTATTTTCCAGCACCTTGCAAAGTGACAGTGTAGGATATATTTTTAGCAGTCGTGCTTGACAGCGCTGTCTACACACTAACAATTACCTCAGAACAGAGCTGACCCTTACTCCCCTGATTCTGCATTAAAACAATGGCGCATCAAATTGTCCTCTGATGCTAATACGTCGGAGACTCTCTGCGTGTTTGCATGAAAACGCGTCAGGGCGAGGCGAGCCTATTTCTGCACTGGTATTTAAGGAAATGCATCTGTTAATTAGCCGAGCACTCCTTCCTTTGCAATATGAAATTGTAAATGTTCCTTTCCGAGGTAGGAATGCCTCTTCCAAGTGTTTTTCGAGGCGCAAGGCCGCCCTAAAAATTCATCGGCTAATTAATTAATTCGCAAAACTGTAAATTCTGCCATGCCTCCCTCCACCCTCTCATCGGGCGGGAGCTCATGTCAGGGAGATTTCTGGAGTGTTTGGCTCGTCAAATGCATAAATAAATAAATAAATAAATAAGAATATAAATAAATAAATAAAATATAAGAATATAAATAAAAGATAAATAAATAAATAATTACAACTTTTGAAGAAAAAAAAATTTTAAATTAATTACAAATTTTCTGCTCAGGTAGAAGAGATTTCAACTCTCTACGGCAATACAACCCTGATACAATTGGATCTGAGTATTGCTGCCGACTGGGACAGATTAGAGAACTGCGATGTAGAAGGTAACAGGAAACGTGAAATGGGATGAGACGTGTACACACTGTGCTTGTCAATACTGATACCTATCACGAAATAATAAAATGGCCGCCGCGGGAAAGTGACAGGAGGAGGAAGTTTGATGGATCTGTTAAAAAAAAAACGGTTAATCACCACGGAGAATTTAGCAGCAGTGAATGGAGTCTTCTTCCGTCGCTGATACATGACTGGTAGCAGGAGACTTTTTTTTTTTTTGACATTTTATTAAATATTAGTCGCCGGGGTTTTTTTTTTTTGTGTTTTTCAGGACAGTTCAGTTCTCTTCATTATGGAAGAAAATGCGCTCTTCGGTTTAAAAAATGTATGTTATGGGGACAGGTGACGGATGGCTCCTCGCGGAACTCAATTTCGCAAAACCTAAGTATCACCGGCTGTTAGACAAACAAAGTCAACCTCTCTTCGTCCTTGCGTTTCCGTCCCCAGGTGACCGTGTTCAAACAAGCAGAAAGTGGATTTAACGCTCATAATGACATCAGTTTCAAATTATTCTCCCTGGCCCAGGTCTATCGGCGCAGGCGAGATCGCTGGCCCTAATTTGAGAAGGAGCTAGCAATCAGATTCCGTACTTTTCTTATAAAACGGCCCGCGAGTCTTTTAAAGGGGCGCTAACATCCACAGCTTATAAAAGGCCCAGCTGCTCCCATTAGTGGCACATCTGGATGTGAATGTTCCTTCGAGGTTCCTAGCACTAGAGAGGTGAGAGATATGGTAGTGATCATAGAGGCAGTGAACGTCCTGGACTCCCGTCAGCCCAAATTGAGAGTTGCGTAATATTAGGAAACATGGTTACAGCGCCACTATTGTCCATGGGCCGGTTCTGGTATTGCAGCTCAGCCTCATTTACTTAAAGGGGTATTCCCCCCCCCCCCCCCCCACTGATCCAGAGAATGTGCAGGGGCCGCAGTGCTGATTTACAGGAATTGTAGCAAATCTCCATTTAAGTGCACATTTAAGTGCAAAGAGATGTTCCTTCATTCTCAAAATTGTGGGATTCTCAGAGATCAGACCCCCCCCCCACTGATGATAAAGTGATGGTACGTCCTGGCAATAAGAGACTCCTGTAAAGTAGCCAGGTTTTACCAATCTTATACAACCCCTTTAAAGATGGATTGGATCGCAGCACAGCCAGGGAGAAGGAGACGCCCATTGAGGAACCCGGGCGTCTCCTCCTCCCTGTTCCGATGCTCAGTATTAGCATACAGTCGGGAGAAATACAGGGGGCCACAGCGGAGCGGCGCAGGAGCGATATTTTCTAAAAACTGAACCCGGTGTCAGAAGCAGCCAATAAAGGTATTTAGCTACAGTAAGTCAAACACATGAAAGGTCCTCTTTAAGAATAGAATGACAATTGGGCGTTACCATTTTGGGGTGTCCCTACACACTCTGACACTGTCAGCTCTGATCGGAGGGTATTAGGCAGTGTAGGGACACATCCCTTTGACAAGGAGAATGGTAACACCCAGTTGTCAATTTATTCACACATTTCTAAGAGGAATAAAAGAGGAACTGCACAGAGGAAAATGCTAAACTGTAAATAAATAAGTAAATAAAAATTATTCATTGAAGCAGACAAGTCAGGATAGGAGAACTTATGTCTATACGGGAGATTCTGTATCAGAATAAAGGACCATTAGGGGGCATTCACATGACGTAATTCTGGGTCCGCATCCGTTCCGCAATTTCATGGGCAAGAATAGGCATTTTCTATATAGCGCCAGCCATGTGCGGTCTGCGGAATGCACACGGTCAGTATCTGAGTTTTGCGGATCTGCAATTTGTGGACCGGAAAACACTTACAGTTGTGTGAATGCACCCTCACAGAAATATATTAAAGGGGCGGTGCCACTAATATCACATCCACGGGAAAGGGGATAAGTGTTTCATCGAGGGTCTGACCGATGAGACTCCCAGCCATCACGAGGGTCTGCAAAAGAGCGGGGTACTTGGTGGCACTTGAAGGCCCTTGTTTTCTGTTATCGCTAAGCGGTCGGACCCCCAGCCACTGAACTCTCCTATCTTGGGCCTCATTCACACGAACGTGAAAAACTGACCGTTTTCAATCGACTGTCACGCAACTGTTTTTAGAACCGCTGCCGTCTATGGGTCCATTCACATTCTTAACGGCCAGTGAATAACGGGTGTAGAAAAATAGGTGTCCTATTTTTTTGCCATTTTCAACGGACCCAACTGAAATCAATGGGACCATATTTAACAGCTGAGCACCCGTCTAACCTCCATTAAAAACGGACAGACTCCCAGAAAATGGATTTGCATACAGATGCAAAATGGCCATGAAAAGGCAACAGTGTGAATGTAGACTTAGTCTTATTAGTAGCAGGACCCCTTTAAAAAATTATTCAGGACAGAATTTTGGAATCTGGACCCGGTTCCGATGTTAGACATTTACAGCACATTGTGGATTGGTTTTCCCCGATTCTACATCGATATGGGATCTTCATCTAATCGATCACATTATCTAATAAAAGACGGATTTTACGGGAGCTTTAGGTGGTCTCCATGTAAGGCCAGCTTCTTTACTGCGGAGCCCTGGGCCTTGTAGAAGAATCGTTCCTGAAGGTCCATTTATCAACAGTTACAGAGTAAGGTAAATCAATAGCGGGATTTTACAGCCACATTATCCGGCCCCGTGACACATCTCTTATTGGCAAACAGCTGTAATTTGTAAGGCATTGCTGGAAGAAATTCTCCCCCATCGCAATAAATGTCACCGCTGACATCAACGCGGCAAACTCAGAATGTAAGGAACCCTTCAACATCAAACTAAAAAATTACAGCTCAAGGGGGGTGGGCGGAGTTTCTATTTTTTGTATCTTCTAATGGGTCGTTCAAACATTACTTGTTGATTTTCTTAAAGGGGGCTCTCGCCTCTTCTGACTTGTCTGTTTGGAGTAACTACATACATTCGCCATGTAATAATTCTGAAGCATCTGTTCTTAAAGGGGTTTTCAGAGACTTTTATACTTTTATATCATCTGTATGTGATCATTGGGGGTCTGACAATTGGGATCCCCACTGATCAGCTGCTTGAGAAGGCCCCGATGCTCACAACATCAATAAACAGCAACATGTAGGGTTGGGGGAGCAGGGTCATCCAAGTCAGATACCCCCCCCCCCATGACTTATACGAAATTTAGTAAATTGATAGACGATGAATGGATTCATGTAGTCTTTCCATAGTGTCCCTATCCTAGAGTACGGCACCTTCCTCAAGTTCACAATCTTTTCCAAGTTCTCGTTCTTCATTCCAAGATGTTCCTGAAACTTTTAGAAGCCAAAATGTATAAATGATGTAAAAGCTCCTTAATGATTACTGTACAATAATTACTGTCCTGTACAGACAGTAATGAGCATATCACAGTTGCCGGCCAATATGTGATTAGACCATGTAATTCAACCAGGGTCCATGTAGTCCACAGGGGTCTGATCTTCACTGCAATTTGAAAACAGAGACACGTGTTCTTATTTAAAAAAATATCTGAGGAGGAGGGCCTGGAATTTTTCTTAGGAATCAGTGGCGTTCAAGGAGGACCTTATAAATGACCTCCTAAATCCTGGTGATGTCAAAACCCTTCCTGACAACCGACAATTCTCAACTCCGATGGTCACCACTGGGAATACTGCACAGTCTTCAGTAGATCTTGGAGCTGAGGAGGGTAGGCCTCCTGGTGGATCAATCACCAGAGGCCCATCCTAACATTTTAACAAAATTGACAAAAAGATCTCTTCCACCTAATGTAACAACTGATATACAGGTGGCCTTTAGATAAATGTTGACCAAACGTCCAAACCCATAGGGCCGGCTGACTACCTAATGCGTTTTGATGACTGATGGAAGAAGGAAAGAGCGGGCAAGTTGGAGTTCACAGTAGATAATGGCTTATTCACCTCTCTCTATTGAGACTAGACCGAGCATGCACATGTCCGGCAGACTAGGAAGAAGTAGCTTTTGGTCAAATGTGGGTTTGGTCAATAGCTGCCGGAAAGTTTAAATGGTTACTAATTTTTTACACAACTCCATAAACCAATAGTACAGGCGACCAACAGAAACTTTGTAATATATTTTATCAGTGAGAAATGCCTAATTCTCCTGTTATCAGCTGTTTACCAGCCCCCCCCCTCCAAATTTTAGTCCTTACTAAAACTGGATGTACACATATATATATATATATATATATATATATATATCAGCCACCCCCTGTAGAACCCACCTATGGTCTACCTAATGGTAGATTTTGGGGTAAAGGATTAGGCTTGTTGTATTTTATTCTGCCATATCCTTTGTTCCTATGGGAGATAACCCTCTTGTCCCACTGACAAAAAAAATCATGCACACATTGAGTCAAGCATGCATGTTTATAGTGGGGTCAGAAGGAATAGATGGCTTGGCCAACAACTATCCCAGGTGTAGACCAGCTTAACAGTAAGGATCTTTTACATGAGCTGAAGATCGGTCCAATTATCGGGAACAAACAATCCTACAAACACTTGTTTCCAAAAAGTGACCTGTGTAAGGGTGCCGCCAACCTGACCAATGCTCAGAATGATTTTGTGTCGGGGTGACACCTAAAATCAATATTTGTATGCAGCACATAAACAAGCAAAATGAATGTGAGATGAACAATCGCAATAAAGATCATTCAGCCCCCTTCCACTTTACTTCGGACGACGTGATAGGCGTGAGTGCCAATCAACACAGAAACTCGTCAAGATTCTAGAAAACACACATGCTACAAATCCTTCTGATCAGAATTCTTGCTGTGGTCAGTTACCATGTACATGCAACCATACAAATAACAGCAAAATAAAAAGTTCAAAACTTTCTGACCGGTAAGCGACCAAAATCCTACAATTTTTTATCTACACAACCCATCAAGGCTGGTAGAAGAACCCATCTACACAACCCATCAAGGCTGGTAGAAGAACCCATCTACACAACCCATCAAGGCTGGTAGAAGAACCCATCTACACAACCCATCAAAGCTGGTAGAAGTACCCATCTACAAAACCCATCAAGGCTGGTAGAAGAACCCATCTACACAACCCATCAAAGCTGGTAGAAGAACCCATTTACACAACCCATCAAGGCTGGTAGAAGAACCCATCTATGCAACCCATCAAGGCTGGTAGAAGAACACATTAACACAACCCATCAAGGCTGGTAGAAGAACCCATCTACACAACCCATCAAGGCTAGTAGAAGAACCCATTTACACAACCCATCAAGGCTGGTAGAAGAACACATCAACACAACCCATCAAGGCTGGTAGAAGAACACATCAACACAACCCATCAAGGCTGGTAGAAGAAAATCAAGCTGGTTCAGGGGGATTGTGGAGAAAGAAGAAAAAAGGACTTTTAGTTGTACAAACCTTGAGTGAGAGGTTGCAGTGGAAGGGTAGGCTGTCCGGGTTGGATTGAAAGGAGACCTTGGCGCTGCAGGGTCAAGAGGTGCTGCTGCTGCAGCTGTTGCATTTGTAGAAGCTGCTGTTGAAAGGCCAACTGCTGCGTCGCCACTTGCTGCTGTTATAAAAGGAAGCAGAAAATTAAACATGTGAGAGGTCTGCGTTCTGCTCGCTGCTGTAGAGATCCCGAGATCAATGGGGGACTTTCATTTCAAAGTGCTTCTGTTTATCTAGGTTATACTTCTAGGGAGTGTAGACACGTCTAATCTAGATTATTCTGCAGTTTTAAGCAACAGAGAGGGGTAGACCTTTGGCAACCTAGCTGTCATTGAATTGAAGCTTCCCCATCATGCTTCAGCAACAGCCAAGCTGTGGAGAAGAGATGACGGAGAAGATAAAACTATGGGAATTACGGTTCAGTACAGCTGAAGAGGCTTTCTCTGTTGCATACATATAAAAGCACAAATTAACGTACGGCAAATGGACATCCTAAAGAAGAAGAAAGCGAAAGCTGCTCGTTCTTAACCTCAACATTTCAATTTTTGCACCAAGTAACCTGAATAAGAAG
This sequence comes from Rhinella marina, assembly GCA_900303285.1. NCBI lineage: Eukaryota > Metazoa > Chordata > Amphibia > Anura > Bufonidae > Rhinella > Rhinella marina. Next base: position 100,508 of record ONZH01002079.1, read on the forward strand.
GACAATTTTACACATGAGTTGTGACCTGCTGAACACAGAGCACACGGACATGTTCCCTGCATGATACCATCAATTTGGGATGATAGTTGGCCATGTTGGATGGAACCAGTACAACAATCACCACCTTTATACTCAAGAACTAATCACCACTCAGGAAATACCATTACACTCTGACTTCAAGTAGACTCGATCAGACCTTATGAAGAGTACACTGGTACTGTACTTTAAGAATACTGTCCACATGGTTCAAAAGAGAATCTGAAGACCAGTATAAGTATGAAAAGTTAATTTCGTTCGGAGTTGTCCAAATCGGATACAAATCAATTCTACCCAGGGGCGCAACTACCATAGGGGCAGACCATGTGACTGCTATGGGCAAGAGGGGGCCCAGTCTTAGTTGGGATTATCGCCACTTCTACTGGGGGTTAAAACTTGGTCAGGACTCTACCCTCTAAAGGAACAACTTTTAGCAAATGAGGCAGTGGAAAAATGGCCCAAGGGTCATTGAAAAGGGTTTAGGCAGAAATCCTTCGGTCCTGTGTGGGGGGCCTGGTTTGATCCTTGCAATGGGGCCCTTACTTCTCTATGTACACCACTGATTCTACATGAATCAAATTGGGTAAGAGAGAGAGAGAGAAGAAGGGAGGGGGAAAGGGAAGAAGGGAAGAGACAGAGTGGTTTCATGGTGATTGCCCCCATTAGAACTATCTTGGCTAGGCGACAGTAGGTGTGAGAAGTCTTATAGGCCACATTTCTGTGCCGGCTACAGTCACCACTGAATGGAGAACTTCAGCTTCAGAAAATATGCAACAAATCATTATTTACACTGCGAGGGGAAAGTTTCTGGCGGATTTTTCCACCATGTGTGAAGACTCCCTAATGAAAGGAACCTAGCAGGTGTCAAGAGTCTTATAGGCCAGACAACGCTCCTCTGGATTTCTAGGAAAATTATATACAAAATGAGCTTTCCTTCCTTCCAGAAACCCAGAAGAGCTTTCCCTGGCCTATAAGACTCAGTTCACCTAGTAGGCTCTCTCCATAAGGAGAAATAGTAACCGATGGATCCTGGCTAGCTAAGACATGAAATAAATAAATCTCTCTGTGTCTCTCTCTTTCTCTCAGAACCAGCAAGAACTTTTCTTGCTGGAAAGGAGAGAATCCAGACTCCCAGTAATCCGAAAAAAGGAACGGCATTCATAGGGAAACACTTCCCAAACTTTTTACCATGGAGGAGTCTCTGACACAAACGTTCACTTCCTCGCTGATCTCCTAGAACTACTTAATTCCTAAGAAAAACCTAACCGAGTTCCAAAGAACCCAAAGGTTGGGAAACACCGGCTTAGGAGAGGGGAGGGAAACTTGCAAATGTTAGGATGTTTATGATCAGTTTGAGGAAGGTGGTAGAATGTCAAATCCAAAAATAATGAGAAATCTGGCCAAGGAGACATCACATCGATAAAAAAGAGCTTTAAGGTAAATATTAATAATCCAGGGGAGGGAGAAAGAAACTTATTTTTTTGGCCTCTACCTGCTCCCACCAAACGCCCCTTTTACCCTTGTAAAACTAATACTTCTGCCAACATTGTAAAAAAAATAAAAATCCTATAACCGGTTACTTTGAAATCATTAATTATATTCAACGCAAGAGACGTAGCTGCCTGTCTCCGCCGGGATTCGAACCGTGAACCTTGGAGGTGTTAAGTGAACACGCTGCTTTTCTCAGCGCGCCGCCCGAGATGCTTTTAAGTACTCTGTTTATCACTCCTGACATAAATAAATGAGAAAAAAATCAGACCTTTGAAGAAGAAAAACTTCATCTAATATTGTTAATTAGCCATGACAAACGATGAAATAACATTGTAAATCTTTCATAGAAACAGCGACTCGATTTTAATTACACACATTCATAATTTAGCAAACAACATCTTACTTGAGCAGGAGTACACTACTCCAGGCTCTAGACAAGACGCATCGACTCCACCGCCAAGTACAGTTTCTATCCCCGCCGTTTCTCCGATCGCCTCTCTCTCTCTTTTTTTTTTTTTTTTTTATTCCCTTTGTTCTCGGCGGACCCAGGCGAGCGATTGGACTTGATAAGTATCTTTCTAAAGTTATTTATCGCACAATGGGAGGATGACAAAAACTTTTGTTGTCTCAAACATCAACACGTTGCGCCCGTGTCTGGCTTTTTTTTTTTCTCATTGTGCCAATTGTAAGAAAGGGGGAAAAAAAAGGAAGAAAAAAAAAAAGCCACAACATCATAATACTGTAGATTTCCTCCGTAATTATTCCAGGAGATAGAGAGATAACGTCGTGCACTCGTACAATAAATAGAAGGAAATTATCTAATATCCCCGATCTGCTGGGAATAATATCAAGGTGGAGATCTTACACACTCCACGCAGATCTGCTGGAGAAAGCAGAATTAACTGTTTCGAGGACGATCCAAAGAGTTGTGTAGAGCTGAACTCGACTCAAATGGATTTCTGAAGGCTCTGGATGGGGAGGAAGAAAGGTTTGAGTGTCCTGAATGACCGGACATCTCTCCTGATTAAGGAAATACTTATATTCAATTCTGGATCAAATTTTTTTTATTTTTTTTTTATAATTCTATGCCATACATTTCCTCTATTATTCCTCCTGGAACATTTATGATTAAATTGAAAACTGGGCGTCACCATTCAACTCATCAAAGGGGTGTGTTCTTGATCAGTCTGACACAGTCAGAGCAGATTGGACAGTGTCACAGAATGAAGGGACACACCCCCACCTTGTTAACACTGAGATGTATTCATAAATTCCTAGGAGGAATAACACAGGAGGGATCAGTCACCGCTCCTGATTTAGGAAAGGCTTGTATACTCCATGATATAACCATTTGTTTTGTTCCTGTATTATTGCTCCTGGATAATTTATGATTACAGTTAAAACTGGGTGTTAACATTTGCCTTATCGAAGGGGTGTGCTCCTGTCAGCACTGATTGGACAGTGTCAAAAACTGCAGGGACACACCCTGGTAGCACCCAGAGGCATTCATAAATTCCTAAGAGGAATAACAGAGGACAGAACGGTCACCACTCTACAAAACGCTTTGCTAGATCATCAGTAAAGGATCGGTGGGGGTCCCACACCCGAGACCCCAACAGATCAGCTGTTTGAGAAGGCATCAGTCATATGGCCTAGGAGCAGTTCATAATTACTGAAGAGAATGAGGGCTGAGCTGCGATACCAAGCACAACCACTATACAATGTATGGCGCTGTTCTCGGTGAGCAGGAAGAAGGCTGCGGTGGTGCTGCGAGCTCTGTGTCTTCTAAAACAGCTGATCGGCGGGGGTCCTGGGTGTCTGACCTCCACTGATCGGATACTGATGACTAGTGATGAGCGCATTGATGAGATGACGTTACTAGGCTGGGCGGACGTGGTAACGTTATCACTGATGTGCCAGCGTGATGATGTGGTGACGTCACATGTCAGCGTGCACGAAATTTGGTGTATTTCTTCAATCAAGACAGACAGAACGGCCTCTCTGTGATGAGTTGAGTGTGAGGCTTTTTTTTACTCCCATTTTAGGAAAAACTGATTTGTTATAAAGAAGCGTGAAAAAATTCGCCTTCGTGACTAATCAAATTTTTCCTGAAATTCGGATCGAAGTCCAGTTCGGATACTTCGATTAGCTCAACACTACTCCATAGTATAGGTTATCAGTTGAAATATTTGTGTTTGAGGACCTTTCGGAGGACATGAATAAACAGCCCCGACCTCGGCTGCTCACAAACCACCCCACCAAGGGATGAACTAAGTTAATTCTGAGACGGCTACTTGAAATAAACGCATAAAATGCAATAAACGGCACAAGTGATAAATGGGGAGAGAGTACGCCGGCCAACTTAGGGCGCTGACACGACAAGGATGATGTATGGAACTGCAAATGGACACGTCTTGCCCTTCATAAACACTTCTATCATATAAGAAGGAAAATTCACATGTAACGAGGACAAACCAAACCCGGTCACCTGCTCTTCAGGCAGAGGCTTCGGCTGTATGACATTTGATAAATCTAGCATAACCTATGACAATGCAGACCTCAAAAATTCCGCTCATGACAGACCTCTCCATGTCTCTTCCAACTTTTGCCTCCGTAGGTCATAATTGGAGTCGCATCACCACCATGATTTACCGTGATTTTCAATCGCCACGTCGCCCCAATCTATAAGTATAGCTTGTAAACCCACTTGGGCCGAGCTGCCGATACACGTAAGACAAATATTTGCCGAAACGGACGATTATGACCACTTCAGCCATTTTAAGGCCATTGTGGATTGAAAATGGAAGCTCATGGCATGATTTGTCTGGTTAAAGGGGATTTCCGTATGTTTAATACTGATGATCTATCCTCTGAATAGGTCATCAGTATCTGATCGCTGAGGGTCCAACTCTAGGTGACCTCCGAGCAGCTTTCCAAGCACAGTGCCAGTGGTGTAGAGGAAGCAGGAGAAGTAGCTGCTTTGGGACCCAAACTTAGAAGGGACCCTCCTGGGAAAAGAACTAAAAGATTTTATTGTCAGGACCCCCTGACAATGACATTATATAAAGAGACACTGTAGGAAATGGTCTGAGCGGATGCTGGGGCTCCTAAGAGAGCGATGTTGACTATCCACAGGAGTAGGAGTTACATGGAAGGAGGGGGTTACAAAGAATATCCAGGTAGGGGCCCGTTTAAAAATTTGTTATGAGGCCCAGTCATTTCTAGTTACGCCACTGCACAGCGCCGTCCGTTGTATAGTGGCTGTGCTTGGTATTGCAGACCCATTCACTTGAATGAGTCTGAACTTAGCCTAGAACATGTGACCGATGAATGTGACATAATTGGCCTAAGTCTCTTCAAACAGCTGAGACTTGCGGTGTGTGCTGGGAGTCGGACGTCCACCGATCAGATGCTGATGAAATATCCTGAGGAGTATTAAACCCTTGTACAACCCCCATTGATCATTCAAGCGATCCGGGGGACGACCGATAGGCCACACATGTTAGGAGTATGGCAGCTTTATGAAGGAAAATATAATTATTATGTAACAAAAGGGCGCTATGTAATAATAATAATAATAATAATAATAATAATAATGAGCCCATTTTACATGAGAACGGGAACCTTACGTAGACAAGAACTGGTCGTGTGTCTGCTATCTGCTCGGAGGTTAATACCAGCTTTCCACATTACAGAAAGGCAGGATATAAAAAGTATACAGGACGCATTGTCCATGAAAGTTTAGAGGAATCTATGTTGCCAAACTGCGCTCCCCACCCAGTTACCAAACACAGGATACAAGTTTTTCTGTTTACTTCTCACAATTGAATGCTCACAAAAAAGGTCTCTGCCGGGCTCTGTTGACAGGTCAGTAGCCAGTGTTAAAATACTGAAATATCCTGATAAAACTCGCAGTTGTGTTCCCCTCCCTTAAGCGCCTGTCAAAGGTCTGTTTTCCTTTCTTGGGTTACTCCCTACAGCCTAACATAAACTGTCATACCGCGGGAGGACAATGCGGCCGGTTATACTTTGTTTCTGATAACCTAGGTTTCTGGATTTGTATTTCATCCCAATACTGGACTTTTCCAATGGAAAAACTTCTTAAAGGCAATGAATCCTCTAATGTATCTATTTATTTATTTATTTTAACTAATTAAAACCGGATAGCGAAACCAATTTTCTTTTAAAACAGCCGCATGGACCGGTTTCTGGAGATGACTTGACTTCTATAGGGGAGGAGTGTTGTGGGCATTCTCTATGATCTGCTCAGAGGTCGTTGTGCGGGGAGGGGGAGTGGATAACCTGTGTCCATCACCTATTATGAAATTATGAATGGTGGCTCTGTGATTGCAATCCTGCCTGGTGGCAATGATGTGGTTATAATTCCAAGTGGTGATCGTTGGAACCAGGGGTATTGGACAGAGTACTGAGGGCACGTGTCCCAAGATTAACTGCTACTGGGCTTACTATGTTTTTACTAACTAGAGTCATAACTTAAAGGGGTATTCCCATCTCACAAATGTAGTTTGTATAGTTAGATATAGCCATACCAGTATTATTACTAATAGAATGTAATTATATAAAATGGACCGTTTAGAAGATTTCCCTATTTGTATTTCCATTGTACCACACACATCAGTCAGGTCGTTGCCCGTAGTTACGACCACCGCAGCCATGTAACGGTGCTGGCCGGCTTGCTCCTGTTCAAACCCGCTCTGCGGTAACTGCTGTATTGTGAACGCACATTGTGTGAGCATGTGGGGAGACATCTTAGGGCTGTAGCATTTTTGTCTGCACTTCCAAAACACAGAGAAACAGATCCTGTTCATCTCTACGGAGCAGGATCCGTTTATAAAGTCTGCGTTTTGGACGGATCCTGACCATCGTCTTTTGGACTGGTAGCGTCCAAAACACAAATGTGAAAGTATCCTAAGATGTGTCTCCGCATGATCATGTAATGTGCGTTCACAATACAGCAGTTACCTCAGAGCAGGTTTGAACAACAGCAAGCCGGCCACCACTACTACAAGGCCGCGGTGGTCGTAACTAGGGGCAACGGCCTGACTGATGTGTGTGGGACAATGGATATACAAATAGGGAAATCTTCTAAACGGTACATTTTATATAAATACATTCTATTAGTAATAATATTGGTATGGCTATATCTAACTATACAAACTACATTTGTGAGATGGGAATACCCCTTTAAAGGGGTTGTCCAAGAGTTAGACAGATCTCCCAGATTGAATGACCCACGGTGGAGATCATACTTAACTGATCCTGCTGCTGGGTTCGGTGTCTAAGGCTCACAGGCCGGCTCTTTCTCTCTCTACAGTAATGAGATCAACATCCATCGACACGGGGACACTTGACACGTCAACCGGACACATGATGCAAGAGAGCAGGTCACCACTATGGACTGTGATTAGCTGTGGCATCATGTGTCCCCCATTGACAGATATTGATCTCAACTTGTCAGGGAGAGGAAGAGTCGGCCCGGGATGTGTTAGACACAAATCCCAGTGTTGGAGACCAGATGAGTATGAAGTCGGTTGGCCACTCTGGGGGGGGTCTGTCTGACTGTTGGATAACCCCTTCAAAGCTCCAGTAACCAATGCAAAATCATGGTTCCCATCTACTATGCGCCATTTAGAATCGTGGCATCTACTTATGTGTCATAGGGGCCTTTGGGTCCTAACAGACTAGAGACTGGCTTGGACTGCCCTTCTGCACCCCATATAGCTACACCCCCTGTTTAATCTAAAAATTCACACAAAGCATATAGCTTGCTTTACTAATTTATTGTGTGTTTTTTCCAAAAACGTAGTACCCCCTAGGCTTCACTGTTCCAATCATTCTTTGACCTCCCATACTGGAACCAAGTCTTGACTATTACTACAGTAGGTCGGGTATAGCAAGAGAAATAAGTAATTCTGAAAACTGAAGTGCCTTCGTACATCCAAAAGATAAGGCAACTTTTTGAAATGTCATAGAAAACCTAAACTTGCTTGTAGTGACCTTGTGTCCCATGATTAAACCCTTTAAGCCAAAACTATGGTGAACCTCTTTCTAGTGGAAGCTTCTACGATCAGCTGGTATCAGTAGATGAACTTATGAGTTGAAGCTTGTTACCCCAACCACTGTAGGGTAGCTATCAAAAACAAAGGGGTCCAAGATAGCTTTAGTTCTCCAGAGACAAGGGTCATGCTGGGCTTGCCTATCAGAGAGAAGTGCCAATAAGTTGAACTTGACTTGAATTTCCCATACATCAAAGGCCTGTATGAATTGCAGAAGATGGTCCTCGTGACGTCTAGGTCCTGCCTCACTCACGGTCTCTAAATGTCACAGGTCTTCACAAGCAAAAACAGCCAAATAACTAGTGTCAATGACAAACAAGAGTGCAAACACCTCTCTCCATAGAAGATGTAATTGCGAGTCTCCATTCTACAGGGTTGACGAGGCGACTAGACAAATAAAAAATTCAAGGCAACTGCATCTTTAACAATGGAGGTCAAGAAAAGGAGACCAGAACCAAACTGCTAATTGGGTGAGAGGTCTCTCAGACAAACAACAAACCTAGACCTTAATTATCTACTAAGACAGCTGCATGGTTCCACCGCAGTCCTCTCGTAGTCCCCACTGATTCATCTTACTGTACATGCACACTCCAAGGATACGAGACGTTCCATGATGGACATGCTGGCTATCAGTGACTGTAATTCCCTCGTGCTGCCGGCATAGGAAAAGGAGGCTGATAACGGAGGGCTGTAAAGTACGGCTCTATAGATGTTGAAGGATGCATTTAATCAGCTGCCTGTCCTGGACATGACAAGATGTAGAATGCATGACGGAGACATCTGGATTATAAAGAGTTGAGGCTAGACTTTCCTTCACCCTGCCCTGTGTATAAATACCCTAGGTAAGACTGAGAGGCTCGTTGGTGCCTTATCTCCCACCCTGGGAACATGCCCCAAATATAATGAGTCAAAAAAGACCAAGAACAAGGAATGTGCAATCTAGAAGTCTCCTCGGCCAACACAACGCTGCCCTGTGTGACAGTTTACTGAGTTAATGAACAAAACTGATAGGGACGGAAGATAGGGAGGCAGAAGAGGAAGATGCCATCCTAGAGCTTTGACCATCTAAGAGCTTCTACCACCTTTCTCAAGCTGATTCACAAAAAGTATCCGATACCCGAGAAACCTAGCACCTGAGCTATCTGGTCCTCATAGATGCCTGTTGTCTAGACAATGTACAGCAGAAGTACTGGGCACTGTATGGCATTATTATTTAGGGATCATATGAAATGTTATTTAAGCAGCATGGTGACATTTTCTCGTTTTGTTCACTATATGGTGGTATTATTGTGTTCACTGTACAGCAGTATTATTGTCTTCTCTGTATGGTGTTCTCTGTATAGCGGTATTATTGTGTTGTCTGTATGGTGGTTTTATTGCACTCACTGTATGGTGGTATTGTGTTATGTGTATGGTGGTAGTATTTCACTCACTGTATGGTGGTACTATTGTGTTCCCTGTATGGTAGTATTATTATGTTCTCTGTATGGCAGTATTATTGCACTCACTGTATGACAGTAGTATTGTGTTCTCTGTATGATATTATTGCGCTCACTGTATGACAGTAATATTGTGTTCTCTGTATGATAGTATTATTGCGCTCACTGTATGACAGTAGTATTGTGTTCTCTGTATGATAGTATTATTGCGCTCACTGTATGACAGTAGTATTGTGTTCTCTGTATGGTAGTATTATTGTGTCCATTGTATGATAGTATTATTGTGCTGTCTGTATGGTGGTACGATTATGTTCCCTGTACGGCGGTATTATTGTCTCCATTGTGTACTATTGTGTTTACTCTATGGTAGTATTATGGTGTTCTCTCTATGGTAGTATTATGGTGTTCTCTCTATGGTAGTATTATGGTGTTCTCTCTATGGTAGTATTATGGTGTTCTCTCTATGGTAGTATTATGGTGTTCTCTCTATGGTAGTATTATGGTGTTCTCTCTATGGTAGTATTATGGTGTTCTCTCTATGGTAGTATTATGGTGTTCTCTCTATGGTAGTATTATGGTGTTCTCTCTATGGTAGTATTATGGTGTTCTCTCTATGGTAGTATTATGGTGTTCTCTCTATGGTAGTATTATGGTGTTCTCTCTATGGTAGTATTATGGTGTTCTCTCTATGGTGGTAAGTGACACTCTGCTAATTTCAAATATAAAGCTAAATTATTGTAAGATTCTCCAGGATGATTACACATAAGCCATGTTTTATCTGTCACCACACACAGCGGGGGCCTCATGTAAGAGCTCGCTCAGTACACGTTCAAGGGTACAAAAACCCAAATAATTCTCAGTAACAATTTTTGACTTTTAAGGTCACTTTCTGACAAAGATCTGGTTCCTCGAAACGCTGTTAATTAGCAACGCTCGTTCTTTCCCAATGGGAGGAGCCTTCTAAAAGCGCTGCTAAAAGGACAGATGCCCGCAGTGATTTCATACAGTTATCTGAAACTCCGGCTGCGTCGAACATGAGAAAACATGACACTAAAGGTTATTTTAACATTAAGTCATGTAAAAAGGAAACGGCCTAATAAAGAGGTTATTCCTCCGCACTCCGGGGAATAAATGTGTCGCTACTGGGAGGGACCTTTTCCTGTCTATCTCGGGCCAAGCAGAACATTTGATTTGTCTATCACATGGCGTTCACGCTGGACATTCGCTTTTCCTCCCAAAAAAAAAAAAAATTACAAAACAATAAAAAGAGAACAATGGCCACAGGGACCGCTGACCCGATGAGGCAAACCGTGGAAAAGTCCACTACGTTCTGCCCCAAACCCCTCACAGCAGGAGGGGGCCCAACACGAAAAATAATCCAAAAATGATCCTAAAATACAGTATAAAGCAGACGGAGCTCTGCCTAATATGCCAAGTAAGAGGTTAACAAGATGTGGCAGGTGACTCTTAAGACCGGCATTGTCTCTCGTAAAAAAAAAAATAAAAAATAAAAAAATAAAAATTGAGTTAAAGGATCCTAAGGAAAAAGGAAAAACAAAAATTTTTTGATGCCTTTGAAAAGAAAGAGGCACAAAATAACAACAGGGGGTGAGTGGCTGTCAGCCACAAGGGAGAAGATCCATAATTCTTATTCTCCTTTTTGAAGGCTGTTAGAAATCGGATTCGAGCAGGCAAAAAAAAAAGAAAAGACCGGCAGAAGGAGCGGGCAACCCTCTGGAGGTTACAGCCATTTCCTGTGATCAAGAATAATGCGCTTCAAAAGTTGGTTTTTACCAATTCTGTTGATCAATTGCGCCTCCTCTATCTAAAGTCGCGCTTTTTCTCTCTTTTTTTTCTCTCTTTTTTTTTTTTTTTTTACCCTGTTTACATCTGATGTGACTCAATGACAAGCGGTGTCTGAGCCGCCGAAACAGAACTGTCATGTTGATTTATGAGTGCGTCAAACCACGACTTGTCCAAACTGAAGCTCGCAGTTCATTAATTACAGAGTTGTGACTTTGAAGTCGGCTCTCAGACTGTGGTTTCTAACATTTGGCTTAATTTGTATGCTCTCGAATGTGGATCTCTAAGGGGAGAGGGGAAAAAAAAAAAAAAGAAAAAAAAACTGAAATTCCCTTCTTGTCTTTGAACTTCTTTTGACCGCACAATAATCATCCCTTTGTCCACAGTGATGCCTGCATCTCAGAGTCATTAACACGCATTGAATTGCTACTGATGAATAAGCCCTACTGAATTAAAGCAACAGCCAGCAAAACAAAGCTAAGAGCATTTTGCGCCGCGATATCTCCCAATTACATGCATTTCTCTCCTTGTGCCATTTCCATTTTAATTACTGTTAGCCCGTTAGATTTACATTTTAGACACTTTCTAATCTGTTTCCCTTTTTTTTTTCTACAGGACTGGAGCGCTCCCCCGTAATGAAATGGATGGGCAGAGACAGAACGCATGTGTCCTTCTCAATGCAGCAACCTGCCCTCCGCTGGCTTTGTTTAGCGGGGGCACCAACTTCTGGGGCAGCCTCGAGAAACCTTGTGTCTTCCAGACAAGATTAGTAGCCTTCATTTATAGGTCTCTGTTTTGTTTGTTTTTTAACTTGTTTTAGTAGGGTGAAGGAAGATAATTCCCAGGTGCACATCTTATTTGCTGGTGTTAAAGGAGCAACTGCACCATTCAAGCACCCGCTGAAATATTCAGTGTAGTGGCAACTGCAATTGGGCGCATCGCCTATGGAAAATGTAGGTTCATAGGTGAGGCAACTGCATGTGTTATGGCTGTATTGTAGTTGAGAGAATCAATACTAAAATTCTGAAATTTGACCCAAAAAGTTCACCGCCCAAACCCAAATTTTGTGATTCGGTTCATGAAAATTAAGGATGCTGAGGAAAATAAGGAGAGAGAGAGAGAGAGAGAGAAGGATAGAGAATGGGAAAGAAGAGAATGAAGGAGTGAGTGGACGGGAGCGTGAGGGGACGGGAGCGTGAGGGGACGGGAGAGTGTGAGAGAATAAAAGTGAGAGAAGAGAGAGAGAAAATATAAGAGATTTATAGACCGAATGAAAGAGAGAGAGACAACGAGACTGTGAGAGAAGGAATGAGAGGGAGGGAATGAGAGGGAGAATGTGAGCAAGAACAAGAGAGTGAGAGAATAAGAGAGAGTGAGAGAATAAGAGAGAGAGAGAATAAGAGAGAGTGAGAGAATAAGAGAGAGTGAGAGAATAAGAGAGAGTGAGAGAATAAGAGAGAGTGAGAGAATAAGAGAGAGTGAGAGAATAAGAGAGAGTGAGAGAATAAGAGAGAGTGAGAGAATAAGAGAGAGTGAGAGAATAAGAGAGAGTGAGAGAATAAGAGAGAGTGAGAGAATAAGAGAGAGAGTGAGAGAATGAGAGTGTAAGCACCTTTGATTTGGGTCAAATTTATTCTGACCCAGATCAGAGGGTTGAAGAGGTTCTCCGGGCTTTTTCATGTTGATGACCTCTCTTCAGGATAGGTCATCAATATCAGATCGGTGGGGGTCTGACACCCGGCACTCGCGCCAATCAGCTGTTTGAGGAGATGACATGAGCTGTGCGCACGTGCCGTCTCCCTTCTCTCTTCCTGTCTGCTGCTGCTGTCCCATAGACTCCTCATACAGCTGATCAGCAAGGGTGCCGGGTTTTGGACCCCCGCCGATCTGATGATGACCTATCCTGAGGAGAGGTCATCAATATGAAAAAGCCAGGAGAACCCCTTTAATTCGCCTGAATTGGTCCTGAATCAATTTTTAAGAAATTCCCTCATCTTTAGTCTCTATGTTTCATTATTTTCTGTTACTTCTGGTTGTTTATATAGTGCAAACATATTCCGCAGCACTGTGCACACACCGGGGCCGATTTCACAGGTAGTCAATACAATGGCTCAAGGTTGTGTTGCAGTACTGGGGTCCTGGATTCCAGTTTAACCAAGGACAACATCTGCATGGAGTTTGTATGTCCACCCCGTGTTGGCGTGGGTTTTCTCCCGGTACTCCGCTACCCTCCAAAACAAACTGATCGGTTAATAGGCTTCCTATGAAATTGTCCCCAGTGTATTTGTCCAAATTAGATTGTGAAAAACCATTGGGGAACTGTGACCTAGTCATCCATAGGAACAAGAGTTTAGTGTTCCTTGGTGGGATCTCTTTACTGATTTAGGGTTCCTGGCTCAAAACAATTTGGGAACCACTGTCGGGAAAGAAAATTGCTCTGCTTGTCAGGTGCTGCTCTGCAAGTTACCACCAGTATGGATACTGTCATTGGGGCAAGCACACACAGACTGTGATAAACAGCCTGTATCTGCAGATGGGAACTTGTACGTTATTTGCATTCTCCACAACTTCCCTAGTCTATTTTTGATACTACTTCTTATAAAGAATAGTTCCTGTAAAACCTAACTAGGAGGCTGAGAATTCAGCTTACTAATAGACTTAAGGCGCGTTTACAGGCACCGACCAGAAAGTCGATTGTCGGGAAGGAAACGTTCCTTCCAGACAGCTGGCTGCTCTTTCGGTGAAGAAGACCGCTGCATGTAAATCTCCTTCACAGTATGAGGACGAGGAATCAGAAAAGCTATTGCTATAGTTCATCCGCAAACAGAATAATTGTTTCAGGGCAGCAGATCGCTCGTTCGTCTCGTCATCGGTGGCACATTTAGACAGGTAGATTGTCAGGAATGTGCATTTGCAGGAACGTTCATTCCCGATAATCTGCCCTACAATGGGGCAGCCTTCAGATGTTCCTGTAATAGTAAATGCCCCCAAAGCTAATGCTTTCTACCAGAATAGATCCTCCAGTAGATCACTCATAAGTCACAAAGACTTGTCAGGCTGTTAAGACCTTCTTATGTGCACCAGACATGTAGTTTTTGAGACTCCAGTTCAACTGGAATCTGAAAAGACGGATGAGAGGGCTCACAATGGTGCTGGCCACATGAAGACATATGCTGGCCTGTTTGCATAAATAAGCACGACTGCTTGTCCTATTTATACCACATTTCACAGTTCATTATATCGGAGATGTAGGCACAACGCCCACGCCACATGGGACCAGGCCAGTCTGGTGGGTGGATGACTGTGGTAATTGGTCAGCTACATTTTACGTGTCATCTGACTGATTCTCATGAAATGCTAATTGGACTTGTGCTTTTGTCTGTACAATTTGGCTGGAAGACATCAACAGCATCCAAAAGGCATCCCTTTTAGGTTCTAGGCCAACATTGACTACAAGGTGGTTTACGTATCTGTTTGGCTTTAATAACATCATTGAGCCTCACAGGTGTCAGTGGTGTACATATAACAGAAGGGCCCCAAAATAAGATCAAAATGGGGCCCCATTACATTGCTGGATTTAACCTCACAGAACCCCACTGAGCTCCATAGGTGTTACTAGTCAATGGTGCACATACAACAGAAGTGGCCCAAAGTAAGATCAAAACAGACCAAATTATGTTGTAGGATTTAGTTCAATAGATCTCCACTAAGCCCCAAAGGATCACTAGTCCAGAAGGGACACAAAATAAAATCAAAATGGGACCCCAATCATTTGCTGGATATAGCCACCCAGGACTAGCCTAGTGCCAGTACCAGCCTAGTGCTCTCTTCCCCATCCATGCCCTATTCCATTACCCGTTGGCCGATATTCTTCAATTGCTTTTTACCAATACAAATCCTTATGAGAGGGAGTTCTTTACAGGTTCTGATTACCCACTAGCAAATGGGATTAGACCTCACAGACCTGGATGCTCTCTCTTTTGGGTCCCCAAAGCAGCCACATGGCCTGCGGGTCCTTCTTGCTGGACAGTTATCGCATTCCTCTATGTAGCAGTCCAAAGACCCACTGAAAGTCATATGCTCAAGACTGTCTTCTCTATTCCCACAGGATGGGGTGGGTTGTAGTGTACCGATTCTAATTGTTGGAAAACATGATATATATCTGGATTTTTTTTCCCCCAACATGTCCTTGAACGTGGATTTTAGGCTGCACACGGGACCTGTGCTTGCTCACCCGCTGGACTGATCTGGATCAATCCTACTAATGTTGATACGGACCATGCCTGAGTAACGGTGGTCATAAACTTTGGACTCTGGTAATCCAAACCCACAGATTTTGGATGTAAGATATCTAATGTAAGATGTTGGGTCAATGTGTGGCAGATGTCAGGAAAAAAAAAACGGATCGGCATGTTGAACTTTAACATGCCTAAATCTTTGTTCTCAAGGAAAATATGGCGACCACCAGAGGTTTTGACAGCAAATTATTCCTCCCTCTCCCCCATTGAGAACAAATGCTGAGCCCATTGAGAACAGATGCTGAACCAGTCGAGGGATCGGCAAGAATAGCTGTCAAATGAACATCTTGTCAATGGCTATTGAAGGTGTATGGCCATCTTAACCATCTGGACCACTGTACTGGTAGGGTAATACCCATAAATTGCACACAGTGATATGGTTCTCACTATAATATGGAAATCACCTTCTCACACGTAAAGATGGGGCCAGTAGGGAGGTTAAAACAATACCCCATGATGGGCCCAAATGAGGTTGCCCTCAAGCTTCTCCCTACCCTTCCACATAGTACAGTATAATGGTTTTCTAATGGACGAAATTCAAAGAGCGGCCATGACCCATAGGCCAAGTCAACAATGGATGAAATTGCAAATAAACTGCATCCGTACAATCATGATTTACCTCTTTCGGCTGTTTTCCTGCATGTTGTTGCTGTAACAGCTGAAGCTGCAATTGCTCCTGTTGTTTCTTATAAAACTCCTGAAGCTGCTGCTGTGAGAAAAAGGGAAACCAGTGTCAGTTACCATGTACCTGGTGACAATTCTGTACTTTTTTTTTTGTGGCGTGACACAAAAGCGATTTGAAAAATAGCATTCTTTTATCTGGAATGGTCTGACCTTTTCGTTTGATATCTGACAATAAATTCAGCATGCTCAGGCTGTTCTTGGCATCGCAGTTCGGAAAGTAATCTACAAATTGTACTGATAGGAAACATGGTGTATTATATATTTTTTTTCTCTCTCTCTTCCTTCTTCCCCCTTGTGCAGACTAATTAAAATAAAACAAGGGATGACCTATGTTTGTAACAACAAAGACACGGTGCCCTTGGAGAGGAACATGGTAAATCTCGCCTGTACGAAGCAGGCTTTCATTTAAAATGATGTGTTTCAAGTACGTCTACCTCTGTCCACTGTATACTTGTACCTTAATCCACTCAATTTCATTAGAAGGGATGACTGGAGTAAAAGGGAACCAGGAGAAAGCAAATGGAACCCATTGAAAAAACGGTATACAAATAAAAAATTACCTGCTTATACATGGGAAGTGGACATGTCCTTCATACAAAGTAGGTCACCAAGTGCATATGTCCATTGACCTATATCTCATGAACTACTACTAAGACCCATGAACAAATATAAATTTGCCCCCAATCCCAACCATGCCCTTGACCCAATCTATGATGTCTTGGGCAATCAATCTTAGGCATTAAAGGGGTTATATCCGACAACCCCTATCCATGTGCCCAATTACTGCACAGAAGGTGTCCCCAGCATGGCACCAACCACTCGACATAAAAGCCAAGAAGTCCCCAGTGGACACGGCTAAGGAAATTAGCCATACTGATTGCTGGGGCAGATCTCTTTAGAGAAGAGGTTGTCTTCATGACCCAATCCAATGACGCATCTCTCCATCCCAAGACTCCCAGATAGTCCTCCTGACTGCCCCCTCATACACATGGGCGCTCACCTCGGCCAAATGTGCAAGTGTTTTGAATAGTGTGGGGGGAGGAAGTAATTTGCTGTCAGACTCTTCAAGTGGCAGTTTTCCCTCCCCAAAAACAACAAGATTGGGCATGGTGAAAGCCATCAGCTCAAACCTTTTTTTTCCCCAATATCATGTCTTTCGAGGACACCATCGCCAAGGTTGTATTGCCAAAATCAAAAGGTTTGGCCAACATCTGTCTAATCTGTTTGGCTGCTTTTAGAAGAAGAGAAGGCCAGTACCAGCCCCCCCTCTTCATAGGCCATATTGCAACGGCGCAGACTCTCTTTATAGCCGGTACATCACTGCTCTCATTGAAGGATGTCCTTTTGGCATTCGTGGAGAAGAAGACTACACAATTTTAAGCAGAGAGAGGCATTTTTTACAATAAGAGGCTAATGGCGATATGTGGAACTGTATGCCTATACATCTTCTTCTACTACAGACATACAATGGGAAATCGCCAATGCGTAACTCTTACAGAAGGCTCTAGTGTGAACAGAGCCGGACAATAAACGTATGGACATTGGTCTTTTTACATTTACAGAAACTAGGGTGGGAACACTCCCAATCACAAATCTACTTGTTTCTTCCAATGTAAGATCTGGTGCCTCCTGTTTTTTTCACCACTTTGGATAACTAGACGGCCAACGGTCCTGGCATTCAATAGAGAGGAAAAAGACTCAGATCTTTTTGAGATCACTGGGCCATGCTCAACAGTTGAGTTTGCTGTGACCCAAACCCATGTCCTGTAGTTGCAGAATCACTTGCTGAAGAATCACCTACAGGATGCCAAGCAATAGTACAAGGCTCCCTCAAGACCCTACTTCAGCGATAAGAGTGTAATCAGTGTAAGTAGGCAAAATGTCTCTTTGCCATGGTGCATGGTTGGTCCAAAAGGAGCATTCTCTAGAATAACCATGCATTCCTTTGTAAAGGCTGTAGGTCGCGTAGAGAAGAGTTGGCTCCATTCCAACCCACCATGCATGATATGGACCTGTGTAGAGCATCCATCCACAGAGGATCAAAGAATTAGGTCCTATAGTTACAACTCAATCTTCTGTAGGGTCATGAAACATTACCTGCTGAAGCATGAGCGCTTGTTGTTGTTGAAGTAAGACCTGTAGTTGTTGGGGTGTAAGCACTTGCTGTTGGAGAATTTGTTGCATTTGCTGAGGAGTGATTACTTGGGGTGTCATCATAGCCACTGAGACTGGAACCTAAAAACAAGAAATGTACATGTTAAGACAGTAGATGTTCAGCGGCCATTGTAAACCCCACAGCCTCCGCCAATATAGACAGGACGTCATGCGAATTCCACTCTAAACCCTCTCCCCAGCAACCTAAAAAAAAATCATATATCATATCGTCTGTTCAGCTGAGAGCTGCTTCCCGGCTCCTTGCAACATACAGATGTTTCCAATTCCCCCATATTATGTGAGATACCATAAAAGCAGTTTTCTGTGACATTTCGATGACAAACAGCTACAGTGATGAACCTGATAGCATTTCATATTTGCAACTGTTAACACATTTCTGCTCAGGCGTTTCTGTTAAGGAACCTGTGCTGTGTATTTGAAAGGATGATGTCTTCTTCAGATAAAAACACTGACATTAAAATGACAGGCTGTCTTGGCCAAGGTTACACAAATTGTATTCAAGCGGCTACCTAATGACAATGCTACGAAGGCTGCAAGCCTCCTAGAATGTAATTTACCTATTCAAAATAATCACCGCACTTGTGTTTAATTTGCAAGCGCGCAGGAGGCGTTCTGTCAGGAAATTTAAGACAAAAAAAATTATTTTTCCTTATAATAAGCTCGGAATATATATATATATATATATATATATATATATATATATATATATACACACATATACACAATTTTTTAAATGTATTTTTGTGTATATATATATATATATATATATATATATATATATATATATATATGCACACAAATGCATACAAAAATGTAAAAAATTCAAGAATTTTTTTTTCAGATTATAAATTTATATAATCAAAGGAAGGTATGCACCAAAAATAGAAAAAAAACCTTGAAAAATACATAAAAAGGTAAAAAATATATATATTTTATTTATAAAGCTGTATAAACAAGTAAAAAAAAATATAAAAAGGTAAGATGAGAAACTGACATAAACAAACATATGAATAAATAAAAATAAAAAACATAATATGAACTTTTATCAATAAATAAAAAAAAGCAAAAACAATACAAGATGATAAACTTGCATCAATAAACAAAAAAATAAAATAAAAAATTATGGTAAAAAAAGGTAAGATTATAAACTTGTATAAACAAATGTATCAATAAATAAAAAAAAAAGAAAAATAAATTAAAAAAAATCCTTGCACAGCCAAAGGATTTCTTTTTTTTTTCTTTTTTCTACACCTCTACCCACATAGCTTATCTAAACGGACAGACAAATACATTTATATTTTAAAAGCCGCTATTAAAAGAATAAAATACGTAAACCGATATATACAGATAGGTCTGTAATTGAACATTAAAAAAAAAAAAAAGAAATAAAAAGCTTTCAAATAAGCGGTAAGCAAAAGACAGAGATGCTGCATTAATTTTATGTAACATAATGCCTTAATATGCAGTTTATCTTGCCTTTTTTCACTTGGGTTCTTCTGTCATTTGCATAGTGAGCTCTCTCCTAATTTCACAGTCATTATGCACTGATGTCCTTATTTCTCAGCATCACTAATTTTGATTAACTTAAAATGGTTCTTGAAGGTCAGATACATAGTAACGACATATTCCTCGGTATTGTTGTATAAATCCACTTTTTTTATCCCCCCCTTACTCCCCCCCAGCGCGTATGTGTGTATGTGTTGCAAAAACGGATTTTCATTCTCCTTGTAATGGATTTGGTTTATGGAGAAATCACGTTGACGTTACCGTCAGAGCTGCCCATGCAAAGTGCTGATTGTTGGGCATCCCCCCAACCTTGGGCTGGCTGTCTTTTTTTTTTTTTTTTGGGAACCATTGGCCGCCATTCAATGAACAGTCCCTGTTGTAATGTTCACTGAGCTCCAGGACCTTGTTTGATACAAGGAATATCAACAAACTGGCACTGTGGCAATTCCTGGGAGAGCTCCATCATCAAAAGCATGGAGGTGTAATCCCATTAATTCGGTCGGCTCCGTTCTGCATTGCTTTCAATAAATACCATTTACCAGGCGGCATCACTCATCTGCCTTAATGCCCACATCACTCCATCGCCAAACAAGTTTACTTTTCCTTGAGGTCTCCTCAGCCATTAATGCCGCTCTGCTAAGCAAATAGCGGAAGCCTACCTTCAACTCTTCAAACATTTTCAAAAATGTTTTTTTTAAAAATTGGGCCCTAAAAAATTTGGACCTGATTCAAGACAAACATTCGATGACGGGAGGGAAACTAAGACGGCGGACGTGGAACGAGGTGCCAGTACATACAGAAAGTCATCTTTCTTGGATGTAGCGTCTTTATTTTAAGTGCTTGGTTGACTTCTCCTTTGGCAACGAAACGTCGAAACACATATAATAAAAAAGGGGTGAAGGGAGCTTTTCCCGTCAAGGTTTGTTGGCCGTATAGCAGAAGGGGAAAAAAAATTATTGTACCCAAATTTTTATACCCTCCCTCCAGATTCGGAGATAGTTCCTACCATCAAAAGGGGTGACGCGAGCTTAGCGCTAGCCCGTAATAGCCCACACTTTATTACCCATTACTACCGAGGTCATTAGCGGCAAGAATGATTGTCCTGGTCTTAACCTATTGATCATTGTAACTACTATCATTTAATCCTGCGTTGAACGTCTCGAAAGCAGCTAAGGGCACACCAGAGAGAGAGTGGTTTATTGTGGAGAAATATAGCCAAGCGTTGGAAATTACACTTTGATTCATAAAATCTACCCGGTGGTTTAAATCAATAGTATTTAAAACAGTCATGTAACTTCTTAAGTAGAACTCTCTCTCGTATTTATGACTCCCCTACTGAATGTACTCAGTCAAAACCAAACTTTATATGAAAACACAGGCTGGCGCTATCTGCAGAGCCCTCAATGATTTCGGGGAGGGGAAAAAAAAGGGGAAGTTTTTGTAAATTTTTCTCCGTTCATTTGAATTTCGCAGCTGTGCAAGAAACTAGCGTCCGTGTCTGTTTGGTAGTTCTCGAATCGAGCTGAACCACAAATTTTAAATCGCAAAACTGTAAATGGTTCTCAGATAGAAAAAAAAATTGATGAAAATGAAGAGGATTCCAGATGAATCATTGCCATTTTTGAAAGGAATCAGATGATATCCCCCCCCTCCCCCACTCCCCAACCCCACACAAACAAGCTGCCTTTAGGGAACCGCAATGCAAATTATACTGTTAGTAGACAAATTAACCCTCTGCTGCCAAGAGATCAGGCGGACGGACGGCAGGGAACGTGTCGGGAGAAGAGGTTAAGTCTGAGCAGCGCACACCCATTAGAGCCCTTAATCTGGAGGTTGATGGATGTTAGAGGTAGCTCTGGGAGGCATGCTAAGGGAAAAATAAATGTTAACCCCTTCATTAGGATGTATTAGATTATTGCATTGCATTGGGTCTTGCATAAAAATATCCAATGCCTGAATGAATGATGATGTCACTGGATAGAGTGACATCATTAAGTGTCCACAAGTCACATGAAATGCAATAAGGGAGGCGGCCTAAAGAAGTCTTGGTGACAACTCGAGGGAGAATTTCTTGCACAGCATTAGATTTAGGAAACTCAAAAAAATAGAGGAAGGAAGGATCCGAGAAGAACTAGTGCAAAAAAGTGCCACCATATGAAATGTAAGGAGCTGCGACTACAGTAGATGAAACAAAATACCAACATTCAGCTTGGGCAGGGGTGCACCTAGCCTTTCTGCTGCCCGAGGCAAAAACTGATACAGCGCCCCCATACCCCCCCCCTTCCCTGCCAATTTCTTAACCTAACCCCTTCCCTTCAGCACATGGCCCTTCAGCTGCCCCTCTCTTGCCCCTACCTGGTGCTGCCTGAGGGGATCGCCTCACCTGGCCTCATTGGTGGTGCACCCCTGGGCATAGGGGCATTTACCAACTCTATTTCTGAGCATACAAAAATTCCCAAGAACATACATGAGCACCCTGTGACCTATGTATTATACATGGACCTGTCACTGTCAAACTAAAGCTAATCAGTCAATCGGATTCTTGCAGAATTTGCACTTGGCAGTGAAGCGTTAGAAGCTGATTGGTCTGAGTTTCAAGACAAGCATGGGCCTCAATAACCCAAACGGACCATCTGCTAAGTGGAACTGGTCACTGAACTCCTTGAGGTTGGATGGTTCGATGGACAAAACCAGTATACTCACCATTATTTTATGGGGTACCTGCTACATCTTAACACCTGGCCTACCAAGGCAACCGTCTACATATTAGGGTAGTCAATTCTTTGTGTCATCATAAGAGGCCTCAAGGTAAAGTGGTTGACCCATCTGGGGCATTGATGGCAGATAGGAACGGGTTATAGACATGGGACCAGCGCCTATCTCCAGAATGGAGCCACCAAAGTAATTAGAGGTCGGCACTAGAGATGAGCGAACATGCTCGTAACGATGAGGAGGAGGACGGAAGCGGCTGCCTGGGCCCATGCGAGCGCAGGGGAGCCGAGCGGTACAGTGCTCGTTACGAGCACGTTCGCTCATCTCTAGTCAGCACCCAACCTCCCTTCACCACTATAGGTCAGCATCGGCTCATCTATTTTTGGCAGTCCCATAGACTTGAATGGAGAGGTGGGCACTTTTGCACGGTGCGCTCTCCCTTCACTGTTATTGGAACTCCCACAGAAATAAATGGAGATCACGCTGTGCATGTGCCGTGTACTCTCCTCCACTTCAGGAGCCACGTTCTGGAGATAGCAAAGGGTCTCAGAGGTGGGATCAACACCTATACGAGATATGCCATCAATGTCTCAGATGGGCCAACCCCTTTAAGGCCCATAAGTGATAATCGTCAAACCATATGCCAATTCACACATACCACTGTTCAGTGACCAACCATTTGATCATTTGTGATTGACTGCGTCTTTTATGCTGACCTAAAAATCACCATTGGTGGGGGCCTCATTGCCCTGTGTCAATGGCACCTGCCGTGGAAACATATGAGGAACCAGGTGCAAAAACACGCACATTTTCTTACATAGAAATAAAATTAAACGAGCGCTGATCGATTTCCTCTATCATCAATGGCCGTTTGTTACGGGCAATTTATCTGTCCACGTCTATGGACCGTAATGATACCGCCAGGAATTGTCACCAGTAAAACTCCGCTCTGCTACATGTACATAATGCAGAAACATATTAGGATAGGTGGAGTTTTCCTACAGTTTGGGAATGCGACCTGTCCCCTGACAACGCCTCTTGCCCTAAAACACCATTTGCAAGTATACCAATTCCAAACAACGGAGTTGGAATTTTTTTTTTCCTCCCTTCTGCTTCATCTCCCTCCCCTACCTTCCCACATGGCAAGATTCATTAATGTAAATTATAAAAGTGCCTGCGAGTCATTCGCCTGCTTCTCACAAAGCCCTTTTTATGTAAATAAAAACTGTTCTCATTTACAGAAACAGGATTTGATAGAAGGTGGGAGGCGGTTATGATCAAGTTGGGCAGAGATAGAATCGTGTTCTCCGTCTCCCGTGCGGTTCACTGGGGGTGACTGACGCCCCTGATCTTATCTCTCAATTCGTATTCATTGCCAGCCTTCAGCTTACCTGCCAGGTTAATTGTTTTACTGACAATAAATACTCCATTCCATTGCTCAGAAAAAAAAATATATAAGCAGGCGTAGTATAATTAAACCCTGTTAATATCCCACAGTCAAAGACTATAATAAAGAATATCATTTATTTTTATATATATATATATATTTTTTTATTTTTCCTTTACCAATTTTTGCCCTTTTAAACCGTATTCAAAGCATTTTAAAGGGAAAAAAATTCTACATTTTTGCAAACAAAAAAGAAAAAAAAAAAAAACACAATAAGAAATAGATCATTAAGCCCAATTACAATACTAATAAATGCAAACACTTTGCGCTGAAATTACCCGGCTGATCCTAAGCGCTGAGCATTTATTTATGTTAATGGGAAAAACATTTATGTTAATAGAGTTGGAAAACAATAGATATTTTTCATCTCACGGAAATATCTGACTGTAGATAACATTGCACTTTTTTCTCCCCCCCCCCCACCTTCCTCTGTACAAATGTGTAATGTCATTTATAGCTTTGATAAACGTGCTTGCTGACCCCCTCCCCCCCCTCCACTATTTGCTCTTTTAAGTTGTAAGGTGCAAGGTATCAATTCATCAATGTCATAGCTGGTAATATGGCCAAAGGCATCCCTTAAATAAATAAATAAATAAAAAAAATAACTTTTTGTTTACAAAAATTTGAAACCTCCTTTAAAGCAAACTTTTTGGAATTTTTTTGGTAAAAAAAATTACATTATTCTTTCATTCCCTGGACCCAAACTTGGTCAATGGACCCCACTCGGAGATTTGGCTTTGCTTAAGACGTTATAAGCTGTTCGCACCTATGACAGACACCCCTGTCAGTAGCTCACGGTGGAACACAAGAGTGCAAATTACATTCTAATGAGAAGACATCAGTGGGATCTTTGACAATTTTGCCGGTCTCTGATTTACTACTAATGAAGACGCTCCAGCCAGTCGGCGCTAAAGGTCAGAAGACGTGAAAAAAGAAGAAGAATTCTAGATGCAAAGATGGCTTTGGAAAACCAAAGCCAATGGAAGACCGGCAAAAGACTTTTACGTAAAGCGTTTCGGCGATGCAACAAATAAAGAAAAAAAAAAAAAAAGAGTGAAATAAATTAAACCGCCACCGCCGTCACAGGTTGGATAAAAATCTAAATTTAATGTATTCTGTCTAGTGTCATCTTGTTTTGTCAAGACATGAAAAAGAATAAGAAAATACAAAGCAAGGGGAAGAAGAAGAAGAAAAAAAAAAAAAACAGGAGCCCTTGAGATATCACAGATGACGACCTTCGAGATGCTGTCGGTTTGCCCTATTCTGGGCTATTTGCACAACGATGTCTCAGATTTAAGGAACCGATAGACCTCAAAGAACCTAAGCGCAGTTCATTGTTTAACAGGCCAGGTCCCATCTCTCACCTAATCAATGGCCGTCCAGTTCTTCACGTTACAGGAGAAGGGGGGGGGGTAACGAATGACAACTACATTTGTTACTAAATATTCATGGCGCTTGGGTTTCCAGAGAACGTTGCGAACTGGGGACATCGAATGCATGAGAGCTCAATGTCTGTCACCCAGGGTAAAGGCCCCCAAAAAAGATGACAGGAGGAGCAGGATTCAGACTCCGTAGGTTCTACACTATCTTTTTTTTTTTTTTTTTTTTTAAATGAACTCATCGGAAAAAGAAAAAAAAAATATCTATAAAACGTAATTAAAGTCTGTGCCGGGGAAAGAAAACAAGTTTCCAGTAACCCAAGTCTGCACTCCATAAAACAAACAAACTGCGTCCTAACCAGCCAAGTCTGGACCAAACAATAACAATTTTAACTGATGGTGTCAGAACTTTCCCACAATCTCTCCGTGCAGGTGTCGTGTGTGGACTCCCCTCCTCTCGGCCTCTATTTATTTTCCCAAACTAGAGGAAAATCAATAACTCCGAATGCAGAACAGAACATTTGTTACAGATTAAGACGTATTAATGGGGCCGACTGAAAATAAACACAATAAACTCGGGAGTGCAAATCGTTTCGTCGGCCGGGAGGAGAGAGAGAGGGAGCGTAACCTTTCGCTGCCTTCTGCCATCTAGTAGGGGGACGGAGCTGGCATAGATGTAGCAGAGCTGTTCTGGTTGCTCGGCATCAGGATAGGTCCATGACCCTCTAGGGCAGGGATCAGCAACCTTCGGCACTCCAGTTGTTATGTAACTACAATTCCCAGCATGCTCCATTCATTTCTATGTGGGATCTTAGAAGAGAAGAGCAAGTATGCATGCTGGGAGTTGTAGTTTCACAACAGCTGGAGTGCCGGAGGTTGCCTACCCCTGCTCTAGGGTTTAGCTTAAACTCAGATGAGGCAGCCCAAGGAGTAAATTCACATATTAAACTCAGCTACATCTGACATGGGAAACAGATTGTTACCCGTGCTTACCTACAGCAGCACCTAGAGAGGTTGACTTAGAGTAACTCAAGGCCGACTGCTTTTGAAAGCCCCAAGAAGATTACACAGCACAAAGGGTTAAGTGACAAGGTAAGCTCTGCTGCATGGGAATATGGGAAATAGATTGTGAGCTCCACTGAACACATGGCCTCTCTTCTGTGGAAGGATAGGAAAAATGAATAACCTGTCAAGGCCAACCACTGACCACCAAACACAGGCCCCCAGTATTGCATGGTTGACAACCACCACTATTTATAAGCAACTGATCTTCTTAACCCCTTAACCCATAGTGGCGTATATATACGGCGTTATGTGTCTGCTTGTGTATGGAGCGGCTCCTGCAACGGGTAAACTAATCTATTCTGACGAATTACCCTCCTCCCGGTGTAGGAATACGGTACATCGATGACATCCCAAAAAGTGTGCCAAAAACAGCTCACCAAACAAACTTCGCCTGGGTAGTTGAGTTACACATCGGTCACAGACGTTGCACAGGTGACACAACAGGCGACCATAAAACCGCAATTTTTACTGTGTCTACTTTCTAATTATTTCAAGGCCTGTAATAAAACAGTCTATACAGTCAGACAGTCTGCGTCATGCTCCTTTAAGACATTTGAAGTGCGTAGGGTCAGGTTCTTCTGGAGAGTCTGGGAGCTCTGCAGGAGTCTGTTATGGTCACCACTGACCCTAGTCTTGCAGATCTCAATCGGCCCTTCCTCTTTTTGAAATTTTATGACTTTTTTTTTTCTCCCTCTTCCTAGCCACTGATGATTTACAGTGTTACCAGCTCAGCCAGATTATGCAATCCTGCTTTTAGGATGCTTTGTGAGTCACACTGCATTAACCCAGTGAGAACTTTGCCCAGAGTCCTCCCCGGCTTCTCCACAGTGCACAAACCTGTCATGTCCTGACATTTTCAGCACCAGGGCCTGGAATATAGGCAGAGAACAAGAAATGCATTTACTTTTCTACTTTATCACTTCACATATGTTCTGGAGAGAAAACAGCATGATGTCCTAGCGGGGTCTTACATAGGACTGCAAGAAAGTCCAAATGGGGAATATTAGAAATTAGTCAGATATGTCATGATTGAGATATTATGGACCATGGATACCAAAAGGCCAAATCAATATGTTTAGATGAATGAAAGAATAAATGAAGAGATGATAGATGGATAGATAGATAGATGTAAGATAGATACACAGATAGACCAATATATCTACAGACATAAATGGATTAACAGACAGATACATAGCTCCGGATAGATGGATAGATGGATAGATGGATAGATAGATCTACAGACATGAGATGGATAAACAGACACACAGCTCCAGATCTAAGATAGATAGATAGATAGATAGATGGATAGATAGATTAAAAATACTAGACAGATAGATATGATAGATGATATATATGAAATAGAAATATATAGAGAGAAATATCTACAGACATGAGATGGATACACAGATACATAGCTCCAAATAGATAATAGATGGATAGATAGATATGAGATCGGTGGATAGACAGATATATCTACAGACATGAGATGGACTAACAGACAGATACATAGTTCCAAATAGATGATTAGATGGATAGATAAATAGATAGATGGATAGATAATAGGTAGATAGATCTACAGACTTGAGATGGATAAACATACAGATAGATAGATAGATAGATAGATAGATAGATAGATAGATAGATAGAAGAATAGATAGAAGAATAGATAGAAGAATAGATAGAAGAATAGATAGAAGAATAGATAGAAGAATAGATAGAAGAATAGATAGGATAGCTAGAAGGATAGCTATTACATGTTCTGCTGAAAACATCATTAAAAAATACAACTGGAAAACCTATTGCTTTGAGATGACAATGTTTAAAATTCCTATCCCTTAGATTCACAAGAAAATAATATACCCCAATGCTGAATGTTTTCATTCCATACTCTGGAAAAACAGTAATGGATCCCCGTTTCCATGGCGGCAGACACAAGTTCATCAAATAATGTTTTCTTTTCACACTTGTGTTGTTTTTTTGTTGCCTGGCCTGGGATTCCTCTTACAGCCCAGCTGGAACGTCACCAATGAAGCAGAGCCAACGCCGGAGAGGGCTCAGCAGCATAGTAGCACCTTTGATCAGATTTAGCCTTTTTTTCATCTTGCATGGATAAATAGAATACATATGGAAGAGGTATTAAGACTATTACTACTACTACTATTATTAGGCAAGGCTCTTCATAGGGGAGGGGGGAGGATATTGTGCCCTGATTTCCCTGATTTGGAGAAGTTTCTTTGTAAAGAGTAAATTAGAGACTATGTTAGATTGTCAGCTCTTTAGAACAGGTGTCGTATGAGATAGATAGATAGATAGATAGATAGATAGATAGATAGAAAGATAGATAGAGATAGATAGATAGAACAAGTAGATAGAGATAGAAAGAAAGAGTAGAGAGATAGGAGTATATATATATATACATAAATACACACAAGCACACACATGGAGATGTAGCAGAGCTGAATTTGTCATTCAGTACAACTCACACTGAGTTGCACAGCATGCTGTACTTTTTCCAGGACTGAGCATCACATAGTTAAATGACTACTTTTCTCCCTCTACGTCTACAAGTATACAGTACACGACATAAATCCTACAGTACAGCAGGTGGTACTTTTAGGAAAAATACCCCAAAAACTAAAGTAATCATGAGAATCTATGTACCCGGCTAAGTGCAAGAAAGAAAAAAGTTCTACACTGTATCCTCTATAGTGTCCACGTCCATCCAGCTATGATGGATCAGACACGCTTCCACAGAAGGATCCCATCCATATAGATTTAAAGGAACGCTCGACGTTTCGCTACTGAAGCAAAAATTACAAACTGAAAAATAAGATAAAACAAGACCCTAATGGGTTGGGAAGGGGGGGGGGGGGGGCTATCAGATGTGACACTGTCTTTACTGTTGGCCTTTGCCCTCCGTGGCTTCTTGCTGTACAGCACGAAAGGGATAAAAGGTATTTTTTTTCTCCACTAAACAGATGATTTGCATGCCGCACGGAAATGCAAACCTGCGCTAAGTGGCAGTTCTTGAACTCTACAATGCCTCTCTATATTAAAATGACCCGTTTCGCTGCGGTCTCTGCAAGTGCACGGTAAAAAGCCTTTGTAGATTAGATCAATGTGACCTCAGATATTTATACTACAGCAAAAGAAAAAAAAAAGACATAAAAGCATAAAATGGGGATTTCATTGCCGGTTTGCAATCTGGTAGCAAGTGGACGGTGGGAAAAAAAAAAAAAAAAAGTCATCCAGGGGCCTACCTGAGTATCCGCTGTGTGTGTGGGTGAGCTCTAATTTCCTTCACCTTATTTCATGATTGCCCAATGACAGGTGCTGGCATTCTGCAGTTTGACAGGCCGCTGCACAAATAACTGGCTTTCCTGAGAGGCCTAATGCTTCGCTAATGAACAATAAATCAAGTTTGATTACAAAGTGTCAGGCCAATGGTCTCTCAAGTTCCATTGCTGGCGAGAATGGCGCTGCTGGCGGCTGGGAAAAATATGTATTTTTCTTTATATAAAAAAAGAAAGAAAAACAAACATTGCCACAAAATTGCGAAAGCAAAAGTAAATAAACAAACATTCAAACTATTGTTTTCTTCTTTCTTTTTCCGTCACAAATGATTATTGTTCTGCGCGCTATTACACAATGTTCCCGCATCAGCAACAGCAGGAAACAGACGCTGCAATAACCCTTTATCTCCCAGAGGCATCAAGCTGCAAATATCCTGCGGGTCGGTTATGGAGCAGCACTAAAACAGCAATACCAACTGTAAGACGCCATGCCATAAACATAAGAATAAAAAAAATAAAATTAAAATAAAATAAAATGCAAGTGCACGTTCAGCATATGGTATTATATAAACTGTGAGCACGCCCTTTGAGATATGTCTGGTTACACACTGACTAACATAAAGGGAAAGGGAAGAAAAAAAAACACTCCAGCCAAGTTTCAATGACTTCATTGTTGCTTTGCAAAAGTGGAAGAAGTTAACTACTGCTCTGCCAAATTCCCTCCGAGCACATGGTAAAACATCAACAGACCCAACATGGCAGCTGTCAGATACACCCACCTGCAGCGGTGGGCACATGTGCCAGCTCGATGTGGCAACACATAGGGGGTACGTGTCGAAAGAAAGGAAAAAAAAAAAAGAAAAAAAAATCCCGACCAGCAGCGTGTTATAACTTACCAGTCTATCCCTTGGAGTTCCCTCCCCAGATCAAAAGAAATCCTGTTAGGAGCAGCGGAAGGACGACGACAACCACGTTGCTGGCTTGACACTGAGATATACCTCCATTTAGATCTGCTTACTAAAAATTCGACCGATACAATTCAGCAAAAAGAAAAAAAAAAAAAAAGAGAGAAGAGAAGCAAATCAACCACTTCCTCTACGTCACGAGACAAACACCAAGAAAAGCCTTAGATGGGGGGGGGGGTTTCGACAATCAACCGGGACAGTTCAATAGACAAGTGGCAACGAGCCGCCTTCAGGAACCACGAGCGTGATCGACACCGGCCGACGTCAACAGAAAGAGAACACTCCACCCCCCCTCCACCTTTCCCGAATGAGCGAACGCTACGGACAAAAACAGGAGCTCACACACATCGTGCCGGGCACACACGTGGAATCAGAAGTGCACACGCGCTACCGCCGGCGTTGGAAATTCGATAACAGCAGCTGATAGAAATGAAAGACATGTATCGGAGAAGTGGTGGCTGTCAGTTGTTCTGTAAGAAGCGGCTAAAAAAAAAAAAAAAAGGAGGGGGGGTTCAATGAGAGGACGATAGGATAAAGAGGGGAAGGGAGGGGGTGCGGAAGAGGGACCTTAAAGAAAAGAAGCTAAAAAAAAAAAAGGATCTTTAACAAAAGGAGAAAAGCTACAAGGAGCAGCGAGCGGAATTCTTGCAAGGATCCCAGGCAACTTAGTAAACAAAGCTGCCTCGACAAGGAGCTCGTCGAGGAGGCTTCTATCTACTTCTCACAAGACAACAACAAGCAGCAGAAGGATCCTGGCAAGTTTCACGGTAGAGAAAATTACAAAATCAATGGTATATTGACAAACCTGACAAACTCCATTTAGCTGCCACCACCACAAAAAAAAAACAAGAGAGCTGGGGCCCGGAGAAGAGCTAATAAGCCTGGTTGTAAGGAGAGCCTTTAGTTTCCTCAGGTTGTAGACACATTGCACGGTGGCTCATGGACTGACAACATGCAAAGCTATCCTGGCAGCCACGCCTTTCCCAACCAATCACAACCAGCCTCTAAACATAATCAGTTCAAACACCCAACACAATGAGCCCTTGCTTTCTTTTTTTTTTTCTCCCTTTCCTACTGGCGGCAGGTGAAAAAATGCATTTGTCTCTAAAGCAACTAGGCTTAATTGCTGTTAAACCTTTGACCTGACCAGGCTTGTGGCAGCTTTCTGAAAAGGCCATCAAACGGGCACACACTCATCCTTAATCAAACATGAGAAGCAAGAAAAAGGATGGGGGGGGGGGGACACTTTTTTTTTTTCTTTTAGTATTATTAAGGGTGGGCTATCAGAGAGTGTAGAAGTTTAACCTTTAGATATTAAAAAAAAAAAAAGCCCAGGAAATTAACCCTGAGCAATATTTACAAATGCCATCTTTGCAGCAAAAGCGCAAAGCAACAACCCGAGGGCGACCCAGAAGGACCAAGTGACAATGGAGCTAAATCGGTGCACGAGCGCAAAGGCAATAATAAATAAAAGTAATACATGTATGATACAAAAAGTTCTATGGAAGTTAGGGCTCATGCACACGACTGTATGTAAAAAATACGGATGACGTCCATGTGCATTCTAATAGAACAGTCCTATCCTTGTCCGTAATGCGGACAATAATAGGACATGTTCTATTTGTTTGCGGAACGGAAATAGGGACGTACGGAAACGGAATGCACACGGAGTAACTTCCGTTTTTGAAATGAATGGTACGCAATAAAAATGGAACAGACTTGGAAAGAAAATACGTTCGTGTGCATGAGCCCTTAGGGCTCGGATCCGCAAAAAACTACGGATGACGTCCGTGTGCATTTCGTATTTTGCGGAACGGAACAGCTGGTCACTAATAGAACAGAACTATCCTTGTCCGTAACGCGGACAATAATAGGACATTCTATTCCTTTGCAGAACGGACATATGGAAAAAGAATACACACGGAGGACCTTCCATTTTTTTGTGGACCCATTGAAATGAATGGTTCCGCAAAAAAAATAAAAAAGGAACAGACATGGGAAGAAAATACGTTTGTGTGCATGAGCCCTTAGGGTTCCTGCATGCGACCGTATGTATCATGCAGTCCGCAAAAAATGGATCCACAAAAAATAGGGATGACGTCCGTGTGCATTCCGTGTATTTTGCGGAACGGAACAGCTGGCCCCTAATAGAACAGTCCTATCCTTGTCCGTAATGCGGACAATATTTTTTTTGCGGAATGGAAATACGGACATACGGAAATAGAATGCATAAGGACTAACTTCCGTTTTTTTTTTTGCGGACCCGTTGAAATGAATGGTTCCGCATTAGGTCCGCAAAAAAAAAAAAAGGAACAGATATGGGAAGAAAATACGTTCGTGTGCATTTTGCGGTCCGCAAAAAAACGCGGATCAGCAAAAAATACAGATGATGTCCATGTGCAGTCCATATATTTTGCGGAACGGAACAGCTGACCCCTAATAGAACAGTCCTATCCTTGTCCGTAGTGCGGATAATAATAGGACATGTTCTATCCCTTTGCGGAATGGACATACGGAAACAGAATGCAAGTAACTTCCGTTTTTTTTGCAGACCCATTGAAATGAATGGTCCGGGAACAGACACGGAAAGAAAATACATCCCTGTGCATGAGCCCTTAAAGGGACACCACATGCAAGATAGGCTAAGCAGCTGAAAGTTGTCTATTGCTCCCTGGGACTCCTGGGAAACCTTGCAAGATAAGCCCGGGCTCAAGATGACAAGATTAGGGTTTACCGGCTCTTTAAGAAAAGCGTAGCAAAAGGGGTTAAAAGTCAGAGAGAGGAGCATCTTTGTCCCCTTTGGCGGAGACAAAACCAGAGGGCAGGGTTACTAAATCCCATCAAGTTGTAAGATTCCTCCCACTTTGGCTTCATCTCTTCTTATGCCCGGAGCTGGATGAAAGTCCCAGGGTGGCCGGGAGAGGAAGCCGAGGAGGCAGTGGCTCTATGGGACGCTCCTCACAAGTTGTTTGTTTGTTACAGTTGCCTGCAAACAACAGACAAACAAACACAACTTAAAAACATGTTCCTGCGGTGGAGGGTGAAGCGGTAACCGCTCCAGCCCGCCTGTGCCGTCATCCTCATGGTGCTGTGTGTCCATCTGCTCTGCTGCTGTTGTCTGTTTGCTTTAAGGACTGTTTTTGTCAGCCCCTCAGACTAGTGTAATAACCCAGGGCTGTATGGTTCAGTGTTACAGCAGGATTAACCCATTCCTTGCCACATAAAAATGCAATAGCAATGGTAAAGTGTTGTTCATGCTCAGGTCAACAGGGGCGGCGCAATGGGGAACTGAACCTGCCGGAAAATCTGCCAAAAAAGTGATTAAGGGCCCATTCAGACGGCCGTATTTCAGATCCGCAAAACATGGATACTGGCCATGTGCGGACCGCACATGGCCGCAACCATAATAGAAAATGCCTATTCTTGTCCACGATAGGACTTGCTCTACCTTTTCCCCGGAGCCGCGGAACGGAACCACGGATGCGGACAGCACAAGGTGTGCTGTCTGCATCTTTTGCGGCCCCATTGAAATGAATGGGTCTGCACCAGTTCCGAAAAATTGGGTCGTTTTTTTACTCCTAGCGGATGGACTTCCAGAGGTGTGAATCCTCTAGTTTGTTGGGGGAACAAACACCAGCTTAAGAGCTCATGCACACGACCGTAACATGTTTTGTGGTCCGCAAATTATGGCTCCAAAAAACACGGATACCGGCCGTGTTTGTTCTGCATTTTGCGGACACGTTCTATTTTTTTCTGGGAGCCATGGAACTGACGTATAGATGCAGACAGCACACGATCCTCTGGATAGGTCATCAGGTATCTGAATGGTGGGGGTCCGACCCCCTCTGATCGGGGGCTCCACATACGGTGGGTCCACAATACAGGGGCACTGGCCATGTGCAGCCCGCATCAAGTAAATGGATCCGCAATCCCAATGCGGAACAGAGGTACGGATCGGAACCCCACGGGACCGCTACCGAGTGCTTCCGTGGTGTTTCTGTCTGTGCCTCCGCACTATAAAAAAAACAGAACTTGTTCGGACATTCGGATGCGGATCGCGGACCCCATTGAAGTGAATGCGTCCGCGATCCGCATGCGGAAGCACCATGGTAGGTGCCCAGGCACAGCCGGCAAACGTTCGTGTGCATGAGGCCTAAGGCTAGGTCTACACCTCAACGTGTTGTGTGACAATTTCTATAATTATAGTCTACGGTGTCACAGTGCGACTGCGACACGACCTCTTGAATGGATTTTTTGGACACTTGTTGAGTCACAGTTGCAGCATGTCGCAGTGCGACACCATAGACTAGCATTCCAAAATATGCCGTGCGACATCAATGTCATGTGACACATGTCGCCATGTAGCCCTGGCCTAAAGAGTGCAAACATTAACCTCTTCCACGCTGCAACAAACTGGGGCCACGCTGGGAGGGCCAAACAGTGCAACAATTAACCTCTTCCACGCTGCAACAAATTGAGGTCATCCTCCCAGCTGCTGCTGCTCGACCCAAGCAAAAGCAGAACTGTTTGTAATTAGAGAGCCAAGTTACAAGCTAATTAGGAAAGTACAAATTAGAACCATTCATGGGAAAGCCGTTTACGCCAACAGATTGCAGGTCGAACCGCGATAGAAGGCGAAAAACCAAGGCCGCAGTGACAGACAAGGGTAGGTGACACTAGGTGCTGTCCTCTAAAGTGGTTTTGCATCTCATGTATTTAATAGCAGCCCTCCCCTCCCCCGGCTTTACACACGTTGTTATGAATATTTAATTGTGCGAGGACTTTTGTCGAGCTAAGCTGCGAGACTTGACGTTCACCGTTTGACATCGGGGAGGGTCAAGCGCACAGATGCCCTATATGTGTACATCTGAGGACACATTTATCTGGTTACCAATGACTACTCGGAGGAGATCTCCACAGGATCAAATATCTATAGGGGATCCAAGCTGGGATTCTGCAAACATCCAATGTACGATCTGTCACGTATACATGGCGGTATGATGGCCGCAACACCTGAACTTCCGCTGTAGAACAGTAGGAAGATTTAAAGGGGTCTTCTGAGACGTTAATACTGATGACCTACGTGTAGTCTCAGGATAAGTCATCAGTATCTGACCAGCTTTTTGTAGGCCATTGATGATACGTTCATCTGTCACATGGCCTAGGTACAGCTCAGCCCCATTGAAGCACCGATGCCTTCTCAAACAGCTGATCATCGGGGCCCCACAATCAGATACAGGTGACCTAACCAGAGGATACATCATCAGTATTAAAGGGGTTGTCTCATCTTGCCTAATGGGGGCATATCGCTAGGATATGCCCCCATTGTCTTCTAGGTGCGGGTCCCACCGTTGGGACCCGCACCTATATCGAGAACGGGGCCCCGCAAGGTGGTGGCTGGAGGACTCCGGTCCGGCCACCACCAAGCCGGCTCCCCATAGAAATGAATGGGAGCGCACCGCGCTTGCGCGGCCACCGCTCCTATTCATTTCTATGGAGCCGACGGAAATAGCCGAGCCAGCGCTCGGCTATCTTCGCCGGCCACATTGAAAATGAATGGAGGCGGCTGCGCATGCGCAGTGCGCCCCCGTTCGCTTTCGGGGCCCCGTTCTCGATATAGGTGCGGGTCCCAGCGGTGGGACCCGCACCTATAAGACAATGGGGGCATATCCTAGCGATATGCCCCCATTAGGCAAGATGAGACAACCCCTTTAAAGTCTTGAAAAACATTTTTAACCTCCATTCAACAGAACCACAAATTCAGTTATAGTCCGTGATACTGGAATCCATAACGGGAAACTTTGGATTCCAATCTTAAAACACAAGTTCACTCAACACTAATCATCAGTGTTAGGCCCCTTTCACACGGGCGATGTTTCCGCGCGGGTGCAATGCGTGATGCGAACGCATTGCACCCGCACTGAATCCTGACCCATTCATTTCAATGGGGCTTTTCACATGAGCTATGTTTTTCACGCATCACTTCTGCGTTGCGTGAAAAACGCAGCATGTTCTATATTCTGCGTTTTTCACGCAGAACTGGCCCCATTGAAGTGAATGGGTCTGCGTGAAAATCGCATTGCATCTGCACACAAGTGCGGGTGCAATGCGGTTTTAACGCATGGTTGCTAAGAGATGTTGTTTGTAAACATTCAGTTTTTTCGCACGCGCGTGCTAAACGCATCAAAACGCTTCGCACCCGCGCGGAAAAAACTGAAAGAACACACGCAATCGCAGTCAAAACTGACTGCAATTGCGTGCGGATTTGGTGCGGATGCGTGCGGATTTTCGTGTGAAAGGGGCCTTAAAGGGGTTTTCCGAGATTTTACTACTGATGACCTATCCTCAGGATAGGTCATCAGTATCTGATCGGTGGGGATCTGACACTCGGGACCCCCACTGATCAGCTGTTTGAGAAGGTACTGGTGCTCTCATGAGTGCCACTACCTTCTCTCAGCTTATCAAGCACAGCGCCGTTCATTGTATAGCGCCTGTGCTTGGTATCGCGCTCAGACTCATTCACTTGAATGGGGCTGAGCCGCTCCTAGGCCTTGTGACCGATGAACGTGACGTCACTGGCCTAGGAAAAGCTAAGAGAAGGCCGCAGTGCTCAAGGACCCCCCCACCGATCAGATACTGATGACCTGTCCTGAGGATAGGTCATCAGTAGTAAAATCCCAGAAAACCGCTTTAGGCCTCTTTCACAACGCGCGGATTGCATGCGGATGCAATGCGTTGCGTTGCGTTTTTAACGCACCCTCATTCATTTCTATGGAGCCTGGGCTGCGTGAAAAACGCAGAATATAGAACATGCTGCGTTTTTCACACAACGCAGAAGTGATGCGTGAAAAAAAAACGCTCATGTGAAAAGCCCCATTAAAATGAATGGGTCAGGATTCAGTGCGGGTGCAATGCGTTCGCATCACGCATTGCACCCGCGCGGAAATCTCGCCCGTGTGAAAGGGGCCTTAAAGTCTCAGAAAAACTTTTTGATAAGGTGCAAATGATTAAAAAATAAACAATCTTGTTGGACGAACCCTTCTAGGACAGGACCAGGTGTCTGGATAGTCATTTCAACTGGCACTGTCAATAAAGAAGAAGGAGGGGCTTGTAGAGTAAGGAGGAGGAGCAAGGGTGCACAGAGGCACCTGGGTCCACAGTTGGTGTTTCCATGGGCTTCCCATCCGTGCCTCTGCTCTGCAAAAGATAGGACAATACGGGCACAGAGCTCTTACGTTCGTGGGCATAAGACCTAATGCCGAATATGTTGCCATTCTACAAGTAACTAAAAGTGCACTGTGCTCCGCTGTAGGGGTTACAAGGCTCTGCTTACGTTCCTAGCATGGTGTCTTTTCCACCACAAACAGCTGGTTGAATTGAATTAGCAAAAGAGTAACACATTTGCCTAGGTGCTCCCAGGGCTCCACTTTAGTCTGATTTTGCACGCAAATTTTCACCTTCTAATTGTAAAACTATTTGAGTATAAAACAATGAAGCCAACGGGAAATTCTCCAAAGAAAATGGAGGTAGTTACAACTTTCTGAACTTGTATGTAATGTCCAGGACGGGCAGGGATGGACTGGGAACTTAAAGTGGCCCTGGAAAAAATACTAAAAGTGGCCCCGTTCTGTAGTCGGGTCCAAATTGATGGAAGGCAGGGCCAGCAATACCATATTGTGGCACATTATACCGCCCCAACAGAGCCAAATACCACAGTCCATCACAAAATACAACCTCAAAAACTTCCACCAGCGTGTGTTCCGCAACAGCGGCCAAGTATAAGCATTTTCAATGGGGCCGTGTGTTCTGCAGCGTTGCGGAACACACGCCGGGCGGCAGCCGTAGTATTGGACCTGCAATAATACGGCCGTCTGAATGGGCCCTAACTCTAATGTTATTATAAGGGCTTGTTCACACATCAGTTATTTGAGCGCTGCAGAACACACGCCTGGCGGCCCCCGTATTTTTGCGGGTCCGTAGTAATGCGGACCCGCAAAAATACGGCCGTCTGAACAGGGCCTTACTGATGGAAATAACTGATCACTGACGTGTGAACTGTGAATAACTGACGTGTGAACAAACTCTAAGGCCCCATTCACATATCTACTCAATATACCTACAATATTGCAGAATAGATGCGGCCCCATTCACCTCTATGGAGCGGGGAGCCACCGCACGGAGAAAGCTCCATGCCGGGGCTCCGCTGAAAAGTATGAAGCATGTTCTATACTTGTCTGCATGCATGGACAAGTATAGGCATTTTGAATGGGGCCGTCCGGCGCGGTTTTTCCGAGCGGTGCGGTACTCGCGCCGGGCAGACCCCGTATTATTGCAGGTCCGCAATAATGCGGACCCGCAATAATACGGTCGTGCGAATGGGGCCTAAGGCCCCTTTCACACTAGCGTGACGGATTAGGTCCGGATGCGTTCAGGAAAACTCGCACCATTTTGCAAGCAAGTTCAGTCAGTTTTCTCTGCGATTGCTTTCAGTTGTTCAGTTTTTTCCGCGCTGGTGTAATGCGTTTTGATACGTTTTTCACGCGCGTGATAAAAAACTGAAGGTTTACAAACAACATCTCTTAGCAACCATCAGTGAAAAACGCATTGCATCCGCACTTGCTTCAGGATACAATGCGTTTTTCACTGAAGCCCCATTCACTTCTATGGGGCCAGGGCTGCGTGAAAAACGCAGAATATAGAACGTGCTGCGTTTTTCACGTAATGGCGAACTGATGCGTGAAAAACATCGCTCATGTGAAAAGCCCCATTGAAATGAATGGGTCAGGATTCAGTGCGGGTGCAATGCGTTCGCATCACGCATTGCACCCGCGCGGAAATCTCGCCCGTGTGAAAGGGGCCTAAGAGGTGTCCTACCACCTGATCTATAAAACCTCCCCATGCTAGAGCAGAGGGTTCCTCAACTATGGCTCTCCTGCTGTCACGACTTCAATTCGCTCAACACTACAGATTATCACTACTTACAGATGTAAAGGCTCATGTGTGCAGTCAGTGCCCGTGCTGTGGACCATAATTTGCGGTCCGAGTCGGATCACTTACCCATTAATTTGAATGGGGTCCACGATCCGCATCCGGTGTTCCGCACCGTAAGTGCAGGCGCTACTTTTTTGCGGTGCGGAGGCTCGGAGAGAAACACCACGGAAGCGCACCGTAGTGCTTCCGTGGTGTTCCATTCCATACCTCTGCTCCGCATCACCCGGATTGCGGACCTATTGAAGTGAATGGGTCCACGATCCTTAATGCGGGCTGCACACGGCCGGTGCCTATGTATTGCGAACCCGGCGTATGCGGGCTGACATCGGCCGTGTGTATGAGCCCTAAGGGTGAGGCTACGCTGCAACTTTTTGTAGCACAAATGATTGATTTTAACTATTTAACTATTTAACTACCTCTGCAGTCCAAATGCATTCATTCAATTGGATGCAATCTTGTGGACTGCAGCTGTCATTCAATAGTTAAAATCAATCCGTCAAGCTACAAAAAGTCACACTGTAGCCCAGGCCTTAATGGTATTGCAACTCTGCCCTATAAAATAAATGGCGCTTAATTGCAATATCGGACACTGTCCATGAACAAGAATGGCATATTTATTTCATCAGAATATTGGTTTCCAAAAACAGCGCCACTCTTGTCCATAGGTTGTGCGTGGCATTGCAGTTCAGTCCCATTTTTGTTTTCTAGAAACAGCGCCACTCTAGTCCACAGGCTATGTATGGTATCACAGTTCAGCCCTATACAAATAAATGCGGTTGGATTGGGTTGCAATACCAGACACAGACCATGGTATTAAAAAAAAACAGATTTGGGTTAAAAAAAAACAGATTTACCTAATTACCTAATTTACCAGATTTTTCTAATAATAGCCAATTTTTTCAGCAACAGCACCACTCTTGTCCATGGGATGGGCCTGGTACTGCAGTTCAGATTAGTGTTTTCTACAAACGGCGCCACTCCAGTCCACAGACTGTGAATGGTATCGCACTTCAGTCCTATACAAATAAATGGGGTTGGGCTGCAATACAAGACGCAGCCACATGCTCAAGAGTAGGGCTATATTAGAGGTGAAAACCAGACGCCATTTTTTTTTCAGCAAATGCACTCTTCTATGTGGTTTGTGCATTTTATTGCAGCTTCATTTTTCCAAGAAGCAGCGCCACTCTAGTCTACAGGCTGTGACTGGTATTGCAGACCTCAAGTCAATGGGGCTGAGCTGCGATACCAGACGCAGCCATTAGCACTATTTTTGACTGTCTCTGTGCAAAGAGGTACCTCCCAATAAAAGAGAACCGTCTCACTAGCGCCACCTCATGAAAGTAGCTCCTTATCATAGGGTTCTATTTTATTGGGAGGTATCTCTTTGCATGTTTTCCGATAGAGCATTGCTAATGTTTCCATACAGGACTGGTCTCTTTAAGGAGATCCGGTTCCCTGCCTAAGGCCTCATGCACGTGACCGTATGCATTTTGCGGTCCGCAAAAAATATGGATGATGTCCGTGTGCATTCCGTATTTTGCGGAACAGAACAGCTGGCCCATAATAGAACAGTCCTATCCTTGTACGAAATGTGGACAATAAGGGCCCATTTAGACGGCCGTATTTTTGCGGGTCCGCAGCGCTCGGAACACATGCCGAGCGGCCCCACTGAAAATGCCTATACTTGTCCGTGCGTACGGACAAGTATAGGACATGTTCTATCTTTTCTTGCTGAGCCGCAGCAAGATAGCGTGCCGCCCATAAAGGCGAACCGGCCCTGATAGGACAAATTGCATTTTTTTGCAGACATATGGAAAAGGAATGCACACGGAGTACCTTCCATTTTTTTTTTTTTTTGCGGATCCGTTGAAATGAACGGTTTCACATACAGTCCTCAAAAAAACGGACACGGAAAAAAAATACGTTCGTTTGCATGAGCCCTAAGAAACATTTTCGTTCTGTTTTTTTTACAGGACGTATGCAGAACCATTCATTTAAATGAAAAACAGAAAATCTGTGTCCGTATGCACGTATGTGCATTGCGCAAAAGAAAATATAAAATCGAAAAGTGTCCTATTCTTTTCGATTTTGCGGACAGGGACAGACATTGTTACAATGGATCTGCAAAAAAAAAAAAAAAAAACGGATGCAACACGGACATCACACGGTTGCCATACTTTTTTTTTTTTTTTGAGGATCAGCGTTTGTGTGAATGAGCCCTAACTCTGGATCTACCAGCTAAGCACTGCTGTTGATCCACTGCTATGCCCGCCGTTCTACTGGTGCCATTCTTTGCATAGGCACACGCACGTTGTTAAAGGTTGCCTCCTTTTCCAGGTCATAACCTAAGAGAGAGCACGGATTTCTACATGTCCCCTTCAGTGCAAGATGTCAGGGCAGCCTCGGCGCACACGTCCCTTCCCCCCTTCCAAAAACATCTGCTATGACTCATTAACATATTAATACTTAAAGACAAGGCCCAAGCTGAACCCCGTACTTAAATTAGAGCTTTCCTGCCTGATAAAGACCAAGCATTGGCTAATTTGAATGTCTCTGTAGCTTTAAAAATGACCCCAACCCCCCAAGACTCTACCTCCAATCAAAAATGACAAAAACATACAAAAAGGAAATACAAAACGGTCCTGATCTCCGAAATCCGGCGTGCAAGGTTCTTTAAATGTATTCAGAAGAAGGTGGAGTTTTTTTTTTTTTTTTTGTGCAGCGGAGTTAGGAGCAGGATAATTACTATTCGGGAACATGGAGGCTCATGATTGAAATAATTAATCAGAGTCGTACTGAACAAATTAGCAAGTGCTGCTGAACCCGTTTAATGTTGCAATGCTCTGCGGAGCGGTGGTACAGGTCTCTGAAGCTCACAAAATAAGGGAGAACAAAGGCTGACTTGTAATAATTTTGTCATTCGCTGCCAAGTGTGTTCTTAATGTTTAATATGGCGCATGCTGCTTTATTAATTGTTGAAGGTCTGAGATTTCTGTGTCTTTTTGTAATTTTTTT
This sequence comes from Rhinella marina, assembly GCA_900303285.1. Taxonomy (NCBI): domain Eukaryota; kingdom Metazoa; phylum Chordata; class Amphibia; order Anura; family Bufonidae; genus Rhinella; species Rhinella marina. The sequence continues at coordinate 142,884 of ONZH01002079.1, forward strand.
TTTTTAAAGGGGTTGTCCAGTCTTTTTATATACATCAGGATAGGCTATCGATGTCTGATTGGCAGGGTTCCAACACCCCGCACCTCCACCGACTTCCAGTGCCAAAGCTACTCTAAAACAGCTGATTGGCAGGAGTGCAAGGTGTTGGACCCTTGCCAATCAGATACTGAGGATAGGTCATCAATGTAAAAAGACTGGACAGCCCCTTTAAAGAGGTTGTCTCATCATGGACAATGGGGTATATCGCTAGGCTATGCCCCCATTGTCTGATAGGTGCGGGTCCCACCGCTGGCACCCGCACCTATATCCAGAACGGAGCCCCGAAAGTAAAAGGAGGGCATGCTGCGCATGTGCAGCCGTCCTCCATTCATTTTCTATGAGGTCAGCGAAAATAGCCGAGTACTGGCTCGGCTATTTCCTTTGGCCCCATAAAAATGAATGGAAGCGGGGGCCGCGCATGCATGATACGCTCCTATTCACTTCTATGGGGAGCTGGCTTGGTGGTGGCCAGACCAGAGTCCTCCAGCCACCACCTTGCAGGGCTCCATTCTAGATATAGGTGCAGGTCCCAGAGGTGGGACCCACACCTATAAGACAATAGGGGCATATCCTTGCGATATGCCCCCATTGTCTATGATGAGACAACCCCTTTAGGCACCACCATGGGCATGGAGCCTGTATAATAGCCCATAAATTACCTATGGAACCATATTTAGAAGGTAATCATCTTGAGGAATTCGGAGGTCCATCACAGATTTCTAGAAATGCTTAATTACAGCTTGCTCCACCTCAGAACTTGTATCTCAGAACCATAAGTTCGCTATTAACCACAGATGCTCTAGTTTTGGCGTTAGCATCAGCTAATAGGTGTTAAAGGGTTTCTGTCATCAGAATTTACCATAGTAAACCAAGTGTCATTTGCAATACGCAAATGACACCTGATGACAGATCTGTTTGTTTTATACTTTTCTGTAAAGTTGTTAGTGAGAAAACTCCGTTTTTAAAATATGTAAATTAGCTCCCCTAGGTGCAGTAGGCGTGAACCCTGCACCTAGTAGCGGCCGTAATGCCTCCTCTTACCCCTCCTCCGTAGCGTTGATTGACAGGGCCAGGCAGCCAGCTCTTTCGGCTCCGCGGGCGCATTGAGGAAGCCGGGAGCAGGGCGGCTGGCGGCTCAACGCGCATGCGCGGATTGCTCCCGGCTTCCTCAATGCGCCTGCCCGAAAGAGCTGGCTGCCTGGCCCTGTCAATCAACGCTACGGAGGAGGGGTAAGAGGAGGCATTACGGCCGCTACTAGGTGCAGGGTTCACGCCTACTGCACCTAGGGGAGCTAATTTACATATTTTAAAAACGGAGTTTTCTCACTAACAACTTTACAGAAAAGTATAAAACAAACAGATCTGTCATCAGGTGTCATTTCCGTATTGCAAATGACACTTGGTTTACTATGGTAAATTCTGATGACAGAAACCCTTTAAGTACCCCCGTTGGGTCACCCCATGGGCAAAGCCTCATACAGTGCTGGCACATGGCGTCCCCTTGGAAGGTACCAGTTCTAATAGTACCTTATTAGTAGTCCCTTAGTTATCTACTAATCCACAATTTTCCTCTACAATTTTGCAGTGAAGAACCCTCAGGCCTCATGGACACGGTCACAGCTGTGAGGAAGTTCCATCAAGAGCCTTCATCGCAAATTCCATCATTTTTGATGAGAAGAATAGTGGAGCATAGTGCTGGCCTTCCTTTCCAAAGGATGGACACCACAATGTACAACGGACCCCGTTATATGTGAATTGGAGCCATCAGGCACATTGGTGTCCGTCATGTGATGGATATGGCACTACAGATGTGAGCAGAGACTAAGGGTGGTATTACACTGCCCAATCTTCAGCTGCTCGATCATAAGGGCCAATTATCAGGAACGAGTATTCATGTCCTCAATAATTGGCTGGAAATCGTGCAGTCTAATAGGGTATTAGATATACCTCCACATATGTGCTGGAGGCTGTAGGGTGGTACAAAAAATCTCTATGGTTCTTCACAGATCAACTCTAGGCATTTCAGGTGCCACCATCTGGTTTTCGGTCAGTACTTCAGCTCAGCATTTCAAATGTATTCTTCCCTGTAAGCAACGCCTCTAGAGAAGAACATGTCTCCAAAAAGTTGTCTCTTGGAATTTGGTCAGATTTTTTTTCTTTATCAAAGGCATAAGGAGGAACACTACAATCTCACAGAAGTCTACTGAGGTCTAAGGGTGCACTACTTATACCTCCATACAATCTGGCGGTAAAGAGGCCTAAAATAGGTGCTCAAGAACTTCTTCTTATGACACGTTGTACTTCACATCTAATAAATGCGGCCTCTTCCGAGTAGGTCCCGGTCCAGATTGAGACCTGAGGACGAAACAAACCTTCTCTGTAGGTTCCATACATTTTCGAAGCACCTGAAACTTGTGCGTGGGCAACGACCTCTCTGTTTAGAAACTGGAAACTGCCTCTTCTCATCCCACACCGGGGTCCCAGCTGCCACCCCAGCTACTTTCATGACTGACAAAGTTCCGAAGTGGAAACCCCCTTTAAGAATCAATCTACAGCTGAATCAATCTTAGCTTTTACAAACTTTGGAAGACGACTCAAAAAAAAGCAAAACTCTGCAAGAAGAATGCCGCCGTATATTACCCTGCAAACCTACAGCTCATAATACCCCATGATTGGACTATATCAATTAAAAAAAAAAAAGCGAGGAGAGGCTAATGCTCGGTGAAATACGGCAGCAATAAAGCACATCAATCTTGTATATTGCTCTTTTTTACACCGTGTAAACCCGAGCCAAGGTGTCTTCTTCGCAGAGGAGCCTGGAACGCAGTGCAAGCAATCTGGATGAGAGAGGACGAAGCCAGAGAGCGAGAGAAAAACCTGTAATACAGTTGGGAATTGTCCAGGGTTTTTACGGACTATCCCTGGAAAGCAAATTGGCATTAGTTCAATAAAACACCTACTTAACTGCAAAGGGCCACTGTTCTCGTTTCAATAGTCCCCGAGGTTTGCCGGTGATATATGTACACACGGCTCGGCACCGCTCAGGTTTTTCTGTCCCGAGGCATTGAGAAAATACATGTCCTCGGCTCACATTTATGTGACGATCTGAGGCCGGGTGACACAGAAAACTCCACTGAGAGTAATCCGTAGAGGAATACGCTGCTTTTATAAGCTCAAGCTAAATATTACATTTGGACTACACTTCCGAGTGCGCCGTCTGTGGTGCCAGGTATAGACTGGGGCTAAATAAAGACGGCAGCGATGTGGCAGGGGGCGTCGGATAGGGAAGGGACTGAAAGTTATTAAAAAAATTATACGACAGCTAAGAGCAAGTCTGGGGCTAAGTAAACAGCAGACGGTTCTTATGTGTGCTGCAAACGACACCAGTTATGTCTCCCGTCACTGGGAATGAGGCACTGTCAGAGGTGTACCGCTACTTTGCAAAGTTTTTTAGGCCTAATGCAGCACCTCTATATTTTATATGAAAGCGGATGGAGGTTTTTGTTTTTTTCACAGCGAGTCATGATATGGAATTCAAAGGTGCAGGAAGACACCATATGGCGGTACATGCAGGGCCTATTGCTCTGTAATACAGAGCCGTTTACACGGGTATACGTGCCATAAAGGCAGATCATGTAGCTACCATGGGGCCCCTTGGAGAGAGGAGGCCCTGCCGTTTTCAGTCCCATCCCTTTTGCTATGATGGAGCGAGAACCCATGCTGCATTTCATAATTATCAAATAAAGGGGTAAGGAATTTCTGGAAGGGTTATAGAAAGGGTGTGGAGGGGGAAAAGGACCCCAGGCCTGTCTGTCCTGAGTCCAAACCACACTATAAGGGTATGTTCACACACAGCAGATTTCAGCAACTGAAAATAAATTCTATACATCTGAATGGGGCCTTCACTATCTAATCAACTTGGGGGGGTTCTAACAACCCACAACCCCTGCAGTCACTCTGGCACTGGAACTGCAGCTCCATCCATTGTGTAGTGGACACAACTATACACAATGGACTGAGTTAATGCTAACAGCTGATCGTTGGGGGGTGTTGGTTGGCGGAGCCCACCAATCAGATATCGATGGCCTATTTTGAGGATGGTTCAACAATATAAAAGGATTGGAAAACCCCTTTAACCCCCTAACTGTTTTGTCAGAGTCCAGCTCCAGCAGTGGGAAAAGTAACTAACTACAGGGCTGTTTCAGCTGCTCATATCTCTGGTTTGGTACCAGATAGATATATGTGCTTTGTATTGTCTGAAAGCAGACATTCCAATCTTTTAGACAATACCAGAATGACAGCAATATGATCACTACAGGGGAAGATATCACAATATTCCCGACTTGGGGAGATGGCCTAATCAGTGGTGTACATAGAGAAGTAAGGACCCCACAGCAAGGATCACACCAGGCCCCCACACAGGACAGAAGGGTTTCTGTCTAAATCCCTTTTGATGACCTTTGGGCCATTTTTCCACTGCCTCATTTGCTAAAAGTTGTTCCTTTGGAGGGTAGAGTCCTGACCAAGTTTTCACCTCCAGTAGAAGAGGAGATAATCCCAACTAAGACTGGGCCCCCTCTTGCCCTGGGCGGGCCCCATAGCAGTCGCATAGTCTGCTGCTATGGTAGTTATGCCCCTGGGCCTAATGATTCTTTACCCCCCACACACACACCAGGTGAAAGCCTCCAGATCATGTATTATGGAAATATCTCAACCCAGTGGGGAATACCTATGCTGGACCCCTCTCTATGGGGCCCCAAAGTTCTTGCCATATTCCAGCATGCGCGGGGTGGTCATTGACATGAATGAGAGTAGCAAAAACTCCAATGGTTTTAATCAACACCGTGCAATACTTCATCTGCCCTGTGGAGGTGCTGCAGGGAAATTGAACACTAGCTGCCACTAGCAGGGGGCCCAGCACTGGTTAGTCCTATGCCATTGCAATGAAACTGCGTTGCTGGGAAGTAGTGAGGGGTAAGAAACCAGTCCAAGGGTCATAGAAATGCCATGGAGGGGGATTCCCAATTTTTAAAAAGGAAAAGAAGGTATCAAGTATGTTTCAAAAATTCAAACCAAGAGGGCTTAAGGCGGTCCGGGCGGTCAGGCCAAGTGGCCCTTGTGTGGTGTGGAATTCCATGTAACATTCCAGCAGGATTCTGTGCCCTGGAACCCGACAACGCGACGAGTGGCCCTCTCCTAATCATGAAAGTTTATTTGCTAATTCTTGTGAAAATTAAATAATCACAGCAATCAAAGAGCAACGTCTCGACTGTGTGCAATCACGCAAACACGATTTTATCTCTGGCACCTCCGCTTTGATGACCGTCTTCTCAGAGGACTGTAATAAAAGCAAATAGGAAAATGAAATATTTGCTGAACGCCCGCTGCACCCTTTGTTTCCTGCTTTGTCTTGTTACAGTAGTTTTTGTTTACGCGCCTGTTTTTTGTTGTGCGCTCCTTGTGAGACATTCTGTGGTTTTGCAGAGTCAAAACAGGATATCTGCAAATCACAAAATGTATGAGTGCAGCGGGGTGTCAAAAAGTGCAGCTCTACTGCTGAAATGTATGATGGATGGATAGATAGATATGAGAAAGATAGATGATAGATAGATAATAGATACATGTAGATAGAGATAGACAGATAGATAGACAGATAATTAGATAGATAGGAGATAGATAGATAGATGATAGATACATGTAGATAGAGATAGATAGACTGATAGATATGAGATAGATGATAGATAGATAGACAGATAATTAGATAGATAGGAGATAGATAGATAGATGCTTGAGAAAGGCTCTAAGGTTGAGCGGAAACATCGTGTGTCCACATGGGTGAATAAAATTTTAGCATTTTTTAAATATTTTTCTGCGTGCTGCCTTTTTGCTATTATAGATAGATAGATAGATAGATAGATATGAGACAGATACTGAGGAAAGTTCATCGATATCTGATGGGTGGTGGTCGCAGCACAGCCGCCAATCAGCAGTTCGAAAAGGAAGTGGCGCTCCATTCATCTCTGCGGTCTCTTTACAGCATACCGAGCAGAGCGCCTTCCATTGTATAGTGGCTGTGCTTGGTATTGCAGCTCATGACCATTCACTTAAATGGAACTAAGCAGTGCCTCGGCCAAATTAAAGTGTTGTCATTGGCCTAGGAAGAGGGCGCTGGGCTCACCAGAGGACCTCCACTTGACGTAAGGTATCCTGAGGATAGGCCATCAATATCAAATTTTAGGACAACACCTTTGGATCCATACATTGGATCGGTGGGAATTCCTGATTGTTTATGGGGGGTTCCCTTATTACAAGAAGGTATTGCGAACATGATACAACCCGTTTCATGGCGGGCTATGTAGCTGGATCCGTGTCATTATTAAGCACTGGCTCTGATGAAGACAGGGGGAGATTTGAGATTGTCCGTCATCAAGAAAAACAAGCAAAGCAAGAAAAAGCCATCATGTCTCTTATCTTCCGCGCTCTCCATCTGATGGCGGGTCTATTTACTGTGCCTCCCGCAAGGTGGGAAAGTGCTTTCAGGCAATTTTTCTATCTAACGGCACTAGTGCATTCAATTTTCGGCTAAACAAGCTTTTGTGTATGGGAGTGGGGTGCGCTGTGCAGATCCCGGCGCTCCGCTCTCATGGAGTAAACCTGCGCCATCGATTCAGCAGCAATTTGAAAAAAATAAAAAATAAAAAAATGTTTAGTTAAACCATTAACCGTGGACGTACACGGCATCTACAGGGATCGAACTAAACAGGTCAACAAGGCTGATATTCACACAAACATTTCAGTAACCGAAAAATCAATGTGTTTCTCTCAGCCATTTATCCCTTCACATGCAGGACGGACGCAAAAAAAAAAAAAAACCTACAATCAATATTCGCCGCATTGAAAAGAAATTAGAGTGACAGGACATGGCTGACATATGTGAAATGCAGGCCTGGGGAGGGGGTTGACTTAAAGGGGTTCTCCGGGAATTAAGAAAATGAAAATACTTAAATATTACTTTAGTATAAATATATTCTCAAATACCTTTCATTAGTTATTATGGCTCATTTTGTCTAGGGAGCAATCATCAGGGGAAATAAAATGGCTGCCGTCCTATTAGTCCACACAAAACCTGTCCTAATCTCAGAGGAGGACAAGTTACTTCTCAACACTGAGGTAAAAAGCTTCCTCATCCTCCTCTCTGCTCTGCTTGTCAGGGATTATGATCCCAAATACAGATGATAAGATCTTTAGCTGAATCTCTGTAGGAATGGAGTTCATGAGGAGACATGAAGTACAGAGAGGACGGACTGTGGTAATGGAGACTGCATACAAGTGCTGCTGCTCATTATCCTCTTATGTCTTCTCATCTTCTCCATTCCCACAGAGATTCACCTGTATTCAGGATAATAATCCCTGACAAGTAGAGCAGAGAGGAGGATGAGGCAGCTCTTTACCTCAGTGTTGTGAAGTAACTTGTCCTCCTGTGTGATTAGGACAGGTTTTGTTTCTACTAATAGAACGGCAGCCATTTTTCTTCTGATGATGATGATTGCTCCCTAGACAAATAGAGCCATTATAACTAATGAAATTTGTGAATATATTTATTATAAAATAATATTTAAGTATTTACATTTTCTTAATTCCTGGAGAACCCCTTTAATAAATATATTACAACATTTATTTTGGCAGGAGGGGATTTAAAAAAAGGCATCTGTCATCACTTACCAGTAGGTGAAACGGTCGGCCGCTGCAGATTGGCGCTTGTCTGCAGAGTCTGATGATATCTCCGTAATATCCATACGTGTCCGCAATCTGTAGAAAAAAAGGCGTTTTATATTATGCAAATAACCCCAAGTGCAACGAGGGTGGTGCCGTTGCACCTAGAGGCTCCACTCCCTGTCTCTAATGCCACGCCCCCTACCGCTGGGTCGGACAGGTCAGGCAGTGAACACGTATTCACCACTGGTCCTGAAGTCTCACGGGAGCGCAGTAAAGGGATGAAGAACGTCCATCTGCCCAGTGGTCTCCATCCCTTTACTGCGCATGGGCCGTACGCGCTCCTGCAAGACTTTGGGTCCAGGCGTGAATATATCTGTGACAGCGGTGGAGGCACGGCATAGGAGACTGGGAGCAAAGCCTCTGGGTGCAACAGCACTGCCCTCATTGCACCTGGGGCAATTTGCATACTATTAAATGCCTTTTTTTTCTACAGACTCTCTGCACATAAGGAGATACCAGAGATATCCTCAGACTCTGCAGACAAGCGCCGATCTATCGCCGCCGTAAATGATGACATTTGGCCTTTAAAGCAAGTAAAAATTTTGGATTTGGGGCTTAATATATGAAAATTAAAAAAGAAAATAAAATAGAAATACAGTTGCCTATGGGACTCCTCTGCGAGCCCCGCTCCACTGGCTCCGTCGCCGAGCACTGATATGTGACGACACATTGGGTGCCAATTGATGGCTACCAATGTGTTTTCAATGAAGGCAAAGCGGCAGCATGCAGGGAAGGGCACGATGAGTGGCAGGGGATAATCAGACTTTACTATGGGGACAGAGTGTAGCAACAATTTGGGAATTCTAGAAATCGTTTTATTGTACTTGTAAGTCCTACCTCCGAGCACATAGGAACTCCCCTTTTACATAAAATTTGCATAACTCCTCCCCTGTATGTCCCATCCATTTTCTGTATGTTATGACTTTAGTTACTTTGTAGCATTCATAGGTTTCTATAGTGAAAGACATTTCAAATTTTTTCCACCTCTCAGTGTTAATCAGCTCAGGTCTGAATTAAAGGGCATCTGTCAGCAGTTTTGTACCTATGACACTGGCTGACCTGTTGCATGTGTATTTGGCAGCTGAAGGCCTCTGTGTTGGTCCCATGTTCATATGTGCCCGCATTGCTGAGATAAATGATGTTTTAATATATGCAAATGAGCCTCTAGGAGCAACGGGGGCGTTACCATTACACCTAGAGGCTCTGCTCCGTCTGCACTTTGATGGACACGTTTTCACTGCCTGGCCTTGTGAATCCAAGTGGAGAGGACACGGAAGTTGCAGAGAGAGCTGAGCCTCTAGGTGTAATGGTAACGCCCCCGTTGCTCCTAGAGGCTCATTTGCATATAATAAAACATAATTTTTCTCAGCAATGCGGACACATATGAACATGGGACCAACACAGATGTCTTCAGCTGCCAAGTGCACATGTAACAGGTCAGCCGGTGTCAGAGGTACAAAACTGCTGACAGATGCCCTTTAAGATGTCCATTCATTATTATTATTATAATAATAATCTTTATTTATATAGCGCCAACATATTCCGCAGCAGGAACCGATCAATCAGGCTATAAAAATTTAAAAAAATATATATTAATTTCAGCTTTTTAATGGTGCGCCCCCAAAGCCCCTCCATCTCCAAAAGCTCAGACGGAATAACTGGAAATGCACTTTAAAAAGTTTTTGTTGGCAGATGGGTATGAGCCGCCGTTCCCCGCCATGACAGCGGCGCAGTCTGTTTTTGATCAGGGCAGATGGCACAGGTGACGCCCTGAACGCCGTGCATCGAGCAGGGACTGAGAGCTGCTGCTAACGTCGTTTAGACTCGCGGCATCAAAGGGCACAGGCGGAAATCCAATGCCTAAGTAGACTGTTTAGTTTGAATGCCACCCAAGCAAGCGGCAGAATGTGTCTGCTAACAGCCGGGAGTACCTGCCAGGGGCACCCACGGACATGCCCTACCTATACACTCCGGCTCTAGCCAAACACCGGGAGCATGACAAGCGGCTGCCTTTATAATTATAGTTTTTATAGCGAGGCTGTCTAAGCCAGAGATGGAGATTTCCCAATTAGTCTCTGGTTAAACATCTGTTGCTAGACGGCGTTTAACATTCGTTATCCGAGCAAAGCACAATCTGAAATAAAGCCAGAGTCTGCAAAATAATAGCTCAATTACAGTGTGCAATAGATATAATCAGATATAGAAACTTCTCCTGAAGACGCTGCCTATTAGACGCCAGAGTGGACAGCGCCCGGCACCGGCCCTTCATGGCGGTGGATTTCCTGACATACATTCCTGCTTCTCCACATCTGAGTCCCAAATAAAGGGACACTTTAAGCTCCACCTCCAAGTCTACAGGGGAACGCCCCTTTTAGACATATATGCATTAGCCACGCCTCTTTGTGGCCTGTTTGTGAGATGTTCCCATAAATACAGGACTGTAGGTTATATCTAAATATCTATCTAAATCATATATATTATCACATATCTATCTATCTATCTATCTATCTATCTATCATCTCATATCTATCTATCTATCTATCTATCTTATAAGTAATATCTATTAATTTATCTAATATCTATCTAAATATTTATCTATATATTTTTCTCATATTTATCTAAATATCTATCTTACACCTAAAATGTATATATTGATTTATGTCATGTCTATCTAAATATCTACCAATCATCTTTATCTATGAATTAGGGCTCATGCACATGACCGTATGTATTTTGTGGTCCGCAAAACACAATCCTCAAAAAATTTGGATGACGTCCTTGTGCATTCCATATTTTGTGGAACGGTACAGCTGGCCCCTTACAACAGTCCTATCCTTGTCCATTAGGAGGATATTTCTTTGCGGAGAGGACTTACGGAAACAGAAAGCACACGGAGTAACTTTTTTTCTTTTTTTGTGGACCCTTAGGGCTCATGCACACAAACGTATTATTTTTCCGTTTCCTTTCCTTTTTTTACACGTCCGTATGTGGAACCATTCACTTCAATGGGGTTTGAAAAAGAACGGAAATTACTTCATATGCATTCCATGTCCGTAAGTCCACATGTTCGTTCCGCAAAAAAGATGTCCTATTGTTCTACATTTTGAGGTCAAGGACAGCCATTGCTAGAATGGAATGAATCTATCTATCTATCTATCTATCTTTTATCTATCTACCTACCTATCTATCTATCTATCTATCTATCTATCTATAATAAAAGAAATCCGCAGCACTACCAAAAATTGTGCTAAAGCAAAAAGTGATCCATTCCATGGATGCTTGAGAAAAGTCCCAGTGTGAGGACTGAAACGTCGCTCCTGGTGAAATAAATCACTTTTTGCTTTAGCACAATTTTTAGTAGTGCTGCGGATTTCTTTTATTATTTGAAGAAGGATTTGACCACATCCGGAGCTGTTGGCACACCATTACTGTTTTTTTTCACATTGCGGTGCTGCTTTCATTTATATTCTTATTATCTATCTATCTATCTATCTATCTATCTATCTATCTATCTATCTATCTATCTACTCTAGAACATCATCAATATGACTACATAATTCACCACAATATGTCACTCTATGGCAGCAGCTTTCTACTTATCCAATATCCCAGATATATTCTATTCCGCACTCCATGTACATAAAAAAATATTCCTTAGGGAAGAATCATGCCGGGAAACTCCAGATTTTCACGGGACTGTCCCACAAACTGGACAACAAAAGGAGTGGGGTTTATAGTAACTAATATCCAATGGGGCGTTACCTAGTAATTATTGGGATGTCCCCATGTAGGAGAGAGGGGGGCTTAACCATCTAGAAGTTTGGACTTCATTACTTCAAGATTATTTATGTGTGTTCAGTTTAGAAAGTCTGGACTGTTGCACGTCGGACTGAAAGATTTTCACTGTACCGATATCATACGGTTCTAATATGACCACAGTGACAATACACAGGTTCATCCCAGTTTGTCCCACAGGGCATATGAATTACTGGCAGATCTGAGGAACATGACAAGTGCCCTCAGTTCATGGAAATTCCACCCCTGTAAATCCTGACTGTCTGGAAATAACAGGAGTTGACTTCACCAGCGACTGAATTATCCCAAATCTGTTTCTAATATATGCCCAACACATAATTTTTTACAACATGACAAGGAAAACAAACTTAATAAAAGGATCCTGATCTTGTGTTACTCAGGCACACCAGATCATGATATGTTTATAATTTTTGGTCTATGATATCACTAATGTAACAACGGCTGGCTGATAGAAAAACAGTTCCTAGGTATGACATCACCTCGCCTGGGCCCTAATTGTACAAAACATTGAGAGCTAAAATATCTTCCACACTTCACGTTAACAAGCACAAGGTTTTATTTATTTTTTAAGAGCGTTTGGAGAATGGATTCATTTTCCCTTTTTTTCCTTCTGATGTTGGATTTTCCACTTAGGTACATGTTTTTTAAATTGATGGATTTAAGATCCAAACTCTGTCTCTACATACGTTTCAGAGGCGTAGGCTCCTGGGCCCAAATGCAAAATCTGAAAAAAACAGCTCCACCCCAACAAATACTCCTCTGTTCAAAACATAGCCATCCTCTTAAAGTGGGAACTTCAGAGAGGTAACGGTCTTGATGGGAACTCCTTTCCATGAACCGGATTGATAACATTGGCTCTCCCCCTGGAGCACCCAACCCACCCCGCAGGAAAAATGGTTGTTATTGCGAGTGTCCTGAAGCCAAACCCGTAGTGATCAGCTGAGCACCAAGATGACTTTGACTGTATGGGACAAGAAGAACCTTTGGGGCCAAGGCCAATGTGAATGTGTAACCGCTGCACCCTCTAGGCATAGAGTGTACTATGGAGTTTTTTTGGGGGGGAAAATGGCCATTAAGGAAACAATAAAAGTTGAGTATTATATTAACTAAATAGCATCAGAGCAAAAAAGTCCAGTTAGCTGATATGTTATGGTCTGGAAATCCAGAAGCAAAAATAGTCCTTTTTGGAATTTAAGTCCAAAATTGGTAATTCCTTGCCAAATTTTCAGCATCTCCTTAGAATCATGATCTGCACATATGTGTGGGTGCTCAAAGAGTTTTAAGAATTTATGGTCAAACAGCCAGGGCCGGATTGGCCATAGACCTTACAGGGAAATTTACTGGTGGGCCGATGAACAGGGTCCGTCTGGACCCTCCTCACGGCCGGCCAGTGGAAGTTTTTGTGGATGTACCGTATTTTGTGCTGCTGGCAGTATTTTGTGATGGACTGTGGTATTTGGCTCTGTTGGGTGGTATAATGTGCCACCGTATGGTAATGCTGGCCCTGCCTTCCATCAATTTGGACCCAACTACAAAACAGGGCAACTTTTAGTATTTTGTTTCCAGGGACACTTTAAGTTCCCAGTCCGCCCCTGCAAACAGCCAACCCATTTTCGAATTAGTAGTTCCCTTCTTCAGGGTATATTGACGACATTACATCTACGTAGAGCTTTGTCTAGAAAGCTCCTGAAATCGTTCAGGTTGTACTGAAGACATTGCACTCTAAGCCAATGACCTTTCTAAGAAGACCACCCAAAATTGCATTGAAAAAATGGTCTTCTAAGAAAGGGTGATCTTGTGGAAGAAAACAGCCAATATGCATAATAAGTGAAAATCTGTCTGGATAAGGGAGGTCACTATATCACGACTGAAGACCTGAGATCTACTGGCCAACCTCCATCCCCTGTAGCCCAAAAATGCAGCCAAGGATCTCCATGTTGATCTAAGTCACCCAAGACAGGATGTCCATCTGGGCTGTGCTCTATACAACCAAACTACTGATGGCTGCACATAACGGTAAGGCTATAAGAAGACATAGCCCATAGTGATCGCTCAAACCAATCGGTAAATAATATAACCATGCCATTGTATTGAAAATCCAAAAGTTCTAGGCAGGGGACGGATTATAGTTCAAGTGAACTGTTGGAGTAGAACATTGAAAACATCTTTAGAGATGTCATATGGTATTCTCTTGGAAGCCACTTCTCCAGTCATCCAGCTCCTTATTACTTCTCGCTCCCGGGCACTGTGCCAGGGGTGCAGGACTTGCCCCTCACTGTCACTGCTGTTTCAATTGCATTTGCACCAACTGCTGTTGTTGTAGGCTTCGGGAAATTTTGTCGAAGCACTGGACCAGCTCCAATGCTGTGCTCTAATTAGTTGCAGGCTGGAGCGTTTTGTGTGCATATGTCACGCCTGTGCCACGGAGCTTTAAAAGCTGAGAAGAGTTGGAAAAAGAGGGGAAAAAAAACGGTAGTTCAAAAATGTTCTGCCTTCTCAAATTGAGAGAAAATCAACCTCTGCACTTTATCAAAAATTCCTGGAGACCTACCAACTAAAAAACGAGGTGGCTTCAATCACCCACAGAGCTCCTCCTATGGAAGCATGCAAAGCCCTACATCACTTGACCCCAGCATGCCCCGTCTTCAGCCACCGTTGACTATTACTTATACAATCCTTAAATCAATTTATCATGTGAATTATTTTTTTTTTTAAATTCTCATTAAAGGCCTTGAGCATGGAGCACCGTTTCTACAAGGAGGGGCTGAAGGGGGATGAAGTTTAGACAGGATTATTTCATGATGCACATATTTTCAGCCTTAGACGTAGGTCATCAGGGGTGTCATTTCCTCCCGGGACCTCACGCAGATCCAGGACTTAACTTGTTAAAAGTATGAATCACATCGTTCATGGTGGGACACGAGCTTCTTTGTGCTTCACCATATAAAGCAGGCGCATGATGCATCCTGTGGAATAACCTAAGAAGAATACGGAGTCAGCAGCGCGAGGGTTAAGGTGACCTCACACTCAGTGGTCCCTCTTTTTAGACCCGGTTTCTCTTAAAGGGGAAATGTCCACAATTAATAAGCAGGAAGTGTTTTGACTTTATTTCTCTATAAACGTTGAGTAAACATGCCCTCGCTCCACACACGCTGGGAGTAATTTCAGGAGAAGCCAATTACCTTGTCAGGATGTTGTGACTTTAAGAGGAAACTGCAGTATTTGGAGGAGAACATAGAAACTCCTTGCAGAGTGTGTGCCCTGCTTGATGTTAAAGCCACAGCCTTCAAGTAGCAAAAAAATGACATTAGCTAGACCATTCATCTTTATCACTGGATGGAAATGCAGTACTACTTGTTTAAGCAAAGTTAGACTTAAATAGAACAGTGCCCCCGGTGGACATAGTGGAAATAACACATTTCAATTTACTATTTTTTATTGTATGTTTTTATTCTTTTTGATTGCAAGCTAGAAAACTAGATAGTTCTGGAAAAATGTGTTGCTTTTAGGTGGGAACAGTTGTGTTTCTTCAACATTTACCTATGCTCTGATTTAAAGGGGGTTTCCAAGATCTCTGGATAGGTCATCAGTATCTGATCGATGGGGGTCCGACACCCGGGACCCCCGCTGATCAGCTGTTTGAGAAGGCACTGGCGCACGCTTTCCCGCAGCTTTGTCTAGGTCATGTGACGTCACATTCATCGATCACATCACCTAGGAGCAGTTCAGCCCCATTGAAGTGAATGGGGCTGAGCTGCAATACCAAGAACAACCACTATACAATGTACGGCGCTGTGCTTGGTGAGCTGAGACAAGGCTGCAGCTCTACTGTGAGCGCAGCTGCTGTCTCAAACAGATGATTGGTGTGGGTCCCAGGTGTCGGACACCCACTGATCAGATACTGATGACCTATCCTCTGTATAAAAGTCCTGGAAGACCCCTTTAAATCGTATTTGTTAAGTTACCACAATCTTTTCGTTTTTTGTCTCATGAGGGTAAAACGTCAACTCCCACACTCTTAATGAACACAGGAGAAGAATATTGTATCCCTGCAAAGGCATATCTACAGATAGACGAGAGCTGGGATGGATCTATCAACCTGCAATGGCAATGGTAATCACTGGCAGAAGGGTAAAAGACCATGTAAGTGGACCAGAACGCCCCCTGCCGGCAACAGAATGTAAAATTCCAAAATTGCACAATAATCCCAAAAGGAGGAGGATTAGTCCGAATGATCACATCTGATGCTCCACAATGGTATGGATACATTTTTACAGTCTATAAGGCAGATAATGATTATCGATTTGCTTTTGCTGCCTGATAGGGGAAAATGTCGAAGAATACTGAGCTTTTATTGTATTGTGGCCATTGGGTATGTAGACTTTTGCAACCATTTTGTATTGCTCCAATACAATTAAAAAAAATC
Source organism: Rhinella marina (assembly GCA_900303285.1). Lineage (NCBI taxonomy): Eukaryota > Metazoa > Chordata > Amphibia > Anura > Bufonidae > Rhinella > Rhinella marina. The sequence goes on from ONZH01002079.1 coordinate 158,941, forward strand.
AAGCAACATTGCAACTAGTCTTAATTCCAAAACATCCTACTGTACTGCGTATTCAGGTCCTATGCAGATCTAGGACCTGCAAACGAGTTTGTAGCTTGACCATTCTACTCCATACTGGCTAGGGGCAAGCACCTCGAAACAGCTGTCTACGGATGGATATCTGGTTTGGCTATTTTCTCTTGTCCGTCCCAAGGCTTGTTAATAAGCCAGATTTTGACTCATAGGGAGCCACTTCCACAAGGTGGCGCTGGCGAGATGGATCTCTTTCCTTGGGAGATACCTCTTTGCATATTATTTTCCCATGGAGTATTTCCGATAATTCTCCATACAGGGCTGATCTCTTTAAGAAGCTGCATCCAAGGCATCGCACTCAGCCCGCCATAATCCTACCCCGTACTGATGAGGGGTAAGCACCCCAAAACAGCTGTCTATGGATGGATATCTGGCTTGGCTATTTTCCCTTGTCAAGTCCCAAGACTTGTTAGAAAGTCTTTGAATTTTGACTCATAAAGGGAGCCACTTCGACAAGGTGGCGCTAGCGAGACGGTTTTCTTTCCTTGGGAGAAACCTCTTTGCACATTTTTATACGTGTTACTTCAATCTCTCTAGGTTGGCAAGAAGAGGAAGCCGAGGAAGTGGAACAACACTGCAAAATCAGATTATGCACAGGAATTGTCTGTAACCATGGCAGGGTTGTGTGCACCAAACATATTTTTAATGATAACTAATTGCAAAATCTTTTATGTTACTTTAGAGGCACTGTAGCCAGAAAAAATGGTTCGAAAAGTGGATATACCCTTTAAGACAGAATGTAAAATGGTCATATTGGTAAGATCAGAAAACTCCTATAGGAGAAATAAGGGAGACACATTTCCTTATAATTATCAGTAAGCCTCAGATAGGGGCTTGAAAGTTTTCAAAAACTGGATCAGATTGGATAAAACAATAAAATAAGGGAAATCCACCTTCCTGTTCCCCGGCCACTCCCGTTTCCCATTTTCCAGATGCCAGATGGTTTCTACTTCCTGCATTCCATCTTGTCACACAGGAAACTCCTGCTCAGCCAATCACTGGTTGAGGTCGGGTCATCACTGCAGCCAATGATTGGCTGGGCAGGCATTTTCATCCAGGGACCTGGAAGGAGAGGCCAGTGAGGGACCCGGGAAGCATCAGAACATAAAGGTGACTATCTCATACATTGTCTTACACTGACCTAAGCTGTTTTTAAAAACATTCTAGTCACAGCCAGTCGGCACTCCATAATGCTTCACGTGGTGCTTGTGTCCAGGAAGAGCATTCCAAAATACAGAACCTGAATTACTTCTCCTTCTTTACAGATTTTCACAAGTTTATTACAGCATCCATAGTGCAGACACGTTTCGCCTCAGGCAAGAGAGTTTTTCCAACATACAAGGCTCATGCCTGAGCCGAAACGCGTCACACATTGATGATGCGATAAACTTGTAAGAAGCAAGTGTCGGTCTTTAAACACTTTCTACAACCCCTGAAAATCCCTTTAAGATGGGAGGGTGTAGATGTTGCAGTCACCTTAGGGCCTGAGGGTACCCTAAAGTCCCCTTGCCCCACCTGAGCAGACCAATATTGTAAGCAATATATAATAAGGGAAATGGGAGCATCTAGTTCTCCTCCAACCCCAGAAAACAGGATTTTGTGAAATAAAACCTTCTCCACTCGGCCTCGGAATACAAACACGCACCGTTATCACATCCCAATGTAACATCCTTAATCTAAGCATTAAAGAGCTGAATGTGGAATCCTGTTGCGACAACATCTTAAACCCAGTGGTACACGATATAAGCCACGCTAGGTGGTGATGGACTCCCATGATTCCTTGCAAAGGAGAAGCCCTAGATCTCCCTAATCTGAAACGGTACAAAACTTCACACCGCTTCCTCCCACAACACAAGTGGACTATCAGCAAGGGTCCGGCAGTGTTATTTCTCATTAATGCTTTTTTTTTTTCCTTTTTTCTTTTTTTTCACTCCCGATCCTGTGGTTCTCATAATTAGTTACCTGGGGCTGCAATCCAATTTGAAGTGATGACAAGAAAGTGATCCATGAAAAACTAATAAGTTAAATCCAATTTCAGCCATCCTCTAATTAAATGCACAAGGAACTAATGACTCAAGCCCTACCATTCCAGTGATAATGGTAATTAGCGAGGTGGGAGTCACTTTCTTTTCTGAACACCGTAGGTGTAAAGCACAAGGTAAAATGGCAGGAGCACTGTTAATTACATATGTCAGTTTGCTATCAATTTGCACGTATTTGACCAGTCAAGTCCGCTTCCTTTGTTTTAATTTTATTCCCTGGTAATCATAACATTATCTATGATCTATTATCTGCAACACTCGTTTGGCCTCGAAAATATCCTTTGATACCAGATTTGTAGAGAGGATGGAAAAATCTCAATTTGCTTGAGAGAAGGAAGACCCAAGAAGAGACGTTACACTTGGAGAGTAGATGATTCTCTGCTTCCTTCAGCCTGGCGGAGAAGAATCGGGCAGGAAACGTTTGATTGGTCATCCACGGGACCGGGTAAACTGGCCAGTTTAGAAAACAAAAGGGGATCCTGCAAGAATGGGGAGGGTTTTAGCAAACCATCCCACTTGGTCGGGCCTGTAAAGAGAAGTTTACTTACCTACTTCCTGGCACTGGCTTCCCGCTCCTTCTCCTCCAGGTTCTGCTAGGGTCCCTCAATGTCAACATGTGATTTGACATCATCACGGCCAATCACTGGCCGTTCGGATCCCCTAGCATCCTTTGACCATTTGTCACGACATGAGGGATGTCAGTCACCACCGGGACGAATGATTGGCTGTGGCAATGTTACACTGGATGTTTACAGTGAGGGAGTTCAGCCCAGGCCTAGAAGAGAAGGAGCAGGGAGCCAGCGCCGGCAATCAGGTAAGTAATCTTCTCTTTACAGGCCTATCCAAGTGAGATGTTTGCCAAAACCCTCCCCATTCTTGCACAATCCCTTTAAGGGTGTTGTCCTATTATACAACTGGATAAGTGTTTAATTGGTGGGGATCCGACCACTGGAGACCCTGACGATCATGAGAATGGGTTCCCTTGCTCCTCGTTTGAATGGAGTAGCATACATGCAGGTGTGTCCACTGCTCCATTCAAGGATAGTCTCCATGAAGCTGGATGAAGCACTCTGGTCCACAGTTTGTGCCTGGGATTGTAGTTTAGCCCCATTTATTTGTCATAAGACGTAATACCAGACCCAACCTAAGAACAAGAGTGGTCCTGTTATGGGGGCCACGTTTATTTAAAGGGAGTCTTTCAGGTAGTTTTCACTAATCTAACTTCTAGCAATGGCAGGGATGGACTGGGAACTTAAAGTGGCCCTGGAAAAAAAATACTAAAAGTGGCCCCATTTTGTAGTCGTGTTCAAATTGATGGAAGGCAGGGCCAAAACAACTTGTCGGGGCCAGCAATACCATATTGTGGTACATTATACCACCCCAAAAAAGACAGGTACCACAGTCCATCACAAAATACTGCCAACAGCACAAAATACATCCCCAAAAACTTCCACTGGCGGCCGTGGGGAGGACTCAGGCGGCCCCCTTTGCATCGGCCCATCGGGGAATTTCCCTGTAAGGTCTATGGCCAATGCGCTTCTGAGCAATGGCCATCAGGAGGTTGTATAAGCATGCTAAACATACCTTAATGTTATTTGCCTCCTGAAGGTCCAGGAAAAGTGCTTTTAATCCTATGAAAAACTGCCCAGCTGGGAGGGCTATGCTTTTGAAAATGCCCAGGCCTGCCATTGTGTGCTCCTCCCCTAAGCTTCCAAAGACTCCTCCCCTTTCCACCGACATAGAGATGATGCAGCGCTTCTGTGCTGTCTGCATCGCCCTGACATCAGGGTAGGAAGCCTTGGGAGCTTGGCCTGGGCACTTTCCAAAGCAAAGCTGAGCACTTGGGAGCCATTTTTCACAGGATTAAAAGTGATTTTCATGGAAATTCCATAAAGAGCTACAGACTTTTTATTCACTTTTTGTTTTCTTTTTCTTTTTTGTCTTTTTTTTCATTTTTTAAGAAGAAATGACTACCTTGACCCATTAAAAGTAGTCTTTCCAAATTGACAAGTTGCTCTTAACATTCTACAGTTCCTGTCTGTTTCACCCCTTGGGGGGGGGGAGTTGTAGTGTAAACACACAAAAGGTTGGGGGGAGTGGGGGGGGGGGAATTCCACATTTCTTTTTTTTTTTGGTTGTTGTTTAAAAGATATTTCACCACATCAGCTTCCCCAGGTCTGAACAATGAATCCCAGTTTATGGGTCATGACCAGTTCATCGAGGGGTCAAGTCAGGAACAGACCTGCAGAAAAAGAAAGATAATGGAAAAAAGAGACAACATTTTTAAGTGTCTATAAATTGTTTTTACGATGTCTTTTTGGATTTGATTTATGCTTGAGGTCAGTGTCAGAGTGGGGTACGGCATGATATGTCCATCGTAAAACATCCTTCATGGGGTGAACAATGGACAAAGGATCTAGTGATCTATATTAGTTGTAGTTTTGTGAGCTGATGAACATTCTGCTGTGGTGGATGACTGCCACTTTAGTTCTCAAAAATGTTCATTAACTGGTTAATTACTAAACTGGTGGTGAAGTCTTACTGTGTGGTTAACAAGGCTTTGAGTCTCTATTGCTCTACGCCATATGCTGTGAATGTTAGCACACCCAAGGCATGGACAACGGATCGGGCCCTTCATACAGCTCTCCATTCTATAGACCAAGTTTTTTTTTCTATCAGTCTTTAGGGTAATAATAAATCTAATCAAAAACAACTATGGTTACTCATCACTCATCATGCAGAGCCATACACATTAAATTACAGGGCTTTTCTGGGACTTAGATACTGATGAACTATCCTCAGGACATATCATCAATTTCAGATCTATGGGGGGGGGGCGGTTGATCCTCAACAATCAACTGTTTTTGTGCAGCCATCAGAACCAGAAACTATCATCAGAAGGCTCAGTCCACTATGTAATTTGAATTGGGACTGAGCTGCAGTACCCCAGCATGGCCACTAAACAATGTGCTTGTGCTTCCGGCTCTGTACCTATCGGTAGGGGTGAGGGATGTTAGACTTCCATCCATCTGATATTGATGACATATCTTAAGGATAGGCAATGAATATCTAACTATCATTACATAATGGCTGAACCTGCCAATTCTGGTAGGACTGGCAGACCTTCTTATGTGCCCAGTCCTTGTTCTCAGAAGTATCTGGTACCAGCTTACTCCCCTCTCCCTACTGACAACAAACCAAGCACGCACAGAAAGAATACCTAAAGGTGCCTGGTAGTCAACTGGTATATCTACTCTTCTTCTAGGCCTAGTTCTATGACTTGACACTATTCTCCATGTTTCCAAGTCACACAAAATGCTTAAAAACTGACTATAGATTCACTTTTAACTAGTGACAGACTTAGGTTCTTTGGGCCCACCTGTGGACTATCCCCACATCTATTCAGAACATACACTATTAATTGTACCATAATCTATGTTGTTATGATGGTACACAAAGGACATATCTTCAAAAAGAATGAATAGGTCATTTGTAAATCATCCCATAAAATATAGACCCTAGTGGCAAATGATTGGCTCCAAGGTCAGGTCCAAAGGCAGTTGTCTTCTGCCGGACCTTTGGGGTCCATTACAGAGTTAGAACTTGGGTCCAGTGGAAGATCGTTATATTCATATAATGAGGGGTCCAGGTAACATACCTAAATTTATTTAGCCACGCACAGATGATTTAGGGCATGTTCACATCTACGTTGGAGGCTCCACCACAAATGCAGCCAAAAAACGGGACAAAAAAGTCCTGCATGCATGACTTTCCTTTCCACTAAAAATGTGGACACCTAAATGGATCCCATTATAGTCAATGGGGTCTGTTTGTCTCCGTTCATGTCGGTTATGTGATGAATATGGCACGTTCAATATTTTTATTGTTCTGCTCCTATAAAAGAGCAGAACGATGAAAATAACTAGCAGTGGTGTGAATGTGCCCTTAGGCCCCATTCACATGACCGTGTGAATGGGGCCATATCTATCCGCAAAAATGCGGGAATAGATGCGGCCCCATTCACCTCTATGGAGCCGGGAGCCGTGGCACGGAGCTAGCTTTTGAAGCATGTCCTATACTTGTACTTGCGCACGGACAAGTATAGGCATTTTCAATGGGGCCGCACGGCGTGTGTTCCGAGCGCTGCGGAACACACGCCGGGTGGCCCCCGTATATTTGCGGGTCCGCAGTAATGCGGGCCCGCAAATATACGGTCGTGTGAATGGGGCCTTAGGCTGGTTTCACATGAGCGTAATATGGGCTAATTTTTCCGACTGGGTTACCACGCAAGTCCTGGCCCAACTGTTGGTCTAGTGGCCAAATCTAAAAGCATCATAGAGATGGTCGTCATCCTTCCTAATTTTTCCACATCTAAAATAATTTACGATAATACCAGGATTGTTAGTGAACGATTCCAAATTCTAATCTAAACTAGTAACAATAAAAGTTTAAGACTGAAAATAATAATAATACAAAATACAAAAAATAGTCATTAAAAAAATTCAACGTTGCTAATCCTCACCATTTTTAAAAAAAAAAATATTTTTCAACTTTTTGATTTCATCGGAAGCCCCAGTTTCATTTCTAAAATCAATTACGTGAAAATAAAGGTTCGAATGTTTAAAAGGGGGGGGGGAATAATGACTGAAGTCGACAATCGTCGAGATCGGAGACGGCGACGCTACAAAGGATCTCATATGAATGACACTTGGTATGTTCACAGTTTCATCAGACATTGGTTTTCACATTATCCAACCAATGCACTACTACTTCTCCCTGAATAGCACATTGTCATTTTTACCGGAGCTCTCGGAAAAAAAAAAAAGAGTGATTTCTAAGAAGAATTTTTTTTTCTAATTTCTTGTATACAGCAAAGACTCCAAGAGTGAAGAATGAGTAAAGAATGGGCAGTCATTTGAATCAGTGAGTGACAGACTGGGCTAGCTCCCTGTATACATTAATAAATTAGAATTTTAATTGTGTCTCTAACTACGGGAGATGCTCCAGCCGTCTAATATGTACCAACAATTGGCAATGTTACGGAATCTGCATTGTGGCCTCCTTCGTTGACCCCGGTAACACAATTCCCAGTCTGAGGACGGAAACCGTTTAGTTTGATCCTTTCAACTTATTTGAATCCTGACAAATAAGCTCACAGCTGAAAGGTCAGCCCAGCCATATTTCATCCTCTCCAGTTATTCCTGAGACATCTGCACAACAAAGCAGTCATTTTAGTACCTGACTTTAGACCTGGCTCATACAACTGCCGGCATACAATTGTCCCCCGGTGAAAGTCTATTCAAAAGGCATAAGGATCAGCAAATAAAATATTTTTAGAAGTGATAATTCACATGGCTTGGCTCCCCGCACACTTTCCAGACATTTCTCGAGACGGTAATGAAGAGGATTGTTACTAGGAAATGAAGAGGAGTGTTGCACGCTGAACATTCACTTGGCTATAAATGCCTGTGCGTTATAATCTACGGTGGAGGAACGTCAAATTTTACAACGGGGAAAATAAAAAAAAAGGGAAGGAAAACAAGAGGTTTTACAACGTGGAATGAATATTATGATGACGGAAGGAGTTAGACGATGACTGTAATGATTATACATCTAAATTGCATAGAGATACACAAACACAAGCTAGATCTGATTTTATTAAAAACAAAAATCCTATATATTAGTAGGAATTTTTGGGATGGAGGGAGAAAAGGGAAACAATTCATGGGGCTGAACACTTGGAAAAGGGGACTTGGGCTAATTTCACATCAGCGGCTTGGCGTTTCTGTCGGCTGTACCGGCAGACAATGCCAGGATTCAGCCAGGCAAAAACCGATGCGTGGATATTTTCTGGGTAGGAGCCAGATCTCTAACAGACCCTATTAGCGGGAAGGCGGCAGTATCCGGTAATACTGGATCTGGAGAACTCCGGCAGGCTATTCTCTACTGAAACAACCTGCTAAAGGCTCTGCTTCAGATGTGAATGGAGATAAATTTAATATTGACGTGGCCTCAAGGGTGTAAAAAATAAAAAAGAAAACTAAATTACACCTACACAAAAAAATTACCCTTTTCACCTTTGCCACCATACATGTGGCACAACTTATGAGACATTGATCCCCATTTCAGTGTTACCAAATTGGGGGCTGAGGTTTAGCTTCTAACTAATGTCTAAGGGTACATCCATTCATACCGGAAACTAAATTTGGTTACTAATTTTGAGGCAAATTCTGCCTCATTCATACTGTCCCTTAGCTACGTGTTTGGATAGTATACATATGCGGCCAAGCTGATAATCTAATGTGTATGAGGGACCTCTCGAGGGTAAGAGAATCAGGTCTTGTGGATCTCAACATATTCTGTTCTGTAAGGCTTACCTCCCTCTAAGAACTGAAATAAACTTTCTAGCTTGACTGGGGCAATCAGGACCTAAAAGCCTTCAGTTGACAGCTTAAGAATAAGCTTCTCTGGTCTCCCTTTGTAGAGAGAGAATCATATGAGGGTTACGGGTACAGGAGGCTGCCTCCCAGCCAGAAACGATTATGATATAACTTTCTTATGATTTGATATTTGGATTGCCATATCAAACAAAGCGGCATCAAACAAGTGGAAGAAAAATCAGGGTCAGTATTACTAGCTATTTTGGTGTCCCTTAAATGGTCACACAACTCTTCATAAAGCAATAGTTCAGGTGAACATAAGAGACTTTGTAATATATTTTCTCAGAGAAAAATGCCTAGTTCTAAAATTATTAGGTGTTCTCTCAATACTCCCCTCTTCTAAGATAATTTTCTCTCTGACTTTTGTGAGAAATCCATTGTATGAGACCAAAACAGGCTGCCCGCTCACTGAATGATCAGATTACATGATCCAATAGAAGTCTATGGAGAGGGGAAGGGATGTGTACAGAGAAACAGACAACAATGGACAACAAGAATCAGAAGATTCAGTAGGTAATAGTAAGTGCTATATTTCACCCCAAGTGCTTTACTCATATCTATACAGGACAGGACTTCTATATAATTCCCTATATGGTGCTTCTAGGTGACTCCAAGTGAGTAAGAGACAGGTATCAGCATGTGCTGTCTCCATGTATAATCGATGGGGAACAGCTTTTCTCCACCCATTAGCTCAGAGACAACTGATTATTAGAGATGCAACAAGCAAAGCGGAAAACTGCAAAACAATTCCAAGCTAAGGGTCATATAATGGTTAGATACAGCACAACCACTCATGTGGCAACTTATTCTCAAAAGTTATCTGAAACGACGGGTACACTTTGAAGGAATTTTTGAGTGACTGTCAACTAATCGAGCAGGTGACAATCGAAAAACGTTATGCTTAAGGTAGCTTCACATTGGAACGATGAAGGTAATTCAATATTCTGTTACGCCAGAGGAGCAAGCTACCAGAGTAAATATTCAGCATAGCCGGATACCACCGTCTCTGCCAGATACCCATTGACAATAATGGGATCCAGTGGCTTTTCGGAATCAATGCTGGCTTTTGGCTAGACTGATGGGGATCTGGCGGTGTCTGGTAGTGTGTGCTGACTGATACAGTGACTCCAGCAGTCTGTCTCTCTACTAGAACCAACCACTTTTACCGCAGATATGAGCGTAGCCTTACAATAAAGAAAAACATTTTTCCATATATTGTTGCTTGTGGGTCAGTCTTCTTATCTATTCAACCTTCTCAATTTGCCTCTCAAGCGTTCCTGTTTACCTTGTGCAGTAAAACAATAGTGCTCAGTCACGTGGATTATACGTCCCTATCACTAAAAGTCAATAAGTGACTTAAACTGTATTATTATTGCAACAGTCGAGTTAATCATTGACATAAAGTCAAACTATGTCGAGATGGGATAAAGACAGGAGCGCAAAAAATCTATACAATCCATAATTGAAAGTCAATAAAACTTAGCATCTGTGTCCTGGTGTCCCAAAGTGCTTTAGTAGGCCATACCCAGTGATGGCCTTCATTCAGTGCAGTGAACCTTTACACATTAGTCATGGACGTTAGCGTGGATTCTACACAAGACCACCACCTGTGAAAGCACTTGAGTAACTATTCAATTTTTGGATCCATTTTTTCCAAACTACCACCAATCAGTGTGGTTAAATTGGTCACTGATATTGCCACTATCTCATGGTGAAACCCTGCTCTAAAGGTAACCACAATGGTGATAAGCTGATCACTGCAGATCTAGTTCCTATAAGTCATCATCAGGGGAACAAATTGCCATGCTCTTCAAGGTGGAAGAGAAACTTGTCCAGTTCCTAGGGAGATCACTTACAAAACGTTATATTCCTTCTGGTTCTGGACAGGTTTTTCTTACCTTATTGTCTCCTGCCTTGGACCATGTCCGTGCACCAGAGATGGTCAGTGAGCTAGGTCCCTTCCTGTCTACTTTACCTCAACTTGCCAACCATGTAATACATGGTTGTGTCAAGTCTGCCATAGTGGAAGGCACTTTTCCATAATTGCTCCGTGCTCTCGTTCATAGAAGGGTGTCCTTAGCAGGAGACCCTCATCTATAGGAGAGGATACAGCCCCATTCTCATTAATCTTAGGGAACCCTCCATGGAACACTACTGTGTCTAGCACAGAACTGAAGTCGAGGTGGTACATGACACAGACAACCTTTCTTTGGGCTTGTCGTACACGATTCCCTTAAAGGGGTTGTCCCACGAAAAATATTCTACAGTTTTCAAACCAGCACCCGGATCTGAATACTTTTGTAATTGCATGTCATTAAAAATTTTGTATAGCTACTGAGTTATTTAATAAAATGTATCTGTACTTCTTATTTCTTATTTCTTTGACCTGAGGTGAGCACATGCTCAGTCTCAACTGACTTGTGATAGGCAGAGCTGAGACACGCCTCTTGAGCTGCAGTAGAAAGGACACTCCCCTTGAGCTGTCAGCTTGATATAAATCTAGCAGAGCAATGAATGTGGAGATCTCTGGATCCATGTGAGGTACAGGGCTGGTTCTGGCTTTGTTAAAAAGAGATTGTCATGTCCTATATGATGTCTGACTTACATTTTTTACATTATTCGTGGGATAACTCCTTTAACCTCTCTTCTTGATGTAACACAGTATTGCCCAGAGTATTTCTCAAAATATGGCGTCAACAGCAAAAGATGATGCACCTTAACAAAATTAAGAGCTTCAACCTGAGTGTGAGCAGAGCCTAATGCAGAAGGTTGTACGCTACACATGGGTCACATATACTATTTGGAAGTGATTGTGCTGCATATAAGCGACAGTGAATGAGTTTATCTCCAAGACAAAGACCACATTTGGCAGCTCTCGACTCCAGCCGAGCCAAAAGGGCTGATGTATATGCAATTTATCTCGAAACACTCGCGTCCGACGTCTTCATGTGATATATTGTTTCTTTTGCAAATAAACTCCTCTTACAAGAGACAGGTCAACTCTTTCATTTATCAGTTTGGGGGAGCAGATCGTTCCTGCATCATTCATTTATTTGTGATTCATTCCAGGTTAAGTAGTAGTTTGGCAAGAGAACTGTACATCTGCAAAGGATGATGGGAGTTACAGTCCAGTAGGAATTTTAATAAAATCCATTAACCTAATTCAATGCTGCTACCGATGGTCAGAGAAGGCATATTTATGTTGACTTTTTAGACTATCCTAATCCCTTGAACCAATCGGATCCCGTAGACTACAAAGGACATGTTATGAAGTAATAGGAATGTACAAGGCTGGACATACAAAGAAGGGTCATCTGAACAACACCATACAGGGCCTTGTGGAGGGGGTAATAAACACATTCAACAATCTGAAGTGCTCAGTGTCAAACAAGCACATCTTATGTTTTCTGGTAAAGAAAGAAAGAATGGTGGTCACTAGTGTTGAGCGAATCGAAGCATCCAAAGAGGAATTTGGTGCAAATTTCAGGAAAGATTCGAATCACCATGAAGTTGAATTTCCTTGTGCTTCTTGGTAACGAATCTATTTTTCTTGAACTGGCGGTAAAAATTTAAAAAAATCCACAATCCATTTGATGTGAAGAGGTCGTCACGGCCAACTTGATTGCAGAAACCATGCAAAATCTCTTGCGGGGTAACATATGACTTCACCACGCCAGTCATCCAGTCATCTTCATCAGTGATGACGTTACTATACCCGCTCAGATTTTACACAGTGTCTTCACTCAAGATGGCCACAAGCAAATGGATAAGGTAAGTATTTTTTGCAACCTTAATTAACCCTTAATTAATGTGGTATCTGAGGGGTTCAATGATGGGTGGGGGCGGCACGATCGCCGTTCCCCCTCACCGCACCCACTACATACAAAGGAATGTACTTCGTGACTAATTAATTTGCCACTAATTGAATTTCTTTGTGAAATTCAGCAAAGCAACCAAATCAAATTTTTCATAACTTCGCTCATCTCTAGTGGTCACCATTCAAGGTGATCAAGAACATGTAGACATCTTACTAACCATCTGAGTGAGCTATCTAACAGTCTAGGGCAACCTTATCCTCTCAATACCAATTCTCAAACCAACAAAAGGATGTCCTATCTCCCATATTGGGGCTCATGTATCAACACTGTCTTAGGAAAATAGTCATCTTGTCCAACTCAACAGCTCTTATTGGTTAACACAGCCACAACGCAAAATTTTCTCTACATGCAACCAAAGCACCAAAGTCGGAACCTTCTGTATTTAAGAATTGGAGGAACTAATGGCACATATTCCACAAAAACATATCAATAATATTTTTCAAACGTTTTAAAGACCACCATCGCTGTCTGACAACTCTGCCTTTTGAGCAGTACATTGTAAAATTCTCAATCTCTCAACAGTGTACTGTGAATAAACTAGTTTCCTACCTGGAGGGATGGTTGTTTGTCATTCCTCTTGTGGGCCTTTACTCCAGTATTTTGCTGCTGGTGTATTAATAGCTGCCGTGCAACTTGAAGAGCCTGAAATGGAAGGAGAAAATACAGTGTTAAGGGGACTTTAACCAACTTAGACCATTGACTATTCAAGGTGAGAACTAAGCACCCAGTAGAAAATAAAACAAAGAAAATTAGAACCTGTAAAACAATATGTAGTGGGTGCACACATATCTTAATATGAGCCAATGAGCAGTGTCCAAAAACCACACAGGAGAGGAGGAAGCGATAGGCCTTGATTTACCAAATAGTTCACATAGCTCCTCTATCACTTTATCACTGGAAGGTTAAGTAGGAATATCAGTTTGTGGTTGTCCAACCACCAATCCCAAAAAGCTTGCCCTGTCAGGACCAAAATTTTATTAGCCAAAGTGGATATGTGACAAAGATGAGATCTCCAACAGGCTGTTCCACAGCCGGAACAGCCTGCCATATTGCTTTAGCGCTAGTGTGAAGCCAGCCTTAAGCTGATGTTCAACCATCAATCTACTTCTATCCAGGGGCGGACTGAGAACTTAAAGTGGCGCTGGAAAAAATACTAAAAGTGGCCCCGTTTTGTAGTTGGGTCCAAATTGATGGAAGGCAGGGCCAGCAATACCATACTGTGGCACATTATACAGCCCCAACAGAGCCAAATACCACAGTCCATCAGAAAATACTGGCAGCAGCACAAAATACATCCTCAAAAACTTCCACTGGCCGACTGTGGGCATGGGCCCACCAGGAAATTTCCCTGTAAAGTCTATAGCCAATCCGCTGCTGCTTCTATCCAATATGTAAGCCACCTTAAAGCTTGAGTTATCCCTGCTTGGAAGATACATGGTGGTAGGACACCATGTACACCAGCAGGCAATGGGTAGATTGTGAAGTATTGAATGCACAGCTTGATAAATATAGTTTAGTTCTCTCAGCTTTAAGGTGGTCTGTTATGGAATATTACTCAACAAAAAATCTTGTGCATCCATCTTAAAAAAAATCCCTCTAAAGTAACAACTTCTATATGCCATACTTCAATGAATACCTTTCACTGGACATTTCCTAGATGAATGCACCCACCAACAGTGACTAAACATTGTGTGGAAATTGCCTCATATTATTTATCGGGATGTTACCCGAAGTCCATTTGGAAGAGATCTACAAAATGATTTTGCTAATCTTGGATGAATCCTAGTGGACTGTGCAGAACATTAGCACAGCCAAAGTCATACGATGTGGAAGTGACAGCTGAACTAGGCCCGGTACTGCAAGCCATTTCAGACACATAAAACTAAGGACTTTCTCACTGAAGCAGGAAAAAGTTTAGAACCAGAAGGACAGTCTTGCTTGTGCAAGGAGCATGTTAAGACTTGGACAAAACAGGAGGATATATGTCAACTTGAAAAATCTTGCACATTTTCTTTTTCTTTTACAAGAGGAGTGCAAAGGGTTTGTTGAGGTGGCTATTCAACTATTCAGAAGTAGTTTGGACAAGTGCAAATATTGTTTTTACTAAAATTACACACAATAATGTCACCTCACACCTCACAACAATGCAAGGTCATCAAGAAGCTGTCTATCTCTGCGTCAAGCTGTAAACTAGGCTGTCCTTTGGTTTTGTAAAAATGGGTGGAATACTCACCTAATGAAATCTAATAATATAATCTAAGGCGTCATGCATACAAACAAAAAAACTGAGCCCCTATAGCACAATCTTCTAGGGAGAAGTACTACCATAATACAGAATGTTTCATGATTTCCCAATACGGTACAATATGGTCTTCACCTAGTCTATGGGTGCCATATTATAGGTCCATAATATGGTTGTGCATATGGCCCCTTACAGAGTATAGGTAAAGTTTCATGGGGTACAAAATGTAATTAACCTAATGTTGAATGTTTAGTAAAATACATGGGAAACAGTTACTTTATAGTTTAAAGGTCTTACTTTGGCTGTAAGGTTGGCATCCATACTAAAGCTGACCATAAACTGTAGTTAGCTGTGAAACAGTTACACCCCCTGACACCCTCATAAATAGGCAAGCTTGACTCAGATGAGTGATGCCATGACTCAGATGCCATTGCCAGGCACCTCTAGGGGTGACTTACCTCCCTTGAGAACAAAAGGTTGAGATATGTTCAGTCATAAAGGAAAGCTAATTTGCACACCTCTGGGTTTCTGGGAAAGATTTTAAAAATTAACCTTTCTTCCAAAAAGAAAAGAATTCCAAGCCTATCTCATACCAGTAGTTGTAAGATACTAATTTGCATAGATGTTTTCCTGAAATGCAGACCAGCGTTGGCTGGACTTCAATACTCCTCATGCATACTAGGTGGTTTCCCTAATGAGAATCAGCACCCCCAAGAGCACCCCCAAGGCCTCTCAGCTAACTAGAACAATTTTCTTTTGAGTCCCTCAATACTTATCACCTTCTAGTAGGAGAACTATATTTCATGTCTCACTCAGAGATGCGTAATACTGGGACATTCAGTACTCCTTTTGGAAGGAGAACTGGCTTACAAGTCTTACTCATAGACACATTACATGTATCTCTCTATAATCTTTTGAAAAAATTGGTGAATTTCATGAAATGGACTCTTCTCTATTTCTTTCCCATGACATCTTGGGGAAAGTTGGGACACCATGACACACATTACATGGTCTGCTGAAATCTCCGCGTTCGGACAAAAGTTGTCTAATGTGTATGGCCCACTTAAGAAGCTCTTACATTTTATTACATGTTCCCACACTAATATGGTGTGGTGTTTGACCGGATTTACTTATGACTTGTCAAATGTCAGGATTAGCTTAGTAGTGGATTTAATGCTCATCATAAAAACTCTGTTCTAGATCTACTCCAAATGGATTATACGACACGTCACAATATTTGTAGGACTTCTCTGTTTTTGGTCTCCTCTAACCAGGTGGCTGGCTTTAAGGTTCCTCAAGAAATTAAACTAATGGGGTTGAGATGTGTTGGGGCTATGATTCAGCTTTTGAATTGTACGGGATTTCTAGAAACAGAAGAGAGACTTTCAATTTAAGTCCATCTGAAAAAGTGCTGTGGTTATAGATGTCTCCACTTCAAAGGGTTTCTGCAAAAACCACTTGGTCTATCTTAACATTGGAAGGAAACACCCTACTGTGAATCTAACCCTGGCAACCATTAAATGTTGGATTGGTTTTTGCATTGACCTCCAGAAGGTCTTCCAACCAATCAGCTCCTCTTCTTAACACCAGTACCTGTTTCATGGCAAATCAGTTTTGTAAAACTGAAGATGTTCAGCAAGAAATGTGAAGAACAGATTTTAATTAAGTGACTCATGCTACAGAAATCGAAACTCTAGGCACTGTTTTAGGGTGATGCTTACAAAACCGAGAGTCTCAAAAAGTCATAATTTCATAATGAAGCTTTAGTTGTATTAGTGATCTCAGTACAGGCTATACAATGGACCCCTTATATGCCCGTGTCAAGATGACGCCACCTCGTATGGACGTAATTGTACGATGATGCTCCACAATTCTACATAATAAGTGATGTTCTGGAATCAATGTTATAAAAGTGAACGCCATGATGCCATATAAGTGGGTAGGGCTGGACTAGCCCAATATATGATCTTATGGTGGTCCAGGCTATGATCTTATGGTGGCCCAGGCTATGATCTTATGGTGGCCCAAGCTATGATCTTATGGTGACCCAGGCTATGATCTTATGGTGGCCCAGGCTATGATCTTATGGTGGCCCAAGCTATGATCTTATGGTGGCTCAGGCTATGATCTTATGGTGGCCCAGGCTATGATCTTATGGTGACCCAGGCTAACTAACACCTCAGAGCCCTGCAGAAGGTTCAAGAGAAGACACATTGGAAACGATCAGTTGTCACTAATGTCTAGTTTGTTAGGTTGATTCAGAAATAAAATGGATGTGCACAGAATCTGTACAGACAGAGAACAGGCCTTCAGAATCATTTCCTCCAGTGGGCTCAAGTCTGACCATCATCACAAGACCACGTCACAAAACATAAAATGATTACAGTTGTGCTGTTGTCCACAAAATCAGTATCCTAGGACAGGGATGCCCAACCTGCGGCCCTCCAACTGTTGCAAAACTACAACTCCCAGCATACCCGGACAGCCTACAGCTATCAGCCTACAGTAGGGCATGGTGGGAGTTTTGCAACAGCTGGAGGGCCGCAGGTTGAGCATCCCTGTCCTAGGACAATCCATATCAAACATAATTTCTCCTCTCCATGCCAAAAGGTAAAAAAAGACATAACAGTTACATAATAATATAATCTGAGTTTTATAGTAAAGGATTCTAAGTTACATAAAAATTCCATACTGATAATACGATAAACATATAGTACAAGAACCCAAAACAGCTGTCTACTTGTCGGCAGTCTCTGGTTTGGCTGATGAGCCAATTTTCATACTTTTTCCCCATTGGAGCACTGGCTGAAAATAAATCTCCACATGACCACTGTCATACCGGTTCCTCGGCAGTACTGCCCCCAAGCTGCAGCCGCCCCGGGTCTCAACTGATGACAGGCAACATATCCAAAATAGCTTTCCACAGATGGGCCGTTTCTGTTTTGGGTGACATAAGCTAATTTGCATCATGAAAATATCAAGCATCATTTCTGTAGTTTAGAACGTTATTGAAAGGAAATTAGGCCTTAAAAATCAATCTACACATCTCACAACTATCTATCTATGGATCTATTTATAAAGCTAGATAGCTTATATGTATCTATGTATCCATCTGATATCTATCCATCTAATATCTATCTAATTTACTCAAATTTATGTATTATCTCTGTATGTCATATCTCTTTATCTAATATTTATCCATCCATCCATGTAATATCTATCTATCTATCTACCTATCTATCCATTATGTAATATCTGTCTATCTATCTCTCTAATATCTATCTATCTCTCTCTCTATCTATCCAATATGTAATATCTATCTCTCTAATATCTATAATATCTATCTATCTATCTATCTATCCAATATGTAATATCTATCTCTCTAATATCTATATCTATCTATCTATCTATCTATCTATCTATCTATCTATCCATCTATCTATCTATCCAATATGTAATATCTATCTCTCTAATATCTATAATATCTATCTATCTATTTACATGCACTAAAGAAATATATTGTAATAACTAGTCTTGGTAAAATACCCTCTATTCTTTATATAGAAATAGAAACACACCACACTCATACTACACTCGCTATAGGCTGGTGACTTCTTCTAAACCCATCTCACACTGAATCATTAACCCTTCCCCTCCCAAGTGACATTTCTTCGGCCTGAGCCCCCAGCAACCACCCCCCACCCCCACCCCCACCCCACGCACATGACATCATCTCAGCATTTATGCCTCCACTACATAATCAGTTACACTCAGGAAATTATACAGCAATTATTCCAAGTCAGAAATAGCTGCTCTGTGTAATATTGTAAATCTAGGTAATTGAAACAGTAGACTCGGTAATCCGTGTAATACCACTGTGAGTATACAGCTTTAGTTTTTTGTTACATGTTGTCTGGGGGTCACGTATAAAAACCTGCAGATGGGATTACAAGACATATTACATACACCTTGCAGGACAAAAGAATTCTTGTATTAATTTCCCCATTGTTGAGAAGTGGTTATTGCTGGATTCACCGGGGACAATTTCTTCTCCCCCTACTGATAAATAACTGTATATAGCATATAGAAATGAGACAAAGCCAAGGAGGCCTGGAAATGTGATGAGTCCGGCGGATGAAATAAAAGGATAAAACGCAAAAAAATAAAAAAAAAAATAAAAAAAAACACACAACTTAATATACTATAGAAAAGCAACCCAGTGTTCTCGCAGTGCCCCACACCTACACTAACCTCTGAGTAAAGACCTTCAGTCACTCTTTCCATTTTCACTATGCAATTACTCCTACTGTTAAACAAATTGTCCTTAAGGTACAGTAGCAAACACCGGGTTTATTTTCTGTAAAAACATAACCGGTTTCAAGCATTACAAAACTGCGACTCCAATTTTTTTTTCCCTCTTTCCTTCTGTGCTGTACTGCACTTGAGGTGAACATAAGCTCTCAGTTTGATCCCACTCTCACCATTGTGCAAAAGAAGCTTTACATCTTCAGCATTTAAGTGAAGGAGAACATCAAAAAAAAAAAAAAAATTTTCAAGAACGCAGACACAACAGCGGTAAAGCAGGCTAGCAGCTTACCATAGATTATCAACCAGAAGACGGCCTGTAATAGATTTTATAAAGCTCTGATTTCCCATAAGAACTAAACATTTTTATTCTGGCTTTTTTTTTTCTTTTTCTCTTAACGTGGCTGCTAATACTGCCTTTAAATTCTGCTACGATCACAAAGTGAAAAACAGGTTTGACTGGGAGTCAGTGTTAGATCAATTATGTGCTATATACACAACACAGTCGGTGTCAGATCAGATATTTGCTTGATGTTTTTAAAGAAGAAATAAAAGCATGAATAAATAAATAAACAAATAGCATAATTAAAAACAAACATAATAAATGACAAAAAGCAAAACTATCCTGTAGGGGAAAAAAAATATTATAACGTAAGTCAGGGGTTAACCTTAAGCACATGTCATTCTACGAGGGACCAGGATGACCACTCCTTAGAAGAGGTTAAAGGTCAAGTGTCCCTTCCTAGGGGCCACATGTGATAAGGCAATATCTACGTTGATACATTTGACACATTTTGTATTACGATACATTTTTTGCATTTTGTTTTTTTTTGGTTTTTTTTCCTTAGACCTAGCCTCACAGGCAGCTGCCATAACCCCTGTTAGTTAAAGCCTGCGCGTTCCGTATCCAGAGAACGCGGTAACATTACTCAACAGCCTCACACAACAGCATGGAAGCCGGGTGGATTTAACTTCCTTCATTGTGCTGTAGTCCTGAGGCAATGAGAATCTCTAGCACGAGGAAACCGTGACCCCCACCATCACCACCACCAGCCGTCCAACCCATCCCTAGTGCGGAAGACACACACACACACACAAAAAAAAAAAAAAAAAAAAGAAACAGAAAAAAGTAAAAGTTTGATGCGTCTTTGAAGACTTACTGAGGAGAGAGTGGAGAGCAGGGCTGGTAGTCTTTACAGTTCCTTTAAGAAGATTGCTGTCTCCTTGCAGTATAAGTTGTGTTCTGGCTTTGGTTTGAGGGAAGCGGGGGTTGCAGAATGGTAAGAAGACGAAGAAAAAAAAAATTGAATAAACAGGAAGAGCTGAGCAGCTCAATCTCACTTTAAAGTGAAAACACAGTGGAACATTGCCCTTTGTAGGCAACACCAGGGGATGTGCCTCTTAACAGTAGCAATGTCTGCTTCTACTACATGACAAAGTAACCACAAGAATTCCTCCAGTAATTGTGCACAAAAAAAAAAAAAAATAATAATACATCTGCCTTGGAACTCTCAGGTAATTCTCAAGTCGTGGACGCCGCCACTAAAGACTCTATTTTCTCAAACAGATTTTTCTTCTCCCTTTTTTTTTTTTTCCTGACCACAAGTCCCATCTGTAGGCACATACCAAACTAATTACATCGGAAGACTGGGCCAACAAACAATAAAATACACTTTTTATCCCCTTAACCCCCCCACCACCACCAGACAGCTAAATGAGCTCATTGTACCAAAAAGTCTATCCCCCC
Source organism: Rhinella marina (assembly GCA_900303285.1). Taxonomy (NCBI): domain Eukaryota; kingdom Metazoa; phylum Chordata; class Amphibia; order Anura; family Bufonidae; genus Rhinella; species Rhinella marina. The sequence goes on from ONZH01002079.1 coordinate 179,667, forward strand.
CCCCCCCGATCCCCTGTTATGTGATGAAATACACACTGCATACTGGGATCTGCTGAATACTCGCACTCATATCTTCCACCATGCTGCTTAAAATCATCTCTGTGATGAGATGTCATGGCAGTTTTTTAACCTCTGAGGCGCCAGGCTTAAAAGTCGTAGCTGTGTCGTAGGCTATTTCCGGAACGTGGTAGGTAGGTAGGACTGGAAATCCCAGCATGCCCGGGGATGATGAGTTGCCACCTGTTGTTGCAAGGCACTGGTAGGTGGTCTAAAGGATGGGGGGTGTATCAAGTGTCCAGTAAGGGTTTAGTGGTAGGTAAGTTTTCAGTGCCTTCAAGGAAATGAATACCAGCATGACGGTGCAATGTGGACTTTGTGCGGGAGGTGAGGTGGAGGGGGGGGGTAAAGGGGGAGGCCTGGGGGGTCCTGCCAATAACTATGCCAAAATATGTCAATCAGGGGACAATACAATGAGAACGATAGATGCAGGTGCTCCTTTAGAGAACACTAGTAAAGCCTCATTAATACAGCAAGTCTGGTAATCCAGCATTTGATAATCCAGAAAGTCTGGTAATCCAGCATTTGATAATCCAGAAAGTCTGGTAATCCACCATTTGTAGTAAAGCCTCTTTCACACGTCCGTATTTGTGCACATCCTGGAAAACGGTCAGTTTTTTGCGGATCCGTTGTTGTTTTTCCAGGACATCCGTTCCGTTTTTTTCCGTAAAAAAAACGGAAAGGATGCATCCATATGTCATCCGTTTTTTGCGGATCCACAAAAAACGGAAGGATGAATAACATCTGTACCTTTTCTTTTTTTTTTCTCCCCTCCTGGAACGGAATCCGCAAAATACGGATGACATGCGGATGCCTTTCCGCATGTCTTCCACATTTTTTGCGGATCCATAGACTTTCATTGTGCTATTCGGGAGAAAATTAGGACAGAAGGATTTCTTTATGCGGACAGTCGGAACGGACACACGGATGCGGACACCCCACGGTGTACTGTCCGCATTTTTTCGGGACCCATTGAAATGAATGGATCCGCATCCTATCCGCATAATTGTCCGCAATTGCGGAAAGGACGCGGACACATTATACGGACGTGTGAATGAGGCCTAAAGAAAAGCAGGGGCCCACCCTCTTAGATGTATATATATATGGGTGCACTATCTTCGGCACACCCGTTTCCGTATGGATTATGATGATAATAATAATATTATTATTAATAATAATAATAAAATAATAATAATAATAAAATAATAATTTAGTTTTATTATTATTATTGTTGGCATAATCCAGCATTTCTCTCCGCAATTCATAACACCAGAAGCAGAAAACTGATCGATCGATAAATTGTTCTAAGTAAAAATAAAAATGTGATAATAGCCCTTTTTTATACATTTAAAGGCCTTAAAATAAAAAATAAAAAAGTTTTTCGACCGAAACTGCAGCACACATGTCCGTGGTACGTGCTTGGTATTTCAATCCAGACCCATTCACTGGAAGAGGTTTAGGCTGCAATACCAGATAATGCCTATGAAGGAGAGTGGCGCTGTTTCAGCAGCAATGGGAGATCTGCTTTACAATCTTGTAAACCCCTTTAACTTAGGCTCTGTTCCTAATGGTTTACAGTTCATACTTTTCTTTCGCAGTCTGATAATCCAGAATGTTTGATAATCCAGTAGCTGAAAATGTTCATTATTATCTGATTGAAGAAATCTAGCATTTGGCGATTATTTTATTGAAAAAAACGATTGCATGGGTTATCCAATTATAAACCACTGGACAGACTAAAGCTAATGTGAACTGATCCCTACCCTAGGGCTTACGTTTCTGCCGGAATTGGGGCCTCTAAGGCAGAATAACAAGTCCATATGGAGCCGGTGCCTTTTACGGCCTGTAATATGGAGGTGCTTGGTTTACAAAATATATTCATAATAGGTCCTGGGTCCAAATCTGAGACTGTGAGAGTCATTTTAGCGTTTTAGAAGCCGGTCTTAAATACCCCTTTAGCTGGCGGTGGATGCATCGAATTTATGTAGAGGCGCTGGCTTCGGCGTATCCACCACCTGTCTAAATCTATGCCAGCTCACTTGCTGTCGTAGATTTAGACTATTTTCTCCGCCTAAAACAGGCATAGAATATGATAACCTGCCGGACTGCCCCCTCCCTGCCCACGCCATGCCCCCTTTTTTAGACCCGGGCAGTGAACAGTCGTAGACTGTGGCGCAATTAACCTTTGTTAACAGATATACACCAAAAAGTGTTTGACATTTATATTGTGGGTCCCAATACCATCTGGGATAGATGGGATGTGATGACAATCTCTGTACAGTATGGCAGAATAGGTTGGTGCCATATCAGTGAATACAATAAATAAGGAGGCATCCTATGGCACACAAAGCATTGGGGCCCAACTGTGCCGCTGTATGCTTCCATATGAAACCGGGAGTATACAGACTGCTATAGGTGCCATATGTATGATGTGACTGCATGCATAAGCACTTAGAGGGCCTGCACACAGGTGCAGGTAAACATGCAGAAGGGAAAAAAACATTATATATATATAGGTGCTGCAAGAAGACAGCAAATATTTACGCACAAAATATTTACACGCAAAACTGTGAACTCATGAACGGCCCTGAGAGCGAATGCAAATTCAAATGTATTCTGTGAAAAGTGTGACTACATATAAACTGCAGGGGGGGGGGGCGTCACAAGAAAACCCAAAAAGCACAGTTGGAGAATAAGATATCAGCGGTGAAGACACGCAGAAGACGATTTGGCCTGATTCTCAGAATTTTCCCCCGTATGTAGAATTTATATGAAATGTTCAAAGATAACCCTACGCGTCTATATTTTAGAAAGATTACCAACTGGATATTTTTCCATAGATTTAATTTTTATTTATTTTAATAATTTATTTTATTTTATTTCATCCAATATTTTTTTTTTATTTCATTTTCTTTATTTTATTATTATTTATTTACTTATTTATGTTTACTATTTACTATGTTTACTATTATTTTTTTATTTAATTTGTTTTATTTTACTGTTTATTTTATCTATTGATTATTTTATTGTATTTTTAGTCTATTTTGTATTTTTTTTTTATTATTATTATTATTATTATTATTAAAGTTTATTTATTTACTTATTTATTTTCTATCTCTGTCCACAATAGGTATAACCATCTGAAACTGCTTATTGGTGGTGCTGGCCAAGGAGTCTTCTGAGACTATAAAATTAAAAAAAAGCTGTCACGGTGGCATTTAAATGACTATTACTTTCAGGCGTGAGGCTTCTCTAGCTCTGAAGAGGTTAAATTATTCATAATTCACAAGGAGCCCATCTAGCTATGACTACAGATGAGTAAATTGGCTCTTCTTAATCATCGGAGTTCTGTCTGCTGTCATGTGGGTGACATATAACAGATATTTAGAACAAACAGAAACCATTTTTAATACTGTATATAGGTGCGTGAGCAGGGTAAACAGTCTGGCAGCCATATTTAATTTATGCGTAATGGGGTTATCATCTGGTGTAAGTAGTCAGAGGTGGGGGGGGGGGGCACATAGTGGTTCCTGTCAATGGGTGCTAACCGTTTTGGAAGCTGTCAGTGGATGTTTACATAGGCCCCATTTTTCGCTTCTTCATTGAAGGGATTTTTTTTTTTTACAAGAATTCATCTTCTTTTGATCTTCCATTCAAAGCAACAGAAGCTTGATAGACATGCAAGTCTTAAAGCAAATCCAGACGCTGTAGATAAACCCACAGTGTATGACAGGCAGGAGCATCTAAAGCTTATAAAAATGACTAGAACAGCATGTCGTCTGAGTATTACAATAGCAGAAATCAAGAGACATATTAGGTAGAACTGATCAGCCACAAAAAAACAGTTCAAAAAGGCAGATCGTACAAACAGATGACTGGGGTAGAAGGGGGGTGAATGTATTTCACAGAGACATCAGCTTATTTCCAAAGCAACATGAATTTTATCCCAACAGCCAGAGGCTGTAAACATTCAGGGCACATGATATATATGTGGGACCTGTTTAGACAGGAGAAGAATTGAACAAATATATAAATAAATAAATATATATATATATATATATATATATATATATAAAAATTTCAACGTTATCAATATAAAATTAGCAAAATTTGGGGCTTCTCCGTTTTGGCCAATGCTCATAAAATGTCCTAACCACATGCAATCCTGCTGCTGGAACCACAGTATTCACTGGTAATCTTCAGGAAAATCCGTCAGCAAGTAGCAGTATAATGTCTCCCTACAGCACCACCTCAGGAGGAACGAAGAATTACATGGTGCTTATTGAAATCAATAGGCTGCCCATGTAATGCAAGGAAATGTTGGGTCCTCCAAGAACAGGGGGTGGATTGTTCATAGACCCTACAGGGGGCCACTGAAGCTCTCTTGATGGCCGGAGTCCAGGTACATAGTGATCTGATGCTCAATGGCCACTGGTGCCCTTCCTATTGCCGTCCTCATGACAGTGATACAGTTGAATATTGTGGTTGTGGTGGCAGGGCACCTGCCCTGTGGTATTTCATTCTGCTGGGGCCCTGCCTACTTCTGTTGTCTCTGACTACTTGTTTTGTCCCTTGTTCTGTCAATTTGGACCTACCTACAATATAGGGCCACTTTATGTTCCTAATCCGCCCTTGTCCAAGAAAGAAGATCTCGTTTTCTAACTGAAGTCTGCTCTGGATAATTGATTTTGCTCCTGAATGAGGGACTGGTTCATGAATGAGTGGGACCAGAGGATATCATGAGAACATTCCCCAGACCATAATGCTGCCACCACCAGCTTGTGTTCTTCCAGCGATGGTTGCAGTGGGTTTGTTCTCTGATGTCTCTCACCTGACACACCAATGTCCATCTTGTCCATAAGGTAGAAAACATGACTCTTCAGAGAAGACAACCCTTTGCCCATCAGCCATGAAAATTGAAGCTTTTTCTACTGATGCAACTTCTTTAGCAGAGGTGCAGTGACTATCCATCACTTTGGAGCCCCATATGAAGTAGGGTTCATTGAACTGATATTTTAGATACTCATTTGGTAAAGCCCCCTGGTTCATATTGGAGGTGAGCTGCTCCACCATAGGGTATCCCTCATGCACCTTCATAGCCGACCTTCCCCTCTCACATCAACGGCACGTGGCTTCCACATTCTTTGTTCTCAATGGTTCCATTTGTCCACTCACGATACACTTTCATGAGCATGTGAACACTTCACAAACTGCGCATTTTTGGAAATACCACCACCCATGGCCCAGAAGTCAAAAATCATTGTTTTTTTCAGCTCCGACAGCCTATCGCACCACCAAGCCAGCTTACCACACATGACTTCCTTCATGAGCTGCCGACATCGAAAATAAGAAGTGGTCATAATAATGTGTATAAATGCAAGGTGGTTGAATAGGAGGTAACAAAGCCAAGTAACCGTTAAGTTATCCAGCTGAATGGAAATTACCAGATGTCAGTGTATCTTAATTCCTCCCTACAAGCCTTAACATATAGCAGGTCTATAATTTCCTCCAGCCCAGCAGTGAATCAGTTACATGGACTGGCAGGTTGTATAATTATTGCTCAGAGAAGACGTCTTTTCTCCACCATTCAGGAAGTGAGCATCACTCTCTCTGATAATTGTTGTTAATAAATCACACGTAAAAAAACATATTCTACTTTCCTAGCTGGGAACAAAGCTTATTTATTTACTACATTCCTGCAACATTGCACATGGCCAGCTGGGGAGGCTCTCAGGATCTCTTACGACATGTTAAGGAAGGTCTTGACTTAGGACTTGTCAGCCTGAAGAGGTGCCAAGTAATCATTTTTGATGACCTATCGAATGCCTGAGAAGTTCAATGACAGGTCAACAAACATAGTCCTCTTCTACTAATGGTGGGCCACCCATAGATGTAGAACACTTAATTTTTGTCCTATTGGTTGGCTCCCTTTATTTTGTCCCACCTCTGATTAAGTCCTTCAACTGACAATTGCGTAATACCTAGCCCAGTGATGGCTAACCTCCTGGAATCCAGCTATGGTGAAACTACAACTCCCAGCATGCTCCATTCATTTGTATGGAGCCTAGCAAGTGTACATTTGTGGGAGTAGTAGGTTTACCACAGATGGAGTGCCGGAGGTTACTCATCACAGACCTAGCCTATTGACAGTATGACCACATCTTAGCTGCTCAAGCTCCAAATCGTGTTTCTACTTACTGGATGTCATTCAAACTCTACTATCGATGGATTTTGATCATCACTTGGGTACCTATGTGATATTAGTGGAATGTAAATCCAACAACAGAAGAGGTATGAATGGTTGGGGGAGAGTTGAACCCATGATTTTGTCTGTCCATCTCACTAGCACATCTACAGCCTACCCAAATATATTTATCCTAATTTCCAAGGTTTACCCACAGCTTCACATTTGCCCAAGTATTGAGAGACTGAACCTACTGGTCCATCAACTAATTATGTGTCTTATTATCTTGAGAATGTAGCCACTGACTCATGAAATTGGTGGCTTGGGTCAGTCAACAAAATGGCTAATGATCTCCACTGATAATAAAATGGTTGTCTGTTTTTGACAAGTGTTTTTAGTTGTCCTGCTCCTTGAACTCCCCAACTAACCTTGTGTTGGTATCTGACAGCAACCATCACAGGAGAAATGAAGTATTACAGAGATCCCCCTGTGTCCGTCATGCATGGGCATACTGGGTCATCCAGAGATGGATCATCTTTTTGGCTTTCTTTGATTAATTTCTGAATGTTCTTCTTTATGGCCTAGAACTGGCCATAAACGTCTAATAGCCACTTAATGAATGCTACTTTGGCCAACAGCTACCCTACCAAATGCCCCCGTATGCATTCATACACATCTCAACCAAGGGGAGTAAGCTACTGTCCAGGCACTTCTGGTGGCGGTTTATGTTCAGTGACAACAAAGTGTCATTGACTTTTACCACTGTACTGTCCACATCAGCATTGGTTGCTTGTAGGGTGGGATTTGTGCCATTGTGTTCAATGGCGGTTCATGTTGCCACTGCTCCGGGTATTCTGGTCCGGGTTACCTAAGGTGTGAATTGTGCCAATGTGCTTGTACCTCTCCTCAGTTCAGTATTGTGAGGGTTACTCTTACCCATGCCGTATGTGTCTGCATCTGTTCGACTAATGAGTTTGTTAAGTCTATATACGGCAGTCAGGAGTTCTTTTCCAGTTTGGTGGATGTCTCGAGCAAGCACAATTAGTAACAGTATCCTGCGTGCTGCTGAGGAGCGCAGGGTAAACTGTGATGATCATCAGAGGAACTAGGTGAGTATTTACTGTTTTTTTCTTCCTGTGAAGGGAGCACATATCTAGGAATAATTACTATGAAGAAGGGGCATCTGGGCATAACTACTGTGAAAGGGGCACATATTTGGACATAACTACTGTGAGGAGGGTACATGTGGGCATAACTACTATGAAGGGCGCACATGTTGACATAACTACTGTGAAGAGCGCACATGTGGGCATAACTTCTCTGAGGGGGAACAATAACTAAAGGGGGCACATCTGGGCATAATTACTGTGAATGGGGCACATATGAGCATTACTACTGTGAAGAGGGTACATATCTGGGCATAACTACTATGAAGGGCGCACATGTTGACATAACTACTATGAAGGCCGCACATGTAGGCATAACTACTCTGTGGGGGAACAATAACTAAAGGGGGCACATCTGGACATAATTACTATGAAAGGGGCACATTTTGGCATAACTACTGTGAATGGGCATATATCTGGGCATAGCTACTGTAAAGAGGGCACATTTAGGCATAAATACTGTGAAGGGGGCACATATCTGTACATAACTACTGTGAAGGAGGAACATCTGAGCATTACTGCTGTGAAGGAGCATATTTGGGCAAAACTACTATGAATGGCGCGCATGTGGATACAACTACTGTGAAGAGCACACATGTGGGCATAACTACTCTGAGGGGGCAGAATGAGGGCATAACTACTCTGAGGGGGCACAATGAGGGCACAACTACTGTGGCATAAAGGGGGAATAATTACTATGTGGGGGCATTAAGAGGACTGGGTGGGATTGGTTGTGTATAATTATGTTTTGGGTGGAGTTAAAGGCGTGGACTAGTGTGAATAATTTGTCACAGAAAGCTACATGCGTCACAGATATTGTCCCTTTCTGCTTTTCAAAAGTTGGGAGGTATGCAATACGTGCAGATGTGTTATGTGCAAATGTGAGTTGACTTATGAAGAATGCAAAAAGGGCAAAATCTAATTTACAAATAAAACACAAAAAAAAAATACAAAAAAGTGGTAAATCCTTCTTTCATCCGATGTCTGACATGGCCAATGATTAATTCAAAGCTTGCGGATATAACGACGTCCCCAGCACAATTTTGCACTCAGCCTTGTTTGTTCGCAAACGGGAATAAGAACGGTCTGTGGCAGGTGAAGGGTCAGCAGCATTACCGTTACTAATTTAGCCTGCGGTTCTGTCTGATTAAGAACGCCCTTGGGGATGGAGAAGTAAAGATCTACTTTATAAGAGGCAATGCATTCTGAAAATGGTTTTTTGCATACTAAACACTTTGGAATGTGAGGATTTTAAACCTCCTTAACCAATTTCAAATAGGTATCTCCCAAGGAAAGAGAACCATCTCGCTAACGCCACCTTGTGGAAGTGGCTCCCTATGAGTCAAAATCCATCATTTTATAAAGCCTTGGGACGGACAAGGGAAAATAGCAAATCCAGATATCCATCCATACACAGCTGTTTCGGGGTGCTTGCCCCTTCTGGTAGGTTTCTGGTTGGATGAGTGCGATACCTTAGGCAGTGTGCTAGGTCTACTTAAAGAGACCACTTGTGTATGGGGACTTATTGGAATTGCTCTATGGTATGGAGACTTACAGGCAATGCTTCATGAGAAAATAATATGCAAAGCTTGTTAAAAAGTCAGATTTTGACCCATAGAGAGCCACTTCCACAGGGTGGCGCTGGTGAGATGGTTCTCATTCCTTGGGAGATACCTGTTTGCCTATTATTTTCTCATTGTTTTTTATTGAACATTTTCAGCAGTTTTCATTCTACAGCTCTCAGTTTTAGTGTTGCTTTCTGTTTAACATTGAGTCCATCAGACAGCATATCTGATGGCCCTTATCTCTGAACTCCTGACAGCTCATAAACACGCATTTAAGCCATATTCTAATCAAACTGATATAAATGAAGCTATAATGAGTGTTTATGTGCTTTCAGAAGTTCAGAGGAAACATATGCGGGGAACATATGAACATGGGACCAACACAGATGTCTTCAGATTCCAAGTGCACATGTACCAGGTCAGCCAGTGTCATAGGTACAGATCTGCTGACAGATGCCCTTTAAAGTACCCACAAAACAATGCTAAACTCAATACTAATCATAAATTCCCTAAATTTCGAAGGTCTATATGACTACCTAAAACGCCATGTTTACTTTCCATACAGTCATCATAAAACTCTTTACAACTGATAAACACTCCATCCTGTCTACATAGACATTCAACATATTGTAGATGAATATTAAAAAAAAAAGCATTGACACATTTTACATACAAAAAAGAACAAAAAGACTAAGAAACAATATGGATACAGTCACACAAAAACAACAGCCGAACTAGCCTCTTATTACATTTGCTATGGACTTGAATGTCACAGTAGACCTTGACTGTAAAATAGCTCGGGCCTAATTGCTTTAATTGCTAGAAGTTGTGTAGGCAGGTGTAACCTGATCTCTTGGCTATTGTATAGAGCAGGAACAACACGGGAATGTTTACACAGTGGTTTGAGCTTAATAGACAGTGCAGCTAGCTTTCAGACAATCTGCAAATCCACCACAATGGGGTGACCGACTAATGTGGTCGTCGTACATGGGCTTTTTTTTTGTGTTCATGAATCGTGATAAAATGGAAATGTTCCAAACATCTCTGACCTTTGCAGAAATGTCTGACTAGATGATAGGCTATAATTACTAGACATTTTTAACATGCAGCAGCTCATGGGTTAAGAGTTTGCTTCTGCTGTTTCGTATGGAGACCCTCAACAAAGAATGACTTCATGCAGGGGCGTAGCTAACGGCTCATGGACCCTGGTGCAAGAGTTTAGCTTGGGCCCCTCAGTACTTTCCATGTCTTCTAATGTGGCACAAGAGTCTTTGGGCCCCCTCAGGCTCCTGGGCCCGGTAGCGACTGCTACCTCTGCACCCCCTATAGCTACGCCCCTGACTTCATTTCTGATGGGCCGAGCCATCAGTGGTTTACTCTTTGTGTACCCCCATAGGCTTTGCTGGGGTGGATTTCAAAAACATTTCCACAAATGATATGCGTGATCCAGGGACGGACTGGGAACTTAAAGTGGCCCTGGAAAAAATACTAAAAGTGACCCTGTTTAGTAGCTGGGTCCAAACTGATGGAAGGCAGGGCCAGCAATACCATATTGTGGCACATTATACCACCCCAACAGAGCCAAATACCACAGTCCATCACAAAATACTGCCAGCAGCACAAAATACATCCCCAAAAACTTCCACTGGCCGGCCGTGAGGAGCGCCTAGGCGGCTCCCTGGGCATCGGCCCAGCGGGAAATTTCCCTGTAAGGTCTATGGCCAATCAGCCCCTGGAGTGATCCCATGAAAAGTATTCATTTACGCTGTTAGCGTAATTCCAATTGGAATTTTAAAAAATGCTCCTGTCTAGATATTGCTCATTGACATGAGTTGCGCCCCACCTGAAAACCCCTTAGCATTGAGACTACTCTCCTGTTTTTGAATGTTTAAAGGGGTTTTCTGGAACTTATACACTGATGATCTATCTTCAGGCTAGGTCATCAGTATTAGATTGGTGGCGATCTGACACCTGGCACCCACCACTGAAGAGCTGTTCTGGGTAGCTGCCGGTGCCAGAAACCATACGGTGGACGGAGCTAGAAACAGAATGCTCCATCCACTGTTTACTTTCCATTGTCAATGAACTGAAACTCAACTCCCATTCAAGTGAATAGGAACTGATGGTCGCTACACAGTGGACAAGCCTTCTGCTTCTGGCTCCATCCAGTGTACAGTTACCAGCATCCATTGAATCAGTGAGGATTTCAGGTATTGGATCCCCACCGATTTGATACTGATGACCTATCCTGAGGACAGACCCTCAATATCCAAGTCCCGGAAAACCTTTTTAAGTTTTTTCATTGGTAAGTATTGCTTTCCCTTTTTTAAGCCAGTGCACTTGATTGTTGCTTGCATCTAAACCTGGCCATACATTTGAGATGATGATCGTCCATGGGATTGTTTGTACGAATGATCTCACCAACTAAACTGCCCCAACTGTTACAAAAACAGACCCCCCCGAGTTCTTGAGCACAATGGCAAGTGATCAGCTGAATTCAGCCAATTATGCCATCAACATGCAGTTTCGGACAAAGTTTTCCATCATGGCGGAAATCGCAAGCGCTCGTTCACACTAGTTTTTCAAACTCCATTTCGGACGACTTTAATCTTACATGTATGACCACCTCTAGGGTCCTTTCACATGGGACAATTGAAAGGGCAGTGAGCTATAATAAGAAAGCCCATGCAGGAATTATCACCTTTCTACGATCATTGGTCTCCATACAGTTCCGCTGTTTTTCAGAGGCACATCCCCATTTACACCGGCCAATGTACTGCAGACACATGACAATTTTAGGCCCTGCACGAAAGATAAGATCACCCCACAACAGAGCATTTGCTCATTTGTCAAGTTATTGGAGGCACCTTTACAGCGGCCAATTATTCAGATTTTGTGTAAAAATTTGCCCCCGGTTACAGGTCTGATTCCTGACCTGTGTAAACAAGCCATAAGAGTCGCCAAACACATTAGATAAATGTAAGCTCTACTGCTACTTTCAGCTGGACTGGCCAGTCATCTAACCTGCCCAGAGTTTTCCAGTATGACAGATCTCTCATCTCCCATCTCCCAAAGAAGAATTGAGCAGATTTAACCATGACTTATCCTCTCGTTCTTGGGTAGATAAGCCACCACCTGAAGTGTCTGGTAGAGGTTGAGGTAGAGGATGACTCCCCTCTCCCCATTCAGAACACATAACCAACAAGTGACCCGACCAACCATGGCACAATGAACCTTGGGCTCTTGGGCACCATAAGACAAGGAATTCCAATACAAAAGCTCCACAGTGCTGGCACACCGACACCTACGGACCTGGAAAAATTGAAAGATAGATTTCTAGAAACAAGACACACTGATTCTTGGGCCTTTTCCTGAAAACTTGAGTCTGAAAGAAGCTCAGAAAGTTGGGTGCCATTAATCTATAGCACATTCCTTCAGTCGTTAGAGGAGAATTATTTCCATCTCCCTCTACAGAGATGTTCTGTTTCTTTAAGGTTTCACATTTCTCACATCCCAGGGTTTATTGTTTGCTACATGCAATACTTTCAAGCTGAAGACGTGGTGTCAATGGGAAGATTTAATATAAACTAGTTGAGGCCTCTGGGAGGACCACGGAGGGGAAGAGAGTAAACATCGCCCCCCAAGTTCCCTTACAAGTTGCATGTGCAGTCGGTGCCTGGTACCACAAGCTGCCCTCTTCTCTGGGGAGGTCAGTGGAGCTATGCAGAGTCTGACAGGTTCAGTTTACAGCAGGTCTCACTCTTTGTTTGTATATGCCGCCCTACTCGCTGCCAGCTTAACAACAGATGGCAGGGAAAGCTTCACTCCGACTGCACAAGACTGACTGTGGGACAAGACAACAAATTCTTCCTTCCTCATAAAGCCGCTGTCTGACATAATGGAAAAACGAGCAGGCGGTCAATACTTTCAGGAAAAAAACACTGGAGAGCCAAGGACCCCATTCAGCTGACTCAAATGACTGATTTAAAGGACCACTCAAATGAAACATTCACTCTATTATTTCACCGCGCATGGCCCCTTTTACCTGTTGACTGGGGCCATCTCAGGTGAAGATGAAAAAAGATTTAGATTCCTCAGTGGTTGATACCTTTTAATGGCTAACTGAAAAGATGCAAGCTTTCGAGGCTACTTGGGCCTCTACGTTAGGCGTCTCACATTTGGGGTGAGAAATGGTCAATGCGCGTTCCGCAGACGTTCCGAAGACTAATCCCTTGTAGACAATTAGTGTATACTTCTTTGTCCCAACTGAATACCACCTTTACTAATATTCCAACGCAAAAAAGGAAAAGTCCTCTATCCATTGGGAAAAAAAAACTGACCTGGGTCCTCCTACCCAAATGAAGAGGACGGGAACTAGTTGTCCAAAAACTCTGGCACCAAGTCACCTGGGCGAAAACAACCTGACAACCAGAGGAGAACTGGCCATAGACTCTACAGGGAAACTTCCCAGTGGGCCGATGCCCAGGGGGGTCGCCTAAGTCTTCCTCAAAGAAGCATTGATCTGACGCTTCCCTTCTAACTCCTCGAATATGTTGCCATCCTGAGACAATGAGAATGAGAGGATAGAACAAGGCAACTGGTGCCGAACAATGTAAAGCGGCAGCTTCTAGGGAGCTTTTTTGTGCTTCAGGGGCATTATTTTGTGATGCACTATGGTATTTAGTTCTACTGGGGTGGTATTTATTTTGTACCGCAATATGGTATTGCTGAGCCCACCTACTTGTGTTGTCCTCTTGCCTTTTGTCAATTTGGACCGGCCTACAACATGGGGCTACTTTTAGTTTTTATTTTCCCGGGCTACTTTAACATCCCAGTCTGCCCCTGCTGAAACCAAAAGGTCGAGCTGCTCTTTATCCCAAACAAAAGGGTCTGGCAGTGCCCCCAACACTAGATAAGTGGGTTAGCATGTTCCTTTTAAGTATGGCCAGATTTCCCTCTTAGGATATACTTACACATGTGAGATTTCCGTTGGTGTGAAATCTGCGTTCCATGGGGTTTCTGCAGCACCATTCACAAGCATCAGAAAACATTTGTTTGAACTTCTGGTTGCGTGGTGGGAAAAAATCTGATACAGATTTTTTTTGGGCAGAAAACACCAAGGATTAGCTTCATGCCATGTGAATCTGCTGCAAATCTGCTCCACATACAGCAGTAAATCTGGGCAAAAATTCAAAGATGCAGCCTTAAGGCTGTGTTACATACAGCGATCATCTAGGCGATTGTTGGGAGTAGAGCGTTCCTTCTCAGCAATCGCCTGCTAGTCAGCGGAGGAGACTGCTGCTATAACATGCAGTGATCTCCTCCAGAGTATGAGGAGGAGCGATCACTAATGCCAATGCTCGGCCCCTTATGGGCTAGTTGTTTGCCGGCAGCAGATCGTGATTAGACAGCATGATCTGCCGCCGGCAAATGATGATTTCTAAACCTACTGAAACATTCAAATTGCCCAATGAACAAGCATTTGCTCATTCGGCGGTAATCAGCGGCAGTATTACACTGCCAGATCATCAATCTGCCAGTCTAATACACCCTTCAGCCATGGATTTCATATCATGGAAATACATAACGGATTTTAGTCAAAAACACAAGAATCCATGGGCAGTGGCGCACATAGAGAAGTAAGGGCCCCATAGCAAGGATCACACCAGGCCTCCACACAGGACAGAAGGGTTTCTGCCTAAACCCTTTTCAATGACCCTTGGGCCATTTTTCCACTGCCTCATTAGCTAAAAGTTGTTCCTTTAGAGGGTAGAGTCCTGACCAAGTTTTCACCTCCAGTAGAAGAGGTGATAATCCTAACTAAGACTGGGCCCCCTCTTGCCCTGGGCCCCATAGCAGTCGCATGGTCTGCCGCTATGGTAGTTACACCCTTGGATGGGACCTTGTGCATTGAGTTTCATCTACTGTATGGTTTCATTTTCTGAAACAGCTTATCGGTGAAGGTGCCAAGTGTTGGACCCCCACCATTCTGATACAGAGGATAGGCCAATAATATCTAAATCCCGTAAAAAAAAAAACCTTTAAAGGACACCCTAATAAATAACCCCCCTGGCCATGGGGTATATTTACTAAAGCCATAATGAAAGTTTTTTGGAGTAAATTTGCCACATCTTCCTCCAACTGACTTTTGTGAAACACCAGTCCCCCATCAGTGATTAAAAAGCCCCCCCCCCATATACAATGCAGCCTGTATATGCGGTGGACAATGCAGCCTGTATATGCGGTGGATTTTGTTATTTCTGATCCATGACATACCAAGAATTAGCAGACATTTTAATGAGACAATTTTGCCCCCAGCACCTTGGTCCTCCACAGTCTCCCTAATGTGAAATTACAAGGTAACTCTCAGCACATTGGGCAGGAAATTAATAAACTATGATCATTTCTCATTTATGAAGCCATGTCTACAACAGGTTTAATGGGTTCTAAAATTAACATGTAATTAAACAATTAACACCACCGAATATAGGGAAGGAGTAAGAAAATCTGCTCTGTTAGTGGGGACACGGGGTGAGAAGTGAACACCTAAGACACCAATCGCAGCAGAATGATCAGCCGAGCTGTGTACAACGCGTCTCTCCATGATTAACATATGTGGGGCTAAAGTACAGCCCAGCTCGGTCAACGAGGAGGTCGACTTGACCTAAAGCTCTCAGACATTTTGAATCATGAGCTATGATAACCCGAAACTGACATTTCAGTCATTAGCTCAGATCTTGAGCAGAATATTTTAGGATAGAGATAGTGCAAGTACTTTTTTTTTGCATAGCAGTCCTCAGTGGGGACCATACATGGTTGAAGAAGACTCCCATCTACTCTAACAGGATCTTTAGACTGTACAAACACAGACGTTGTGGCAATTTTAGACTTATCTATATGAATTTCTGTACGTTCCACTTTGGGGATTAGTCAGTTTAAGGAACAATGGCCAAATGTTCATTGCCATTGTCAATCGATGATGGTATTATTGACCATAGAGATCCTACAAAAAAAGCCATAAATAGTAATAAAATCTATAATTACATTTCTTGGATTTTCTCTCTTTGTTCTCAAGGGAGCTAAACCACCACCAGAGCATTATTATGGGCAAGGGACCCATATACTGTTTTTGCATGGTGGCCCTCTACTACATCATAGAGGGACATGGAGTGCAGAGTTTGGCTAGAGTTACATGAATGCTGGCTGAACAGTGGTGTACCAACTCTTCTATCATGGCAGATGGTTGGGGAACCAAAGGTTAGGCATATTGAACTTGGAACATCTCCTATCCTTCAGAGGGGTCTGGCAGTGACCTACTCCCTTCTCTCTATTGAGAACATATAAATGCTTAGCTGAGCCAAGTCTGCATACACATAGGGAGGTCAAGAGAGACAGTATGGCCAACAACTACTTACCTAAAGCTGATCCCCACTTGTCTGTACCGATTTGCATACAAGTGCAGATAGGAGTAAGTGCAATGGGGTCAAACTAGGCCGGTACTCTCCATGGACCCCACAGTAAGTTCACAGACCTTTTCTGGAACATACATGACCTAACCAAAATCCTGTTGGTACATTCTATAACATTGTTCAATCTAGGGCCATTAAAACCATCCGCATTACATTTATCCTCAAAGGCAGGACATAACTACCATAGTGGCAGACCATGTGACTGCTTTGGGGTCCAGAGCAAGAGGGGGCCCAGTCTTAGTTGGGATTATCTCCTCTTCTACTGGAGGTGAAAACTTGGTCAGGACTCTTCCCTCTAAAGGAACAACTTTTAGCAAATGAGGCAGTGGGAAAATGGCCCAAGGTCATTGAAAAGGGTTTAAGCAGAAACCCTTCTGTCCTGTGTGGGGGGCCTGATGTGATCCTTGCTATGGGGCCCTTACTTCTTTATGTATGCCACGGCTCAAAGGGGTTGTCTGGGCTGCAGATACTGATGACCTTTTCTCAGTATAGGTCATCACTATCAGATTCTTGGGTGTCCAACACCAAACAAAATCACTGATCAGCTGTTTTGGGTAGCCGTGGAGCCAGAAACTATACAGGGCACAGAGGGAAAGCGGAAGGCTCTGTACACTATGTAGTTTCCGATCCCGGCCACTATATCACATACGGAGGAGCAGTGCTCTGTACACAGTATAGTATATGGCACCACGGCTGCCTGCAACAGCATATCTGAGGGGGGGGGGTGAGCGTACCGGGTGTTGGAGCCGCACCAATCTGACATTGATGACCTATGCTGAGGATAGATCATCAGTATCTGTAGCTCAGAAAACACCTCTAAAAGGGTTATCCTTTAAAAAACATACCGTATATTCACCTGTTTTATCCCCTGCTGGTTCCAGTGCCGCTGATCGTTGCAGCTGTGATGTCATCTCTTTGACAGCAGTGATGCTGCGCCATATACAGCTGCAGCCAGTCACTCGCCCCTGCGGGGCATTACTCCTCAGGCCAGTGATTGGCTGCAGTGGTCAGGTGGAGTACACAGAAATGTCATCACTACAGCTAAACAAAGCACGAAGCGAAGGATAGGAGTGGCACTGTTGGAACTGGCGGGGAGAAAAACAGGTGTGTATATCTTATTTTATTATTTCACTATAATTTCTGTCTGTAGGAACTGTTTTTTTGGAGACAACCCCTTTAAGGCATAGTAAAAAAAAAAAAAAAACCAGCAGCAGATTAGGCATAAAACAAAAGAAGAAAAAAAACATCAAAAAGCCTTCAGCTGACAAACAGCTACTCCCGTCAGATTACTTAAATTGAGTAAAGCAATGAACAAGTCTCGCCACACAAAACAGATTCTCGAAACCCCACTTTCCTGTTATTGAAAGAAAATTGTGTTTATTGCTCCTCCAGCGCGGTGTAAACTCATAAGCGTCAACGGAGGCTACAAGAAAAACTGTCAACTAAATATTGTTTCCTTCACGAGCCATTCTTCCGAGTCAATTACGCCTTTCAACTTCTGGGGCATTGTATGATAAACGGGCAGTAAAAATCATTCGCATTAATATACCGTGGTGCCTTCCCTGCAAAAGGTAATTAAAGAAGTAAATGAGTCATAAGACTAGACGTATTAGCTGCGAAATGAAAAGCAACTGGGCTGCTACATAAAAATATGTACCATTAAGATACCGCATTTTCATCCTCCATAATCAGCCGCTCTAGACTAATGCTTACTTAATCCAGCGCGGTGCTAAGTCCATCAACAACTGTTTTCCTTGTTTTCTCCATGACTGAACATTATGTGCACAGGTTCGGAATAAATACTGTAATAAGATTTCAAACCGTTTAGAATTTTTTTTCCTCCTCTCTAGATAATGGAGAGTGCAGCCCTATTGTGTCTTCACATTGCTCATTCCCTCCCTACCTTAAAGAAGACCTGTCCCCTCTCTTGACATGTCCGTTTCAGTAACTACTTGCATTCCCCATGTAATAACGATTCTGAAGCATCTATCCTTATGAGTCTGTATTGTACCTATGGGTGTAACTACCATAGTGGCAGACCATGCGACTGCTATGGGGTCCAGTCTTAGTTGGGATCATCTCCTCTTCTACTGGAGGTGAAAACTTGGTCAGGACTCTACCCTCTAAAGCAGTGGTTCTCAACTCCAGTCCTCAGGACCCACCTGCCAGTCAGGATTTGGGAATATCCCACGGAATGAATACCTGTGGTAAGTCCTGATGGATGAACGCTAATTAAATCAGCTGCTCTATACTAAGGAAATCCTGAAAACATGACCGGCAGGTGGGTCCTGAGGACTGGAGTTGAGAACCACTGCTCTAAAGGAACAACTTCTAGTAAATGAGGCAGTGGAAAAATGGCCCAAGGATCATTGAAAGGGCTTTCTGTCCTCTGTGGGGGCCTGGTGTGATCCTTGCTATGGGGCTCTTACTTCTCTATGTACGCTACTGGTTGCACCATTCCTTTATTATACCTGCTAGAATTGCTAGCATTTTGAGATGAAGGTCCAGATGGGTGTAGCCAATTGGGAGTGTGCCACTACGCAGTATGACGCTGTCCAATCAGTGCTACCAGTGTCAGACTGTGCAGTGACAGACCCTCAACTGGTAACATTCATCTGGACCTTCATTAAAAACTGCTGGCAGTTCATTCATAATTTCTAGTAGTAATATTAAACCAATGGCACATCATAGAGTCACAAGAATGGAGGCTCCAAACCTGTTATTACATAGGGAATGCAATTAGTTACAAACTAATGGGCATGTCAATGACAGCTCCTCTATAAAGATACCCATACCAGAGGCTGACTGGCCCAACAGAGCAGCAGAGGATCTTCCAGTGGGCCTAAGCTCTGACAATAAGGCCCTTAAGGTACTATATACACAGAGGATGGGCTGTCAGAATCATTTCCTCTGGTGGGCCAACAGGACTTCAGTCCGACGCTGACCCTATGGGATTGTGCTGACTCTCCCCGATGTTGGAAGAAAAGAAGGATCGGCCATGTTGAATTTCAATGGCAATCCTTTTGTTCTCATCAAGCACACATACACGCTGAGCCGAGCCCAACAAGCATGTGCATGGAGGTATCAGAAAGAATGAGCTATGTATGACCACCGTAAGAGTCTTTGCCACACAGACATCACAGATGTAAATTCCCAAAGCACACCAGAGAGATGGATTGTCTCCCATTCTCCCATTCTAGATTATTCCATATAAATATATATATATATATATATATATATATATATATATATATATATATACTCTGCAAAGTGAAGTCTCTCTCCAGCTTCCCCAGCTTTATCACCCTCTCCAAAAATACACTGCTAGCTACCCTAGGCCTTCATGTACATGTGTCTGAGATAAGGATATTAGATTGTGAATCCCATTGTGAACATGGATTGATGTGAATATTGGCTGATATCTCATTACAAGATGGTGCTAAACAGGAGCAAGAGATAAACGTACAGAGATGTCTACAAGACTGCAAACCCGTACATTGCTGGATTGGTGTGCTTTTCCTCACCAGAGAAAATTAGGGCCTATCATCAAGAACCTCCATATCGGCAAGTAGTTGACTCCAAATCAACATCACATGGAGTTGTCTTCTGCTGGACTCTTGGACCCATTACTGCGGCTCACTAAAGGATCTTCTGGCACTGTGGTGGACCAGTCCAACCGAGAACCTACAGCCCCTTTTTGGAGGACCTCGAAATAAGCTCTATATATATTCAGTGGTGACTGAATACACCAGCCGATGACCTAACTCTTACATTAGAGGAAAGTGGAGAATAATTTGAGGTTTGTGTATCATTTGGTCTGTGCATCAAAAATGAGGCAAGTAAACCAAAACTTACACATTACCCATATATTGGGACAATTTTGTATAGTGTCCATGTTATCTCATCATGTCAGTGATGTATAGACCCACCCTGGCCAATGAAGAGCGGTTTGTTGGCTCCCCAATAGCTGGCACACAGTGGACATACCCTATGGGTAAGCTAAATAACCCACATAGTGCTCATAGACAGCCCACAGTGATAATGTCCGATATATACGCTTGGACCAAATAACCTAACACAGTTTTTCTAAAAAAAAAAAAAAAAAAAAAAAAGGACAAATCTGAGCCTTTAAAACTTAAAATAATTGACTTCACTTGCTGAATGTGGATTCTTTGGTTACTGAGCGTAATGAGTTAATACCTTGAGATATCACACTCTGAGATTCAGCAGTATTTTAATTAAGTCAATTAAAAAATGACATGGATCCTTTTTTCCCTCTGAAAAAAATGTGCTGTAATACTTAAAAAAGAAAGAAAGATACATGACACAAGCTTCTCGTATAGGAGCGAAGATTAATTCGAGAAGATTATTCAGACATAATTTGGACACAGATAGTCTACACGATGTTATCATGTGGCATGTCAAGGTTAAATGATGTTCTGAGAAAGGTTACGCTGCACGGTTGCCAACTTTTTGGGGAAAATTTCCAAAGACGCTTATTTTCCTGCAGGCTCTAAGGGATTCATGAGGGGGGCGCGCAGAGCCTTGTACCCATTTTCATATTTTTAGTAGGGGAAGAGGCTGTATTTTTATGAAAATTACCGGGGTTGTTACTACAGGGGTGCAGAGCCCTATGGACTGAAGGGAACAGAAGGTTCTATTACACCATATGAGAAGATTAGAACTGGGTCCTGGAGCCTGAGAAGACCCAAATGGTGCATATACCCCTACATAAGTAGACCAGTACTGGGCCTCAGAGACTGAGGGAGCTTGAATGGTCCTTCTGCCCCATATGAGACCAAAGCTGAGCTATGAAGCCTGTGGCAGATCAAAAGGTCCTTCAGTCCATTACAAAAAATAAAAAATAAAACTGATCCTTGATCTTTGGAGTCTGAAGAGACCCAAAAGGTTCTTCTGTACATGAATACTGAGCTTTCAAGCCTGAGGTGGCTCAGGGGGTACCTCTACCTCATAAAAGAAGACTAATACTTAGTCCTGGAGTCTGAGGAGGCCCGAAAGGTCTCTCTACCCCAAATTAGAAGATTACCTTTGGACCCTGAAGCCTGAGAGAGAGCTGAAAAGGTCCTTCTTCCCCATATGAGACCAGTTCTGATTCCTGAATCTAGAGAGGTGGTCAAAAATGTACATTTGTCCCTTATAAGAAAATAGATCACTAGAGTCCTAAAGGGTCCAAAGGGTCCCTTTTCCTATATGAAGAGACGAGTACTACACATGACACTTTATAGTTGGGGCCATATTATATACTTAAGGGCCCAGGAGCTTCAAGTTACCTTTCTAAATATTACATAATAAGTAATATAACAAGATATGGTTGAGAATGAAGTCATATAATAGTCTTGCCCTCAATCTTACCCATCAATTTCCATTGTGTTCTAAATACTTCTCCATAGGTTAAACACATGAACGTCACCAATGCAAGCCTTGGTGTGGTGCCAAATATTTAATGCACCCTCTATAAACATCTTCAGGAGACCAGTTTATGAGATGCCTCTCATTATAACCATTAAAAGTGGATAGTCTTCTGGTCTTTTTCTTGTAAATTCCAATTTGGGTAGTTAAAACGGCTCTCCTGTCACCAGGATCAATCCTATTAAACCAGACATACTGGCTAGTATGGCTCATCACACTCATTAAAACAATACCATTCTTTTGTCTTTATGCTAAACAGCTACAGCGAAACCTACATTTTTATTCATATGCAAATTAGATGTTCGAGCACCAGGAGGAGGGGATGAATCCTTTGAGTACTGATTTGTAACACCCTCTCCCCCCTTCATTGACATGGCTAGACATGCTGAGGGCAGAGCTGTGTCCTAGCATCTACATATCATATACACTATGTACTATAGCTTCACCACACTGAGATCTGCTCAGAAAGCTAATCTCCAAAAAATAACAGAAAGAAAAAAATAACAGAAAAAAATACGTATTGCATATTACAGGTGTCTTTATAATATATATTTATAATATATATTGTACCTGTGAATAAAGCTGTAATATGTATACATATATTAAATTATGAGCAGATCTCAGTGTGGTGAAGCTACAGTACATAGTGTATATGATGTAGATGCTAGGATACAGCTCTGCCCTCAGCATGTCAAGCCCTGTCAGTCAAAGGGAGGGGGGAGTGTGCAGAGCACAGGGAGTGTTACAAAGTAGTGCTCAAAGGATTCAGCCCCTCCTCCTGGTGCTCGAACTTCTCATTTGCATATGAATAAAAACCTAGATTTCTCTGCAGCTGTTTAGCATACAGTGAAAAGAAAGGTATTGCTTAATTCAGAGTGCTGAGCCCTACCAGCAAGTATGTCTGGTTTAATAGGGTTAATCCTGGAAACAGAGCCGCTTGAAGGAACCCCAGCACCTCTAGTGCTAACTGTATGAAACAGATCTGACAGAAGGTTAAAAAAAAATCATTTTTTGGAGGGAAGACTCTGTTTTACCCAGCCTATGCTAATCATATCACATATTTGGTGTCAGAAATGGACCCATACTCCTACTATAGATTTATGTAGAAAAGAGGACAATGTATGGAAAGATCAAAATATTCCAAGTGATGGTTTGGGGTGAAATGGGCACTGGCCAACCACAGCCGACCTGCCCCCCACCAGGTGTCCCTGTTATAATGTGAGGGCTCCTTTCTTTTTGTCACCATAAAATACCAAGTCATAAATGTATGTCTAATGCACAAAATGGGATTTGTACTTTGTTTAAGGCAATTTATCACCTATATTTTTTACAAAATGAACTAGATAATGATACATGTTCTTGCTTTTTAATCTTATTTTACATTTCTATTCTCTTTTCTGTATATGATTAAGGGGTGGTTGTGTTGCCTCAGCTGCTTAACAGCATTCACTTACAGCAGCCACGTGAACCATAGGAACCAGTAGTCTGGAGATGACTCATTGATTTCAATGAGAGACTGTTGTAGACATGCTCTGTGACCTGTGCAGAGGTTAATGAGCAGGGAGGGAGAGTAGATAAACTGTGATTTCATCTGTTGTCAATGTTGGATTCTGTGTTATATATAACCTGTCATTGTAATGCTGCCTGTGATAATACTGAGATGACTGCTGAGAAGTGATCTCTACAGAATAAGGTGTTAGCCTATGGCTTTGGGCAGTGTGAAAAGGTCAGGATTTTAGCAATTTTTTTAGATAGAGACATGAAAAACAAACATCACCATAAATTCTTTATGTTTAACGTCAAACTCGATTTACACAACAGATCATTTTCTGATGACACATTCCCTTTAAAGGGGTTGTCTCACGAAAAATATTCTACAGTTTTCAAACCAGCACCCGGGTCTGAATACTTTTGTAATTGCATGTAATTAAAACATTTGTATAGCCACTGAGTTATTCAGTAAAATGTATCTGTATAGGGCCACTTAATTTCTTATTTCTTTGACCTGCTCACTGAGAAGGCCGCATATGCTCAGTTTCATCTTTCAGCTGCCTCCTGAGCTGTGATAGGGAGAGCTGAGACACGCCCCCTGAGCTGTGATAGGAAGATCGTGGGCACACCCCCTTAGCTGCAGCAGAAAAGACACTCCCCTTGAGCTGCCAGCTTGATACAAATCTAGCAGAGCAATGAATGGGGAGATCTCTGGATCCATGTGAGGTACAGGGCTGGTTCTAGCTTTGTTAGAAAGAGGTTGTCATGTACTATACGATGTCTGATTTTAATTTTTTACATTATTCATGGGATAACCCCTTTAAGAAGGAACCTTGATCCTTCCTTGATCCTATTTGAAGTTCTTCATCTACTATAAGACAGTAAATATGGCCAGATCATAGGACAGTTGTACTTTATATGGTAGACACAGACTGCATAGAGCCAACTTTGACCAACATTAAACCCAGGAGGTTGTAAGACTCATAAAATCCTTCCAGGAAATTTTAATTTTACCTCTATTTTACAAAAACGTCTTCATTTC
The DNA here is from genome assembly GCA_900303285.1 of Rhinella marina. Classification (NCBI taxonomy): domain Eukaryota; kingdom Metazoa; phylum Chordata; class Amphibia; order Anura; family Bufonidae; genus Rhinella; species Rhinella marina. Next base: position 204,071 of record ONZH01002079.1, read on the forward strand.
CTCTCTGGTTTGGTAGCTGTCATGGTGAGTTTTAATGAGAAATATGAAATGATATTTTTTTTCTCAAGTACAAGTGTCATACTCAGTCAATAAAACTGAGGCAACATCTCAGTAATGGCTTTAAACAAACAATTAGACATCCTGCTAATGACGGCATACTTTGGCAAGGTCAGGGACTATCACAGAAGAGGATAGTCTATCAGGATTATAGTGTCTTGGCGTCTGGTAGTCTTAAGATGTTGCTCCTAGCTGCCTCTTCTTGGTCCCAACACAAGTGAAACCCATACATTATTTATTTATTCGGCTTTGCTGAAGCGTGTTTTGTCATTAACCCTTGTTGGGAGTCAGCTCTCAGCTGAAAATTAGACGTGCCGACTGGCAGACCGTATCATGAACATACTCTAGTATTATATTCATCAGCCCGAGAGTGAAGCGTAAATCACAAGGCCCGGCGACCTTCGTTCCGGCATCGAAAGGCATTTGCTGTATACTTAGGTTTACATTCATTTCTATATCAATACTATGTAAGATTTAACAAAACAATTTGTCGGCTGATATAGGAGACCATAATGGATGTCAAAGACTAAATTACACCATCTATTCTGTCCCATAAAATAGTCATAAACACGAATATGTCTCACCAATACAATGCGTTATGTGACACTGGAAACCTCTCCTTCCGACCCCTAAACAAGCGCACGCTTGGCCAATCATGAAAAGTAGCGCTGAGCGAATTGAAGTCAAATGAATTGACTTCGATCCGAATTTCAGGAAAAATTTGATTCACCAGGAAGCCGAATTTCATCACAGTTCATGGTAACAAATCATTTTTCCCTGAAATGGCGGTAAAAACAAAAAGCAAAACATACTCACCTCATCCATTTGACTGCAAAGAGGCCGTCCCAGGCATCTTGATAAAAGAAACTTTGCAATGTGATGTATGACATCACCACACCCGGCCAGCGTGATGGCGTTAACATGTCACCACGCAAAAGTCTTCAATCAAGAGGGCCACGTATTTCTACTAGAAGTTATGAATGAATTGCTAGCAGTCTGCAGTAAGGGTACAGAGGGAAGGTAACCAGTTGGGGGTGTGTACCTGCACAGTCTGACAATGGCAGCACTGATTGGATAGAGTGAGTCTGTGCAGGGACACACCCCCAACTAGCAATTCATTCATAACTTCTAGCAGAAATAATAAAGGAATGGCACAACATAGAGACATAAGAATAGATGCTCCATTGTTATTACATGGGGAATGCATGAAGATATTAAAACAGACATGTCAGGAGAGGTGACAGGTCCTCTTTAAAGCTGGCCAAATACATTAAAAGAGCTCAACGGCGACCCAACGATCTGACAACTATGTCTCCCAACTCCATTCCAACTCCCCCATATACATTCGGTTCAGCTGAACGTGTATGTGTATTCAATGTGGAGAGAGGAGAAGGCTGCTGCCAGACACTTCTGGTGGTGGCTTATCTACTAGGAGAACAAAAGGATTGGGCTAAGGTATTCAGGTTGTCCATTGCTTCTCTCGACAACATTTGTCGGGAGATTCCCTTGCACATTAGGTTGTCAGTCAAACCTGCCATTCTATGATTTACCTGCCATGCACTAATGTTTACGGTTGTGCCAGTTCTTGCTCTTACTCTTGAACTGTACTTTCCTGCTCTCCATTGCTCCATTCAAGATCCATGGCTCCGTTCAGCGACCCTTCGATTCCCAACCAATAAACTTCCAGACAGGGCCACGTGCACTACTGTGGCCAACCACTGGTCTGAGCGGGGACACCTCCCCAAGCAGCTCATGACCCAGCAGCAACATACCACTTGAGGACACGTCACCGCTGAGGCCAGTTATTGGATGTAGGGATGCACCTGACCCTGTCTGTAAATTTACAGGCCGGGAACTAGAAGAACGCTGAATGGTGCACTGGGGAGAAGGCAAGTATGATTCTTTTCAATACGTACAACATTCTGCTGGCCAGAATGAAGTCCAAAAAGATGGACAACTCCTTTAAGGGTTGTCCATGTCGATGGTCAGCGAATGAGGCCTGCACTGAGACCCTTGAATTGTATGCACATGCACAACACACGATCTTACAGAACCTTCTCATTCAGAACGTCGAATCCTTATTGTCCCGGTCAAAAGGTTTTGATGCAAGGAATTATAAATACATTTTAAATAAAATATTCCCGGGTCTTAATCCCTAGTCACCTAGACATGACCTTCTCTGAAGGAACATCATGGTATCACGTACTGATGACCAACGCCGAGTAAGTCAATTTTTTTTTTTTTGCCAAAAAAGTACAATTTGCATTGAAATGACACAGTTATGCATAAAAAAACGCTGCTTAGAAAGCGAGAACGTCTGAAAAAAAATTGAAACAAACCATCCTTACCGCATGCACATTACGGTAATGCTGACAGCAATGATCAGATGTCACTTGCTCTATACACTGATGTGTTTCCATCTCTGCAATGGTGATGATAAGTTGCCGCTAACAGAATTAACCTGTCAGGAGCCGCGCCGTTCGCTACTGGGGGTTCCTTCTAAGCAGTGAAGCGGTTAAAGGTCGTCTTCCACCCGGGGAAACCAAAACCTTTCCTACTGAATGTTGTCATGCAGAGAAATGCATTTAATTCCAAAGGCAAATATCTAATGGTAGAACATAAGATTCCAGCTTGTAATTAAGAAAAGTCGGAAAGATAACCTTACTCCTGGAGAAGTAATTAATGCTCTCGGAAATAGGATACTATCGGTGAGGAACGTCACAAATATACCACTCAGTACAATATAACCCGCTCATCTGGGGAAAGTAGGCTTTGCCATCAAGGGCAAACGTGCTATAGACTGAGAGAAGAGTAAATGACAGTCTGCTGTTCAAGTCCATTAGCTGCTATGTGATAGGAGCACATTCACTCGCATACGACCTGTGAAAAATCTCAGATCTCTTTAAATCTTTGAATTGGATAGCTGCATTAATTCTTAAGAACTGTAATCCCTCAAGCAAGTCAAATTACCCTCATTAAGAGTGGGAAGACTGCCTCTGCAATAAGTTAAGAAAGATGTGCACAACCTACAACAGATTCCCTCGGCTGAAGCTACACAAAAGCTTTCCAGAAAGTTAAAATGCCGGTTCAGTATATTCCGGAGGGGGGGGAGTAAGGGGCGCCCTTATTATACCGGGTTATTTATGGAAATTCAAACCAATTATCACCTACGTTTTATTAAGAAATGTTCATCCGTTTCATTGTCTCATAATTCCAATTATTTAGCGCGAGGTATGGACGGCGTTTTCCCTGATCTAGCAAATATTCAGCTTGTTTTGTCATGGGGAAAGGTTCAGCACAAAGGCAATGCTTTCTTCCCTTCCCAATCATGATTTTTAGCTGTTTGTAGGTAGGTAGCATGGCCCCTACTGCTGTCACGGTGTGCGCCAATGCCGCCTGCATAAAAACTAAAGGGGGCGCTCATCTTATAACAAGCACAATTTTCAATAGTAACGTATGGGCAAGGGATGGATTTCAGGGGCCAAAAATGTGGTCTCATAGGACTGCAGATGTTTTGGAGGATTTCACAGAAAATTTTTTAAAGGGTTATTTTCATCTTAGACAATGGGGGCATATCGCTAGGATATGCCCCCATTGTCTTATAGGTGGGGGTCCCACCGCTGGGACCCGCACCTATATCAAGAACGGAGCCCCCTAAGTGAAGGAGGGTTCACTGCGCTTCCATTCATTTCTATGAGAGCAGCGGGGAGCTGCGCCTGGTGGTGGCCGGACCCCGGGAAACCTGGGGTCCTCCAGGCGCAGCGCTCCCCCCTCCGATCTCGATATAGGTGCGGGTCCCAGTGGTGGCAACATAAAGTGGCCCTGGAAAAAAAATAAAGGTAGTCCCTTGTTGTGGGTGGGTCCAAATTGACAGAAGGCGGGGCAACACACAGGTTCAGCAATACTATTGCGCAAAATACCCATCAGAACCATATACCACAGTGCAGCACAATATATTGCCCCAAAAGCTGTCCTTCTGTGGTGACCATCGATAGCTGCCATTTTCTGTCCAGCAGTTGAATTCAGGAGGACATGTGCGGTCACTGGCTGGGTACATGAGTACCCGATTCTCACAGTGTTAATTACCCCTGAGAGCTCATTATGTATCCAGTCAGAGGCAGAGAGAAGGACTTGGGAAGCCCATTGGAAAATTTCCCTTTAAAGGGGTATTCCGGTAACGTAACTTAATTTTTGATAAACTGCATTAAAGGGGTTATCCCATCTTGTGCCCCCGCCAGGCCCAACCCGCCGGCGCGCTCATAGAAACGAATGGGAGTGCACCGCGCATGCGCGGCCACCGCTCCCATTCATTTCTATGCTGCCACCGAAAATAGCCGAGCACTGGCTCGGCTATTTCCGTCGGCTAAATAGAAATGAATGGCGCGCTCCCATTCGTTTCTATTAGCGCAGCGTGGGTAGGCGGGGGGGCAGCGCCTGGCGGTAGTCGGACCCGCACCTATCAGGCAATGGGGGCATATCCTAGTGATATGCCCCCATTGTCAAAGATGGGATAACCCCTTTAAGACTGGAAGTGGTGACCCACCCAGAACCCACACCTATACATATAACCAGAGCATCATTTTACCCTGCAATCCATTTGTCTAGCTCCTGTGTGAGCCTGCAACACACAGAGTATCATGGCTCCTGATCTTCCCTCACAAAACTACAATGCCCACAATCCTTACCTTTCCTGCTGTGAGTTTCTGCTTGTTCATGAGTGTTGATGATCACTGATTGGCTGCCTGATATCACAGTGCAGACACGCCCCCTCTACTCAGTAATGAGCAGCACACTGACATTAGCTAGAGAACTGATAGCAACACACTGAGCATGCCTGACCTGACAAAGGCTCAGGTCGATGCCATGGTAACTTATGAGGAACGCAGTGGGTAGCAGGGGAAGAAAAGTACTTTATAACTACTGAACGGTAAATATGTGAAATAGACATTATATTAGGTAATGATTAATGATGGATTAGTCTAAAACATAAGTTTTGGCCAATCCGCCCCTGCCTGTTGGTACAAAGAACTGGAGGATCCAGAAAGTCTCTACATTATAGACGGATGATTGATTCAATGGTCACTTTGTAATGCTTAATTTCACCTGTGGCGGCGCTGTAGGACAAATGCTATTGAGTTCTTCCTTAGATCATAGCTGATTGCTTGGGGAACCAGCAATGGTACAGTAGATGGTCAGCCTATCATTGTGGACACTGGCATAACTAGAAATGACTAGGCCCCATAGCAAATTTTTGGATGCCCACCCATTCTTTGCAACCCCCACTCCTGTGGCTAGTCAAGATCGCTCTCTAAGACCTCGCTCTGTCCGTTTCCTACAGTGTCTCTGTATATAATGTCATTGTATAATACTGTTGAGGGGGCCCCGACAAAATCTTTTAGTCCTCCTCCAGGGTAGACCCCAAAGCATCTGCTTCCTCTATAGTTACGTTTGGGGAACTCGAACCAAAAAAAGATCTGATAGACAATAGGTGTTATCTCTGCACAGGGAAAATCACTGTTATACACAGAAAACACATTGAAGGGTTTTTTGTACCCAGGGATGTCACAGTATTGGAATAATGTACACAGTGACGTCACAGAACAAAAATAATAAACATTGTGAGGTCAATCGTAGACCAGAGTGATGTCACAGCAAAGAGATAATAAACATAGCAAGAAGGATATTGAACACAGTGATGTCACGGTACAGAAATAATGCACACAGTGATGTCACAGCACAGAGATAGCAAACAGAGCATCATAGCACAAGAATAACAAAAAATGTGATGTCAGTATGGAATTAATGCCCCTAGTGATGTAACGGTAAAGGAAATAGCAAGTTAGTGCAAACATAATGAACTGAGTGATGTCACAGTGTGGAAATAATGCACACAGTGATGTCACAGCATAACAATAACAAACATGGCATCACAGCACAAGAATATCAAATGCTGTGATGTCAGTATGGGAATAATGCACATAGTGATGTCACAGATCAGAGAAAATGTCACAGAACAAAGATAATAAACATCATGATGTCACAGCTAATGGGTGAGCAGCACGATGATGTCATAGCACAGACCACCCCACACTTTCTATAGTTACGCCTTTTTATGCCCATTTTATGCCTCTCAGGTACTACTATGTTGTGCCCTTTTACACACACTGAGGTTCAGCACAATTATTGGGATATCAATGCTCACTCCCGATAATTACCCTGTGTAAAGATGCCGCCAATTACCTGACAAATGTGCAAATTCTAGATTCTCAGGTAATCAAATCCATAATGCAGCACGTCGTCCTGTGGAAACAGGAGGTAAGGCCAAAAACAGGCAATCCGAATGGGGGATGAATGATCGTAATAGCGATTGTTTATCCCCCCCCCCCATTCCCTTTGCATCGTCCCATGTGAAAACAAACACCGATCGACTTGCCTATCGTTGATCAGCGCTCGTTATTGGCCTGACATTTGTGAATACCGTACATAGAAGCAGAGATAACAGTTAATATTATATTTTCTCACAGAGTGTTACCAGTTATGACCCAGAGATGGCAAGACGTCACTTGCTTTGTAAACAAGAGAAAAAAGGTTAAAGACCTTACACTTTAACCCTTTAATTTGCATGTGAAACATAGCACTGCAGCGATAATTAACATAGCGCTAATTAGAAGCTAACACTATCTGTAGAGAGGAGCCGACGTCCCGAGCTCAGACTACGGCTCCACGTCTATACCATACCGCCGACCCTACGTCTTGGCTTTCCCCTCATTAAGAAGAGATATTCTTCTGATGGCTAACAGTGCTGAAAAACATTCTTCAAAAGGCCAATTAATAACAAATAGTTGATGTTTTTGTTTTGTTTGTTTTTTTTCCATTCACTTCCCGTGCTCTAAGCCTCCCTTCTAATGACCAGACGTTTTTCGACCAACGCGCTTCATTTCCTCGTCGCTGCAGCCGGGACGCACCATTTTCATTTTCCACTGCCTGCACTCCTGATCTTTTGTAGTTCATTTTAATGCAATACCAAATTGTCATTTCAAGGTAAACAAAGCCAGATATGGAGACAAGAAATCTGTTTAGCTTTGCTAAAAGGACCCTGCCCTCCACAGTATTTTGTTACCCTTGACCCGTTGTAAAATCGGGAAGGACAGTGAAGTGTTTGTACAAGCCGAGGTTCTAAATCTTGCAAAAGAGCAGAATATAAAATGACTGGTCTATTTCTGATATAGGAAAGGGCGTGCTTCGTAGATGACGTGTGTACAGGCAATACATTCAATACTGTGGAGGTGATTGCTGCATGAAAGTAGCTCTTCCCCTCCACTGAACAAGCAGCCAATTGTCTTTCCCGTCAATCAGCTGTTGCTCAGCCCTTATAAATCTGCCTTAAATTCCAAAAAATCCCCTTCACCTGGCCATACACCTTAGATGTATGTCAACCAAACCCACCATTTTTGATGGAGCATCCTGAATCTCCCCAGATGGCAGATGTCAGGCGAGATAAGGATCGGGCAGTTGGATTTCATCTGCTTGATCCTTTCGTTCTCAGGGGCAGATTGGCCATAGACCTTACAGGAAAATTTCATGGTGGGCCAATGCCCAGAGGGCCACCTGAGCCCTTCTCATGGCTGGCCAGTGGAAGTTTTTGGGGATGTATTTTGTGGTGCTGGCAGTATTTTGTGATGGACTGTGGTATTTGGCTCTGTTGGGGGTGGTATAATGTGTCACAATATGGTATTGATGACCGCCTCTACTTGTGTAGGCCCTGCCTTCCATCAATTTGGACCCAACTAAAAACGGGGGCCACTTTTAGTATTTTTTCCAGGGCCAGTGTTCCCAGTTCCCAATAGTAATTCATGATCACAAACATAGGAAAACTGTACTTACAAAACGTTCCTCCAATCAAGGTTATTTATTAGGGTGTCCTTTAAAGGTTTTTTTTTTTTGCGGGATTTAGATATTATTGGCCTATCCTCTCTATCAAAATGGTGGGGGTCCAACACTTGGCTCCTTCACCGATAAGCTGTTTCAGGAAATGAAACCATACAGCAGATGGAACTCGAAGCACAAGGTCCCATCCAAGGGTGTAACTAGCATAGCGGCAGACCATGCGACTGCTATGGGGCCCAGAGGAAGAGGGGGCCCGTTCTTAGTTGGGGTCATCCCTTCTTCGACTGAAGGTGAAAACTTGGTCAGAACTCTACCCTCTAAAGGAACAACTTTTAGCAAACGAGGCAGTGGAAAAATGGTCCAAGGGTCATTGAAAAGGGTTTAGGCAGAAACCCTTCTGTCCTGTGTGGGGGGGTCTGGTTTGATCTTTGCTATGGGGCCGTTACTTCTCTATGTATACTACTGGTCCCATGTACTGTTTAACCACCATGGTGGGGTGAACAGGAGTTGAGTGATCGGGAGCTGAGCTGCCATATGCTAGAACTGAAAACTACACAGTGGATCAAAGCTTCTGTCCACTGTATATTTTTTGGCGCTGACAATCTGCCCGTCTAAATGTGCAGCCGATCATCCGATTCCCTCCATCACTGAGTGAAATTGTCGTTTGTGCAGGCACCTAAATTATCATTTCTGGGCAGCACATCGATCTGCTGCCCAGAAAGAATGCAACAGTAAGAGGATGAGTGATCACAATAGGGATCCTTCGTCCTCATACTGTGGAGGTGATCGCTGCATGAAAGCAACTCTTCACCTCCACTGAACAAGCAGCCAATTGTTCTTCTGGTCAATCGGCTGTAGCTCAACCCTTGTAAATCTACCTTATGTTCCAAAAAATCCCCTTAAGATGGCCATTCGCCTTAGATGCATGTCAACCAAACCCACTGTTTTTGATAGAGCTTCCTGAATCTCCCCAGATGGCAGATGTCAGGTGAGATAAGGATTGGGCAGTTGGATTTCATTTGCTTGATCCTTTCGTTCTCAGGGACATAAGCCACTGTGTCGGAGGCTTCTGATAGCAGTTTCCACACTCTGCCTACTGATGTCACATGCTTTATTGCTCGAGCTGAGCAAGCATGAGTATGAGGGGAACATGTGTGGTGGCTGTTGGCCAAAAGAGTGGTGGACAGACAGTTATCTGATGCATATGGCCAATCTTAGATTTCCCAATATGGTCCCCTAGGCCTGACCCAAAAATGCTTGAGCTATTACCTACCAGCTAGAGAACACCTTCTGATCAGATTATTGTCAAGTGACTCTTCCAACAAATAAGAATTGTCCAAAATGGGCGATCCTTCAACCAACACTAGAAGGCCAGATTTTAATCTTTGCTAATGGGCCCACTGACCTCTATGTACGCCTTTGCATTCAATACTAAATCTGGCCATACATTTTAGAAGGCGGTATGCAGCTATCTTTCACGACCCCCTTACACCCTCAGTTTGCCTGAGGAGAGGTGAGTAAGCCAATGACAAACTAAAGGACCTTAAGGACCATGCATGTTGAGATCCAACTAGCCAATCCTTCAAGAGAGATGGGAGGTTTCTCCTCCAAATTAGATGGGTGGCTAAATCGGCAAGTTAGGCCGACATGAATTTAAGGTGTACGGGCACCTTTACACAAACCTTGCCCAACACAATCTAGACAATTATTGTTTACGAGAAGATGTAGAGCAGGCGGAGAGGGGGGGGGGTTATTTTTGTACATGCTAAGTCTACGGAAAAGGAGCCAAGAAGCTTCTATGTTGCCGCGTGTATTCAGCAATCCATTCTTCCCCCTTCTCGAGCATCTGTCTGTAATATGTAGCAGACAATTGCTTTTTTGGCTGAGAATCAGGTGGTGGAAACACAGGACAAACAGACTACTGTATATAAGCATTCCTCAAACAGCGCAAATGTTATTAACTCCCGTGCACCGGGAATGCCGCTGCCTAGCATCCAATCTCCAAAGAACCATCAAGGAATTTTGCTACTTATTAATTTGGGTGGTCATGCACGAGGTGGATGTGTTCAGACTTGTCTAGGATATGAAACCTCACGTTTCAAGACAACGAAACAGAGAAGGTGGTGGTGGTGGGGGGTGCGCCATAGATGTTTTCTGTTTAGTCCATCATTCCTACGTGTAAAATTCCAGGCTAAATACCAAACGTGTACATAAATATGTCAGTCTTGTCAAACACGAGGAGCCAAAGAAAATAAGTCCCACAGAGCAGAAAATCGGGAGGGGAAAGAATTGTCAGGAAAGACACGGGACATTTGAAATCCTGCTTTATGTAGCAGATCTCAAATGATTGTTGTTATACCAGTAAGACACTGAGAGGGATTTTTCCACTGGCGCTAGATGAGGCCAATTTATTTTAAAGGAACACTAACCTTCCAATATAGAGTTTGGGCTACAGAGAGACAATTGCACAATGGTGCGGTATATTAAAGAGGCTTTATCAGCACAATAGGCAGAAGAACACACACACATGAACCCTGACTGAACCCAACCCGCTTCCCTGCCCACTTGCAGTACAAGCCCTAAGCAGCAAGTCCGCAACTGGTCGACAATCCCTACTAAAGTGCATGACAGAAAGACAGACACGGATCGCAACCACACTGCGAAGGGTTGTACGGAATAAGGTCAAAAGCCGGGAGGACAATACGGTAAAAAATGTATGCAGGTTAGTTAAAATAGACAAGCCAAAGTCAGAACCAGACGGGTATCACGGTAGAGAATCACAAGACAAAAGGAGGTCAAAAGGCAATCCAAGGTCAATATAACAAGAAATCCAAATACACATAGACAGAATACGATCATATGTATTCTGCGGCCCGTATACTGTCCGTGTTGCATCCGCATTTTGCAGCCAAGAATAGGACATGTTCTCACCCTTTGTGAAACAGACATATGGAGGTGGAAGGCACATGGTTCATGCTTTCTGCATCTGTATGTCCTTTCAGCAAAGAGATACAATATGTACACAAAATGTGGACTACTGACCCACTGAAGTCAATCGGTCCGCAAAAAAAAGTGCGGATGGCACATGGACCACATAGGCATTTTGCAGATCTGAAATGTGTGGATGGCAAAACTGATATGGTTTTGTGCACGAGGTCTTAGTATAGCTCAGTTCCCACCAATCAAAACCTTTCATAGTGTCTCTATGACATATCAAAAGTTTTATGTAAACTCAGTAACCTAACGTCAGTAAAAGCCCTGATTTAACAGGTACCACACAGACACATTTCAGACCTATAATCGTCTTTCCTCATGGCTTTTTTGCCTAATCGCTTAGAATAAGTTTCATCATTGTCTCTATGACATATCAAAAGATTTATTGAAACTCAGTGGCCCAACGTTCTTAAAACCTATAATACAACAGGTACTGCATACTAACGCATTTCGGCTGTACAAGTACAACCATCATTCCTAAATAGATTTTTTTGCCTAATTGCTCAGAATATAAAGCTCCATCATTGTGAAGCTGTTCCCATCCTGGAGAACAGATTGGTGGCAGTTTGAGGGCCTAAATCCTGAAGACTGGTTCCCTTTAAAGGAGCTTGCCCATCTCGGACATTGATGGCATATCGTTAGGATATGTAATCAATGTCAGAAAGGTGAGAGGAGAGACTTGCATCTTCCACAGCAGTGAATATGGGCGACCACACTTGTGCAGTTCGCACTCCTTCACTTCAAGGGACCCATTCTGGAAACAAGTTGAACTCAGGGGTGTAGGTAAAGGTTTATAGGCCCTAATGCAAGAGTTCAGACCCCCTTGGGACCCCCTTTCCTCAGTGTTTGTGGCCAGGGGCAGGGGAGCACATAGCCTTCGACCGGCCTGAGGCAAAAATTGAAACGGCACCCCCCACATGCCAAATTCTTGACCTAACCCCTTCCCTCCAGCCAGAGGTGTAACTTTACCTACAAGCACTTTCTATAATACTGGTGTCTTCTTATGCAGCACAACGGTCTTTGGGCCCCGTCAGGCTCCTGGACCCGATAGTGACTGCCAGTGTCGGACTGGAGTGCCAAGGGCCCACCAGTAAAATTCAATCTGGGAGCCCACTGTACAGCTACATGCATATATCACCTGACCACACTATCCAAATTTTACATGAACACAGGCAATATACTTTATGACTTCTTAGCCAGTCTATCTATATGTAAGTCTACTCTGCCATGTGCCACCTGGGCAGGGGGTGGGAGACTAGGGGCCCATGTTGCTCAGGGGCTCACCGGGGGATTCACCTGTTCCCCTGTGGGCCAGTCTGAGCCTGACGACTGCTACCTCTGCACCTCCTATAGCTACGCCCCTGGTTGCACCTATCCTAGCGATATGCCATCAATGTCTCAGACAGTATTACCACTTTAAAGAGGACCTCTCCCCTCTCCTGACATGTCTGTTTTAATAGCTTCATGCATTCCCCATGTAATAACAAATCTGGAGCATCTATTCTTAAGACTCTGGTCTGCAGTAAGGGTACAGAGGGGAGGTAACCAATTGGGGGTGTGTACCGGCACAGTCTGAACATGGCAGCACTGAATGGATAGAGTGAGTCTGTGCAAGTACACCCCCCCAACTGGTTACCTCCCCTCTGTACCCTTACTGCAGACTGCTAGCAATTCATTCATAACTTCTAGTAGAAATAATAAAGGAATGGCACAACATAGAGCCATAAGAATAGATGCTCCAGAATTGTTATTACATGGGGAATGCATGAAATATTAAAACAGACATGTCAGGAGCGGTGAGAGGTCCTCTTTAAGGCTCTGTTCAGACTGGCTGTTTTCAATGGAGCCACGGCTATTATTGCCTTTAACGGAATCTGTCTGGATTCAGATACGCTTGACGTCAAGAAAACCGTAGCCGTTCACAAGGTTGTGTCTGACCCACACTATACGGATAGACATTACAGGACGTAGTCCAGTCCGATCCTTCCGGAAACTTCAGAACATGTAACTCTGTATCTTGTTTGACTTGAACTTTTCTCCTCTTGTATAAGTCGGCCTCAGACTACTGCATTTAATCTCCGAACCGCACAGCGCTCACTAATAAAACGACATTGTAAAACCTTTATTTATTTTACTCCGAATAAAGCTGGGAGTGTATAAAACTTCCCCCCTTATCTCGCTGCCACAGGAAAACCACACACAAACACACACTCGTCCTCCTTATCGTTCTGAAATGTATATATTCCCATCATGCCTCTGCGCTCGGCAACCCCGCCATGCCCTCACTTTTTGATTGTACGGATGATGCTGGAGTGCACTGGGGTATTTACTGATCCAGTTATCTTGTTCTGTGACAGCCTGAATCAATCAATCAAGAGGCCAGCTCGCCGCATCCGTATTCCGGGGACGTCTCTGCACTTCGGGATACGACGGGATCACAGTGTTATCCGGCCAAATTTGATCAACAAATGCAGTTCCCCAGTGCCACGGCAATCTCAGATGAAGATGTTATTATGTGGAAGTCAGCAAAATGATAAAGACAGGACAGAAATGGATAAGTCGAGCTGGACCTCGCTGACAAGCAGCACGAGAACAGACTGGATTTTTTTTTTTCACCTTCTTGCCAAATGCCAAATCCCCGGCTCCGAGACAAAGAATCTCGAAGACGTTCACAAAATAAACATAGCAATAACGTAGAACTCAGATCCATCATCTGCAGTCCTATGGGTGAGATGATACAATAACCAAACCTCTTCTTGAAAGGTGTTTGGTGCCTTATGCCTCCGTGCTGATTGAATTGAAGAATGCATTTCTTTGGAATGAATGCATATGGGGCTATGCGTGTTGGCGGTATGTAGAATCAAATATCAGACAGTTTCCTAAATGACCATTGCTCTGTAATGCTAATATTGGAATTTACAGTAGAGCTGCCAATAGGGCGGCAAATTAGCCACAGTCCCCGTCAATGGACTGTGGCCCTGGAAAAATACTAAAAGTGGCGCCGTTTTGTAGTCGGGTCCAAATTGATGGAAGGCAGGGCCAGCAATACCATATTGTTGACACATTATATCACCCCAACAGAGCCAAATACCACAGTCCATCACAAAATACTGCCAGCAGCACAAAATACTTCCCCAAAAACGTAAACTGGCCCAGACGGCCGCCTGGACATTGGCCCACTAGGAAATTTCCCTGTAAGGTCTGTCGCCAATCCGCACCTGGTCCCCGTGACGGTCTGTAGGCAGTTGACTTATGACAGTATTCAGATTCAGTCCCATTTGCAGACTACAGGAGACAGCAGGCTGCATTTTCCAAAACATACCGCCAACAGATGTCAATAGGCATACAGTGGCATCTGATGCCATAAGCTATCATTGTAGAAAAAAATAATTGGCATACCAGTCCAATAGAGGCCACAAGAAGGACACTCTTTGGCCTTCGTCTGCTGATGGATACGTTTGGTGCATGAGCAGGGGGCTTCTTCAGAACATACGCCAAGCAGTCATTGTAAAAACGCAGTGTGAGATCTGCCTAATGGGCACAAGGGCAGGGAAGTTTTTGAGAACCTTTTTGTTCTTAAAGGAAAATTTCCTCTTGATTTACGGCATTTAAGAGACACCCAACCAAAAAAGGAACAAGATGACTACTTAAAGGGGTTATGCCATGATTGCTGTAAAAATAAAAATCAGACAGCATATAGTACATGACAATCCCTTTCTAACAAAGCTAGAACCAGCCCTGTACCTCACATGGATCCAGAGATCTCCTCATTCATTGCTCTGCTAGATTTATATTAAGTAGGGGCGAGTCCTTTCTCAGAGGAGGAGTGTCCTTCTGCTGCAGCTCTCCCCTATCACAGCTCAGAGGGCCTGTCCTTTCTGTTGCAGCTCTTTCACTGGGGGATGTTCTTTCTGCTGCAGGTCTCTCCCTATCACAGCTCAGAGGGCCCGTTGTTTCTGATGCAGCTCTCTCCCTATCACCGTTCAGGGGGCCTGTCCTTTCTGCTGCAGCTCTCCCCCATCACAGCTCAGAGGGCCTGTCCCTTCTATTGCAGCTCTTTCACTATCACAGTCCATGGGGGGTGTCCTTTCTGCTGCAGCTCTCTCCCTATCACAGCTCAGAGGGCCCATTTTTGATGCAGCTCTCTCCCTATCACCGTTCAGGGGGCCTGTCCTTTCTGCTTCAGCTTTCTCCCTGTAGCTGTGACAGCTTCTAACTGTAGATACAGTTGGTTGCAGATAAAGGATAGAACTGAGCATGTGCGACCACCTCAGGTTATCAAGGTGGACAAAGAAACAAGGAATGGAACAAACAGCAAGTGGCGCTATACAGATACATTTTATTGAATACCAGTGACTGTACTAAATTGTAATTACATGCAACTATTAAAGTATTCAGATCCAGGGGCTGGTTTGAAATATGTTAAATAGTTTTTCAAGGGACAACCCCCTCTGAGGGGAGCTTTTTGGGGTAGGAGTTTTTGGAGTAGATACAGCAGAAAGGAAAAGTACTAGATCTTCCTTTACATTTCTCATTCCCTTCAAACTAATTTCTGGCTTTGGGTCAAAAATTGCATAGACACTTCCACAAAAACCTTTGTGTGATACCAGGTAGGTCCATGTGGGATATAAAATACAGGAGCAAGATCTCCTGCGCATTTTGTCACAGATCCACAGGAGATAAAATGTACCAAAAACTTCATGAATCAGTTTACGCTGCAGATTCTTTTACACAGCTGGGGGATTTCTAATAGCCTCATCCACTTTTTGGGTGCTGTACAACACTAAGGATTTGCTGCGCGGAAATCCACAACAAATTTGTTGCGTATCTGCCAGATATAAATCCACTTCTAAGAAAGATTTTCCACCATATACGTTTATTACATTTTGTCTAGATCTTCCATAAATGTCTGATCATTGGGGATCCAGTAGTCAGACCAGGAATGGTGGTTCTCAGCAAAAACATGGCCATGCATGGGAAGTAACTTTCCACTTAAAGGGGTTGTCTGGGTTCAGAGATGAACCCGGACATACCCTTAATTTCAACCAGGCAGCCTGCCTGACTAGAGCATCGGAGCATCTCATGTTTAGGGTAAAGGCATTTTGCCGGGTTCCTGTGATGAACCAGGCTCTGCCAGACGGAGGCTTCTGCCCAGCAGTGAGCCCGGTGACGTCATTGGCACTGATGGGCGAGCTTTAGCAGTGAAACGGCTAGGGCAGCGCTAAAGCCGACCCATTAGAGCCGGTCACGTCACCGAACACACTGCCAAGCGGAAGTCTCCACCCGGCAGTGTGTATTATGTAAACAAAAGAGCCCTTGCCCAGCGCGATCCAGCGCAGGGCAAGGGAGGGCATCGGAGCATCTCAGGCTAACATCAGGCAGGATGCCTGGGTGAAATTAAGGGTATGTCCAGGTTCAGCTCTGAATCTAGACAACCCCTTTAAAGGGGTATTCCCATCTTGGACAGCACTCGGCTATTTTCGGCGGCCCCATACAAATGAATGGAGGGTGGCCACGCATACGCGCTGCGCCCTCCTTCACTTTCGGGGTCCCGTTCTCGATATAGGTACGGGTCCCAGCGCTGGGACCCGCACCTATAGGACAATGGGGCATATCCTAGCGATATGCCCCCATTGTCCAAGATGGGAATACCCCTTTAAGTCAATAAGCAACTTCTTCACCTGAAAGGATCTGGTCACCCCTATGCTCACGATCAGGTGCAGTCCCAGTAGTAGAACAATTGGAATACTATGGCCATAAACATACGGGTTGGAGCCCTGTTTAATAGAAGTAGGGTTCTTCCTTCAAGAAAGTCTCATGAATGTCCAACTGAGGTCATAAAGCATAGACAGCAAATATCGTCATCCCATAAACCACAAGTGAAGCTTTATTTTCCAGAAGAGAACCTCAGGAACCTATGTGGTACAAATGTCCTATTGTGAAGATGCAAGCGGACCTGTGAATCCTGTATGTGTCGAGTGAGTCATTAGGGTTTTAGTCACTGTTAATGGTCTACATGTGGCATGCTTATTACTATAAAGCAGTTGTCTCAAACTGAGGCCCTCCTGCCGTTGCAGAACTACAATTCCTAGAATGCTCTGACAGAATTTGGTTCCACAACAGCTGAAGATCCACAGGTTGGAAACCACTGCCAGAAAAGAACAATGCGCAGACTTCAAGTGATATTACTTTGCTTGTAGCCAACACTCCTGGAAGAAATCTGATCATTATCAGCATGCACATAGTAATACAACCTAATCTATCTAAACCCTCTGTCTGGATGTGACTTCATATTCATGGAGTTAACATTTAATACAGAGCCTCTGGCAGTCAGATGGAGCTGGGTTTAGACATCTGTGAAAAGCAATAGGAAAGTCGATCTTGACTTTTGAGTCATGTTTGTGGTCATCTATACAGTATGAAGTCAGTTTGAAATTAATCCATGGAAAAGTGTGGTCAAAACAGATCCAGGGCAGGGGTGGTAATACAAGAAGAACGTTCTCCGGCTTTTACAAGGGAAATTGATACATCATTGGACTGGACAACCGTAACAATGCAAGGTGCCATAATCCAATGGTGTGTATCATCCCTTCCATCAACAAAATTGTAAAAGAAAGGTGCTAAATCAGTAAATAATAGAGCCACCTGGTAGACATTGTATCTCCTGATGGACCCAATATTGCCCCTTTCATACAGCATATAGTATGAAGTTCCAGAACGGTATCTAGTGACTGGACCTGGTACTTGGACCTACCATAGGTTCTACTTGCAACTTTGATCTCTTCCGCCATCAACAAAAGAGACATATACTAAAGCAATACAGTAAATGAACCTGCTACATAGTAAACATTTCAACTCCTGATGGATCTACCCTGTATGCTCTCCAGTAGAATAACCAAAAGCATGGAGATCTAGCATGGTATCTATTGATCTGCTGCTTGGACCTTCCATAGATTATTCAGTAGATTCAATGGAAGTTGGAGGAATCTGACTTTACTTCAAGTCTTGTCTTTTATTTTTGGATTTCTCATTCTTCAGCAGTTAAAGGAGTATTCTCATCTTGGATAATGGGGGCATATTGCTAGGCTATGCCCCCATTGTCTTATAGGTGCGGTTCCCACCGCTGGGACCCGCACCTCTATCGAGATCGGAGGGGGGAGCGCTGCACCTGGGGGACCCCAGGTTTCCCGGGGTCCGGCCACCACCAGACGCAGCTCCCCCGCTGGTCCCATAGAAACGAATGGGAGCACAGCGCGCATGCGCGGCCCCCGCTCCCATTCATTTCTATGTAGCCGACGGAAATAAATTTTCGCCGGCCCTATAGAAATGAATGGAGGGTGGCTGCACATGCTCAGTGTGCCCTCCTTCAGTTTGGGGGCTCCGTTCTCGATATAGGTGCGGGTCCCAGCACCTATAAGACAATGGGGGCATATCCTAGCAATATGCCCCCATTGTCTAAGATGAGAATACCCCTTTAAACAATGATGGCCTATATTGAAGGTGCCCATATACATAAGAGTAAACTTGATCAAACCTGTTGATCTCAGAAGGATCAACCAACTATCTTCTGTGTAAGAGGATGATGAAGTTGGAGGAAGGAAGGATCAAGCATTGCCCTACCCTTTTAATCTCAAGGTATAAAAGCTGCCACCTCTTCCCATTGAGAACACATTCACACTCAGCTTTTATTCAAGAGTCAGAAAAATGGCTGTTGGCTGTCAACAGCTTGGAGTCAACAGAATATGGTCAACAGCTATAGAAGGTGTTTGGACCTTGACTGTTGGGCATCTGACCCCCTCCAGGTCAAAGGGGTTGTGGTGCTCCTCTGAAAGGATCAAGTAGTATTGCACTGCCCAAGCTTCGGGCAGTTTGATTGCCAATGGAAGATAACACATCCATCAGTGCTCTTTTGCACTGGCCTGATTACACAGACCGATCCATACTGAATGTAGGAGGAGCAATTGCTACTGCAGTTGTTCCTCCTTAATTTTGTTCTGTTCATTATCAGCAGCAAATGGATCGGCGGGCCGATGCCCAGGGGGCCACCTGAGCATCCTCAAGGCCGTCCAGTGGAAGTTTTTGGGGATGTATTTTGTGCTGCTGACAGTATTTTGTGATGGACTGTGGTATTTGGCTCTGTTGGGGTGGTATAATTGGCCACAATATGGTATTGCTGGCCCAGCCTTCCATAAATTTGGACCCAACTACAAAATGAGGCCACTTTTAGTATTTTTTCCAGGGCCACTTTAGATTCCCAGTCTGCCCCTGCTGATCAGCCTATGAACGAGCTGTCCATTTGTGAGACTTTCTTAAAGGAAGAACCCTACTTCTATTAAAGGCACTCCACAATGTATGTTTATGGCCATTCCAATTGTTCTACCACTGGGGCTGCACCTGATGATAGGCCATGTCTGTCCTTCATTGTGCTGATACAAGGAGATGAAAAATTGATGGTCTATCGTACGAATGGGCCATCAATATTTAGCTCCCAGAAAACCCTTTAAATTTGGAGGTAAATTTGAATTTCTTATGTGAAGGCCTATGACGTGAAAGGTTGTATGGTCAAAGTCTTCTTACTTGAAGTTTGGCGACCCTTCGCCTAGGGTTTTTAGAGAGGGCCAGCTCCCCGTTTCATTCTTGCAGACACTACAGTAAAGTGTGAAATATCAGATTCTGTCTTCTAGTCGGCAAATGCATTTTAAATCATTTTTTAATTAAAAGACATTTAATGGTTTAAGCTTATGTTACCCGTTGTCTCAAAAGCAAGGTAGACCTATCATAAACTAATCATGCCAATGATATTAAAATTGTTTATTGCCATTTTATGGATTTCACGACTCAAATTACAGGTTCTCCCAACTGTATGCAAAATGTGTAACGTAATCCCCCCGCAGTTTATTACAGAAACTGATATATGCTCTAATCTGACCTTTGTTTAAATAGCTTCATCACCACAGCAGAGGGAAAGCGTCGTCTGTGACTGGCATCAAAACAGGCCGATCTGCTAAGTCTCCGTCTCCCTTGTAGTCAGTGAAAGAAGTGGAGGGTCAGAGAGTGCCACTCCGGCTGTCCTGTCATCTTGTAACGAGCATGGGAAATATTGATACGATGGCCAAATGGCCAGCAGACAGAACACCCACGCCAGATGACGTACTGTTTTTCCATGCAACTCAGACAAAATCAAAACAACAAGGCCCGTTGCAAACAAAAACAAAATAACATTTCCCATAAGTCCTCCAGACAGGCTGCGACTGGGGAATTCACACAAATAAGATGCATTGTGGAGAAATTGCCAGAAAAGATTTAGCAAGCAGAAAGCCTATTCCTTCTCGGGAGTTCTCGAGAAGAATACATCATAACACATTGTTTTTTTTGGATGGCAATGTTGTATCTTTCAAAAGAATACAGCAATGGATCATAAAAGAAGACCTCAAAATATACTAATCCAAATTTGACCCATTGCAGTGATCTCCAGCCTTAAGAAAGTCTTCAATTTCCCTGCAGCTCCACCACAGGGGAAATCATGCAGGTGCTGTGTCATCCAAAGACAAAGAGACACTCTTCGTAGCTCTGATCACCAGCAATCAGTCTTAAGAAAGTCTTCAATTTCCCTACAGCACCACCAAAGGAGAAATAAAGCATTGCATGTTGCCCATTGACTGCCCAGTGTGTTGAGTGTAAAATTCATGAAGGTGCTGGGTCATCCAAAGAGAGAGACGCTCTTCGTAGCTTTGATCTCCAGTGATCAGCCTTAAAGGGGTATTCTCATTTTCAAGATCCTATTTTAAACTGGCACAATGGTGCCATAGATTAATTTTGTAAATGGCTTTTATTATTTATATCCCCCCTTTTTTTAGATATTTGTTTCATCTTACCCCATTGTTTACCCTGGGTTTCCCAGGGATACGGCCACCTCTTCACCTCCGATAATGTGGGCCACGCATGCGCAGACCTCACTGCTGGTTCACCCAGGCGGCCGCTGTGTCGATCGCGAACGCGCACACAGCCGCGCATGCGCGTATCATCTCGATTCCATGCCGCGTCTGATACAGAGCCGCGCATGCTCTGTATCAGACGCGGCTGTACCCAGCGAGCGGCCGAGAGAGGAGAGCGGAGCGCTGACCTGCCCTGCTGTCTACGGGGGACCCAGCAGCCTTGGTAAGTATGTGGTGCAAATTATCCACTTATCCACCAACTAATTTATTTATGACAATTATCCACTGATCCACCAATGAATATATTTATGATAATTATGAGTTGCATCAGAGTGCATATAAACTTGGGGACAATAATACTTGGCCAATAATATGATCTACATGGCAATAATACTACATGGCAATAATACTACATGGCAATAATACTACATGGCAATAATACACATGAACGAGCATGCAAGGGCTCAGTGTGATGTCATAAGGAGGCGTGGCAGCCCTTCACTCAAACTGCCTAAGCCCGCCCAGCCTTAGAAGCAGGAAACCAGGAAGTGAACAGCAGAGTTGGCTGCTGGTAAGGCTGAAATAGCAAGATGAGAATACCCCTTTAAGAAGGTCTTCAATTTCCCTGCAGCACCACCACTGGGAAAATGAAGCATTGCATGGTGCCCACTGAATTCAGTGTGTTGAGCATGTAATTCATGGAAGTGCAGGGTCATCCAAAGAGAGGGAGACAGTCTTCATAGCTGCCCCAGCTAATCGCCGAAGGTGGCAACATTATATGTTACAAAAAGTGCTGTTATAAGTCATCAAAGAGCACCTCTACTATTTAAATTCCTTTCTATTAAAAGGGTCCTCCAAAATCAGTTACTTCAAATTCGTGGAAGTCTTCTTTTTCCCTGCAGCACCACCACAGGGCATATGAAGTGTTGCATGGTGCCCACTGAATTCAAAGTGTTGAGTGTGTAATTCATGGAGACACTGGGTCATCCAACGGGAGGAAGACACTCTTTGTAGGTTCTCCAGCTAATTGATGATGGTGCCAAATGAGGGACCCCACCTACTATTCATGATGTATTCCGGGTGCTGTTGGTGTACATTATGTGATGAACCTGGCACTGCATTGTGGTTTCCGTTTATACCAGAAACCACTATGCAGATGTGATCAGAGCCTTAGATGTCTAGCGGTCACTCATCTCTAACACTCCCTACCCCCCATAGACTCAATGGGTGTATTTGAAATTGATGAAAAGTCTTTCTGTCTCTCTGGCAAAATCTATTCTATGTCTATGGTCAACTCAAGAACCATCATATTTCGGCAGATATCTCGCTGGTCAATGTACCATCTGCTTTTCCTATGTAATGCCAGTGAGATCCAAATGGCTCTTGGTGGTGATATATAACATAAGTGGAACAATTTGAGCAAAAGGTTTTAATCCATATTTTGTGGCTCAGTGGTTAGCACTGGTGTCTTGCAGCACTGGGGTCCTGGTTTCAAATCTGACCAAGGACAACATATGCACAGAGTTTTTAGGTCCTCCCTGTGTTTGCGTGGGTTTCCTCTGGTTTCCTCACACACTACAAAGACATACTGATAGGGGACTTAGATTGTGAGCCTCATTGGGGACAGTGTGATGCTAAAGTCTGTAAAGCACTGTGGAATATGTCAGTGTTATATAGTCTGAAGCTGTCAGAGCATGCTGGGGGTTATAGGTTCACCACCACTGGTGAGTCCCACATTGGGAACCACTGTTCTAAATACTCCATGCTCCACACCCTCTTATTCTTATCCATTTTCTTCCCCTCCACTTTTATTACTTGTGATCCTGTTAATAACAGTGTACAGTGCAGTCTTCATGTTATTTTGTACACAAGCTGCTATTTTCCGGGATCCTGGCGGAGGTCCCAGAGCAATGGTCTCCAGGTGCTGTTAACTATTCCAGTTTAACTGGTGAGGATTTACATGAGCGTGCACTAACAGGTGCTATATCACAAGGTGCTATATGTTTATCTGCATTAATCGCCTTGCTTTGTTTATTTTGTTCTTTTTCCCATGTGTAGATTGTTTATCACTGGGCTGCTTCATATGTATACGGTATACATTGTGTGTTATTATAAGGAACACACAGTGAATTACATTTTGAAAAGATAAATACCCTGAACCCATTACTTGTAAAGCAGATCAACACCATAACACTGCCTTAAGGGGGTTTTCTCACTATGTGCAAACACCCCTTTAATTATATTTTTCACAGTCATACGCTTTGGAAAAAATGTGGCCAAAAACACTAATTTTGGCAGCATCAGTTGACTTTCTACCATGAATTTCACATGCCTAAACCTTTGATCCCCCAGGAGATAAGTGTTGCTAAAGGGGTATCGGTATCTCCTCATCCTATTGAAATAAACATGCACTTTTGGCCAAGCTGAGATTTATAGGGACACATCATTGGGCAGGTTGAACTCCAACATGCCCAGTTGTTCTTTCCTTTGTCCTGTGTGGTAAGAGTCAGATGATCCTAGGTTTGGTCGAGTTCTGTCCAATGTGTATAGAAACCTTAAAGGGGTTGTGCAAGAATGAAGGGGGAGTTTGGCAAACCCCCTCACTTGTCCGGACCTATAAAGGGAAGCTTACTTATCTGCTTCCTGTTGCTGGTGCCCTGCCCCTTCTCTTCCTGGACCTCTTTGATGAAAATATCAGATTCGACATGGCTGCAGCCAATCACTGGCCATGACAGAGACAGGATCCCCTTGCATCATGTGACCATTTGTCATGACGTTAAAGGGGTTTTCCAGGATTCATATATTGTGACCTATCCTCAGGATAGGTCATCAATAGAGATGAGCGAACGTGCTCGAAACCGCTCGGCTCCCCTGCGCTCGCATAGGCGCAGGCAGCCGCTTCCGTCCTCCTCAGAGGACAGGGGAGCGCAGGGGAGCCGAGCAGTACAGTGCTCGTTTCGAGCACGTTCACTCATCTCTAGTCATCAATATCTTATTAGTGGGGTTCTGACTCCAAACACACTGCAGTTCAGCTTTTTGAGGAGGCCTGGCCTCCTCCTAGGCCAATGACGTCATGTTCATCAGATGAATGGCCTAGTTGCAGCTTAGCCCCATTTAAGTCAATGCCAAGCACAGCCACTACACAATGTACGGTTCTATGCTTGGTTAGATGATCGGAAGAGGTGCCAGGTGTTGAACCCCCTCTGATAAGATATTGATGACGTACAGAAGTCCCAGAAAATGACTTTAAAGGTGGCTACACACATTAGATTAATGTCCGCCAAATCTGCTTATTTCAGCGGGACCCGGCCAACCATTAAATATGTATGAGGGTGTCGCAACTTTCCCTCAATAGCAAGATGTTGGGGAAAGAAGAACTGGGCTGTTGGAGTTTAACATGGCTGATCCTTGTGTTCTCACAGGGATAAGCCATCATAAGAGCTGTCTGCCAATGGTTTAGGCTACTTAAGGTATCCAATGTAGCTGGATAGGGTAGTGCACCGCCGGACCCCATGAGCACCAAGTTTTAGCCAAATTATGGTGCTCATGCCGGAAACCAAGCAGAACACTGCCAGATACCGTTATTCGTTAACGGTTATTAGTTATTAGTCAATGGGCTCTGGCGGTGAATGCAGTGGTGTCCAGCTAGGCCGGATCTGGTGAACTCCGGCAGGCTATTCCAATCCCGAGACTGTAGGATACCTTACTACAGGCGTGAACCAAGCCTTACTCTACTCAAAACATACACTCTTGGCCAAGTCGTTGGACCCTCAAAAATATTAGGATATATGCATGCAAAATCAAAAAATGCCACTGAACCTTTTGAAATGGGCAGTGGTAAATGGGGCATAGCTATGGAAAAGGTGGTATTAGACAGAATTTCTAGGATATATGATCCAAACTAGATGTCTGGCGTCATATGATGACCACTTGCTCACCAGGAAGGTAAGTGTCTCCTAACTTAAAAAAAATACTAAACCTCAGAAACCTCAATCATCTGAGATGGACACATATATTCCCAGTCCGAGCTGAGAACTTTTAAATTGCTTTCCCACAGTGAACAGCTTATTCATTATTTTCTTAAATAAAGTCGTCAATGTAAACCATTCAGTGAAATGCGCTGGTTTCCGAACCTTCTAGAAATGAAAACCTTCCCTAAGCCAACTCTAACATGGCAAGCTGTTGTACAAACACTCATGATTACTTTGCAAGAATCGATCTTCTTCCTTGGGGTGAATGGCTGAACGTAACGCCGTCATAAAACATATCTAAGATAAATAGATAAGGCAGGCAAGGTAAATAAATAAGGAGATAGAACCATGCTGTTCTACACCCCACAAATTCATTGCTGAACTCAGAAAAACATGGCGAGTTACACTGGTAAAACTTGCCGGACAAGTTAGTTTGACAAAAGGCAGCGATCGGCTTCATGAAGGGTGTGAACACCGGCACACTGTATATTATCGCCTAACATTGCGACAGCAAAAGGTGCAATAGTCTCATGGTTACATTACAATAACTAAAAAAATAGCAATTTACAAAGTTTGGAAACACTGTGAATAGCAAACAGCAACGAGATTTGGATTTAGTCCAACCACCGCATTCATAACATTTATGATCTTTAGCACCTACATAGTCTTCTTCCAAAATCTAATCAGAACATAATGGTGATGTCTGACTATGTAAGCTTCATGTTGTTATGTGGTCATGGTAACAAAAAAATAAAAAATTGCATCAAATGGATTAATTTTATTGGGGAAACACACATACAGAGCCTTGAAAATGTATTCACACCCCTTGAACCTTTTACACATTTTTTCACGTTACACCAACAAATTTAAATGTATTTTTATTGGGATTTTATGTGATAAACCAACACAAAGTAGTAAGTATGTGTGAAGTGAAAAGGAAATGCTAAATAGTTTTCAAACTTTTTGACAAATAAAAATCTAAAAAGTGTGGTGAGCATTTGTATTCAACCGCCTTTACTCTGATACCCCTAAATAAAATCCAGTGTGACCAATTGCCTTTATAAGTCACCTAATTAGTCTAATTGTGTGTAATTTATTCTTAGTATGACTATGGCTGTTCTGTGAAGGCCTCAGGGGTTTGTTAGAGACATTAGTGATCAAACAGTATCATGAAATCCAAGGAACACACCAGACAGGTCAGGGATAAAGGTGTGGAGAAGTGTAAAGCAGGATTAGGTTATACAAAAATATCACAAGCTCTGAATATCTCACGGAATACTGGTCAATCCATCATCTGAAAATGGAAGGCATATGGCACAACTGCAAACCTACCGACACATGGCCGGCTACCTAAACTGACAGCCAAGGCAAGGAGAGCACTAATTAGAGAAGCAGCCAAGAGGCCCATGGTCACTGGAGGATCTGCAGAGATCCACAGCTCAGGTGGGAGAATCTGTCCACAGGACAACTATTAGCCGTGTACTCTACAAATCTGGCCTATGTGGAAAAGTGGCAAGAAGAAAGCCATTTTTGAAAGCCATAAAAAGCCCCGTCCCCTTCCCCTCCCACGTCCACTTTTTAAGACGTTCACACATACTTGCTAATTTGTGTTGCTCTATTACAGGGCTGGCCAACCTGAGGCTCTCCAGCTGTTGTAAAACTACAACTCCCACCATGCCCTGCTGTAGGATGATAGCTGTAGGCAGACTGGGCATGCTGGGAGTTGTAGTTTTGCTACAGCTGGAGAGCCGCAGGTTGGCCAGCCCTGGTCTATTACATAAAATCCCAATAAAATACACTTAAGTTTGTGGGTGTAACGCAAACAAAATGTGGAAATGTTCAAGGATTATTAATACTTTTTCAATGCACTTGACGGATGGATAGTACATCACATCCCTGTTGGTAACCCAAGGCTCTTTCAATCCATACCAATACATTTCAATACCATCTATTGACTAAAATACTTTAATTCCTAACCTTATGGTGTAAGTTCTTGACTGCCCCACAGCTATATCATGATTCATGTCCTATACATCATCATTCATGTCCCATCACTACTT
Organism: Rhinella marina; assembly: GCA_900303285.1. Classification (NCBI taxonomy): domain Eukaryota; kingdom Metazoa; phylum Chordata; class Amphibia; order Anura; family Bufonidae; genus Rhinella; species Rhinella marina. Next base: position 230,975 of record ONZH01002079.1, read on the forward strand.
GTAACTCAACAAGGATGAACCCTTTAATCTTCTCGCATACCAATCACTGGTGACCATATCTCAACATCTCCAGTTCCTTAAACATGTACAGAGATAATTTTTGGATCATCCCCTCAGTCAAGGTTCATATTCAGGTTCCAACAACTACTTCCCATCATCCAACATAAAAATATCTCTCAAGTGTTATACAGTTTAGCTCTCGTACATCTTCCAGTTATATCGGACTATTACACTACTCTTCTCTGGGGTATTCATCTGATATGATTGGCATCCCTCTGTTGTGATTTCCGCTATTCATATCAGGCAGTTTTTATTCCCCCTAACGTTATCCATGCACATTTGTTGGAAACCTTATAACAGACCAATTATCCAGATGTGAATCTCCAATGACCACTAGTCATCAGGTTCTAGTTCAGTTGAATGAAGGTCTGGTGGATCTCAGACATTTAAGCCCAGCATTCATGTGTAGGATGTAAATGCATGAAGTCAACACCAACGTCCACAGATCTACATCTTCAATGACCACCAAGCCAACCATACACACTAGATAAGGCCAACTGCTCTCTCTGCTCTATGAGCCAAGTGGTATAGCTCCTCGTGAACAAACATCTGCTGTCAGGAGGCCCTCATACATGGTTGGCTGATCCCACTGAAATCAGCGAGTTTGGTCACTACACTTCAGCTTCTAAAGGCCCTATTACATGGGCAGATGCAGCTGACGGTTTTCGGGAGGGAAAGCGTTCCTCCCGTCAATCGCCTGTTCACTAGAGAAGGAGACTGCTGCTATTACATGCAGCGATCTCCTCCTCAGTATAGGGACGAGCGATCGCTAATGCATCACTCATGCCTATACTGTCTCATTGTTTGCCGGCAGCAGAGCGCCTATTACACAGCATGATCTGCCGCCGGAAAACCAGGATTTTTTAACATGTTAAAAGATCCCGATTACCCAATGAATGAGCGATTGCTCGTTCATCGGGTAATCCACAGCAGTATTACACTGTCAAATGATTGTTAATGAGCGCTCATACGAACACTTATTAACGATCATCTTAACAATAATCTGCCTGTATAATAGGGCCTTTAGTCAGTTCTATTTAAAAAACAGTAAGATCTGGAGTAGAGATGAGTGACTCAAGGTTAAAATTGAAAAAGAGATATAGAGGGGCCGAGGAGGAGAGAGATAGAGGAAAAGTGGAAGACAGCTTGAGAGGGGGAAAGAACAAGAGGGGAGAGATAGGAAGAGCGGGAGAGTGATAGGGAGGGAGATGGGGAGAGAGAGACAGAAAGGGAAGGGGGGAGAGAGAGATAGAGAGGGAGGCGGAGAGAACAAGAGGGGAGATATACGAAGAGGGGAAGAGAGATAGAGAGAGGGACAGAGATAGAGAGGGAGAGAGGTAGGGGAGAGAAATTGTGAGGGGGAAAGAGAGGGAGAGAGGGAGAGGGGAGAGAGAGAGGGGGGTAGGGAGAGGGTAGAGATACAGAAAGAGAGAGAGAGAGAGAGAGAGAGGGAGGTGGAGAGAACAAGAGGGGAGAGAGAGGAAGAGCGCAAGAGAGATAGAGAGGGGGACAGAGATAGTGAGCGAGACAGGGACAGAGAGGCAGTGGAGAGAGATTGTGAGGGGGAAAGAGAGGGAGAGGCGAGGGGAAGATAGAAAGGGAAAGGGGGAGAGAGTTAGAGAGAGAGAGTGAGGGAAAGAGAGGGAGAGGGAGAGAGAGAGGGAGTTAAAGAGATAGAGAAAGGGAGAAAGAGAGGGAGAGTGGAAAGAGAGAGAAAGAGAGAGGGAGAGAGAGACAGAGAGGTAGAGGAGGAGAGAGATTTCCAGGGATTTGAACCACTTTTGATTCAGGCAGAATGACAAATCAGACTAAAAACTAATTTTAGGAAATTTGCTCATCTCTAATCCGGTGGACAATGGCGTCCATTTTGCCCATTTACATAGGTCGATGTAAGGGGTAAAGTATAAGTATACATCCGTGTAGCCTTTAACGCTAAGCCTTCCACGATCTCTCCCAACAAAAGAAAACCTCTTCCTTGAACTCTGGAGAACGGTTTTATCATTGTCGCTTGTACACAACAGCGAATTTCTGTCAACTGCACTTTGCCTAACACGATTCCTGTGTTATGCCTGGCAGTAAGTGGACGAATCTAACTCAGCATCAACTAAGCAATTCTGTTAACATTTGCCCCCGAGCGTCTCTCTCTTTGTCCAGTCCCTGTCTTCCAACAGATGTCATCCAAGTCTAATCAAGCATAAAATGGTCATAAATATTCCTTTCTGGTAGATTTCACATTCGTATGTCATGCAGGGACATGATATTTTACTACTACCTCTGGGGAGTACCTAATGTAGAAAACAGTTACTTCTACCAAGAGGCTTGTCGTGCAGCAAAAAAAGCAGGCAGTCTTCGCTCTCGATAGACTTCAAAAAGACACGAGACCATCAGTATTATGATGTTTTCTTTGCTTGACGGTCCTCCCCCCCTTCCAACCTTACCCTTCTAGACATATCAAGGATTCAGGTCTCAACAAAGACCAATTTTGGTGCGTAGCCTACACCACAATAACAATAAAAATGCTGTAAGGCTTCGTTTTTCCACTCCAAACACAATGTCAGTCGCATGAAGTGTTTAGTGTGAAAAGACTAAAAAAAGAAAGAGAAAAAAAAAAAACCTCGGGCCATCATTAGGGAAATTCCCCCCCCCCCCAATCTGAGTGTATTTTACAAAACGTGAGACAGATTTTCTAGATGATTTTCAAAATGGGACAAATATGTTTGCGCTCGGCAGCAAAAATAAAATTAAAAAAAAAAAAAATTTGAAACATTTTTCTTCTTCAAGCGACGTTATCACATTTAGTTAAAACAATAAGATGGATTCGGGGTATGAATTTATTCTTAACACTAATTTAACATTCGTACGTGAAAGAGGTGATCGCTGAATGAATCCGGCATCATGACCAACGGAGTGTGAAGAAAGGGTGCAGGGGAAGGAGAGGTTAAGAGGCAATTAATTCTGACTACTTAGCAAAAAGAGCTATTTCTATGCATTCACATCTATATTTACACTGTTTTGGGGGAAGTAAAATTAGGTCATTAATCACCGCAGAAATCAAAGATAAATAGGCATATGCGCCTGTTTCTAGCGCGATTTTCCCTTTAATTTATACCGTAATGGCCAATATAACCAGGGCCGGTAGCCAGACGGGGAACGCATATGCCGTGCAATGTTCTAAGATTTGGATAACCCCCGTCATAGCAGATAATGATGGGTATATTACTCTAGTAACAAAGATATATGGAGCCGGACCTTCGCAGCTCCATATAAGACAACGGCTTTATATAATCATAAGGTAGAAGCCCCCCCCTCCCCTAGGCTGGGGATATAATGATATACCGTAGATCTTTTAGTCTTCTTCTCAATCCGTTATTTCCGTGCCACCAAAAAAGAGGAGGATACAGACAGCATTGGGTCTCCCATACAAGAATAGTCTACAGCCCCTCGTGCTGATGGGTTCTCCAATGTTTCATCATAGAGAACCCCCTTGTTTCTCTCTAAAAATCAACCAGTAATGAGCTAGGAAGTTCCTTAGCTCGGCTACTTACATCTAATAGACCAGTGTTCCTCAACTCCAGTCCTCAGGGCCCACTTGCCGGTCATGACTTGAGAACATCCTACAGAATGAACACTGGTGGTAGGCCCTGATGCATTGACACTAATTCTGTCATCTGCTCAGTACTAAAGAAATCTCGAAAACATGACCGACAGGTGGGCCCTGAGGAGAGGAGTTGAGGAACACTGTAATAGATCATAGTAAGCCGCCTTTAAAGGGTTATTCTCATCTTAGACATTGGCTAGGATATGCTCCCATTGTCTTATAGGTGTGGGTCCCACCACTGGGACCCGCACCTATATCGAGAACGGAGCCCCCAAACTGAAGGAGGGCGCACTGTGCATGCGCAGTGTGCTCCCATTCATTTCTATGGGAGCAGTGGGGAGCTGCGCCTGGTGGTGGCCAGACCCCGGGAAATCTGGGGTCCTCCAGAGCTCCCCCCTCCGATCTCGATATAGGTGCGGGTCCCAGCGGTGGGACCCGCACCTATAAGACAATGGGGGCATATCCAAGCGATATGCCCCCATTGTCTAAGATGAGAATACCCCTTTAAGGTGACAATGGTCCCTTTTAGCTAATGGACTCCTCTGTAGCTAGACAGGTTGCACATATGGAATATCCACCCCTGCTCTGTCTCTTTTACTGAGGGGATATGGGAGACTTGGGACGCCTGTAGTCATAAAGTGGGGGTCCCATTGGTTAAAAATACCCAAGCCCAATAGAATCAAGGCCATCTCCTCTCAATTGGGACTCACAACCAGGGACATAGGACCCCATTTTTTCCAACTGGTGGGGGTTTCTTAAGTCAGATGGTGACTGATCTGCCATTTCTAGTAATGTCCTATTGGTATGGTGCATCCTGGTAATATCCATGGGCAAATCAGTCCGTTGAGCAGGATATTTTAAGGTATATTCTGTGACAAAATGCACAGAAAGGTCTATTTTCTGTCCCATTGTTTCTCAATGGAAATCCATGTTGCAGGGAGAAAGTGTGGTTTCCACGCAAGTGGCTACATGTGGATCAGACCCACCTAGTGGAGCTTATCCACAGCAACTACAAATCCACGGCAGGAATTCAGATTTCTTCTGAGATTCCATTGTGGCATTTTCCAATAGAAAAATCAATTGTGTGAACGTACACTGAGGATGATTTGCTTCACCTAATTGTCTGGAAGTTCAACAAGATCAACATGTCAGAAAGACAGTTTAAACCATATGGGAATGAAAAAGCCCCACAAGCAGATTGTTGGACTGATTTAAGGGGTTTTCCAGGAGTAGAATACCGATGACCTTTTTCTCAGAGTAAAATACTGATGACCTATCCTTAGGATAGGTCAATAATATCTGATTGGGAGGGATCTGACTCTCTGACGATCAGCTGTTTGAAGATACCGTAGACCTCCGGTGTGCACTACGATCTCCTCCAAGGCCAGACATGTCACGTTCATCGGTCATATGGCCTAGGCTTGCTCGGGGCTGCAAAAATAAAGACATCCTATACAACGTATGACGCTGTGCTTGATATACTATGAGGAGGCTGCAGCGCTCACCGGAGTGTCACAGCCTATTCAAACAGCTGATCGATGGCGACGCTCGTGTCAGAACCCTACCGATCAGATACTGATGGCCTATCCTAAGGATAGGTCATCATTGTTCTACTACTGAAAACCTCCTTTAGCGGGGCTATCCTGGCATGGATAATGATGACCTATCCTCAAGATATCCCAGTCCCGGCATTCCCCGCCTATTTGTTTCAGAGAGCCACCGCACTCATTGGATCTCTGGTCAGCACAGCCATCTCCCAGGAGCTCTCCAACCAGTGCCATACGTTGTATAGTGGCTGTGCTTGGTATTGCAACTCGGCCCCATTCACTTCAAAGGGGCCAAGCTGCAACTAGGCCACGTGACTGATGTACGGTGATGTCACATGGCCTAGGAAGAGGCCGTGGTGCAAGAGAGCCGGCCTCTTCTAACAGTTGCTCGGCCAAGGTCCAGGGTGTTGGATCCCTGCCGATCTGATATTTCTGGATAGCCCCTTTAAGGTCGTTAACCTAAGAGTTAAATAAAAATGTCTGATAAATAGGAGAATACCATTAATCGCAGTCCGTGGACCTATAGTGCCAGTCGAACTTAGATGTACCCTCAACTGTGCTTTGCTACGTAATACGTACCCAATTTCAATCAATTATACATTTCTGCCTCTTGCTGTAGTTATAACTTTGTGCTAATCCTCATTGTGAGGAGTAAATTTCATATAACTCAGCGCAAATGTGAGAGCCATGTACGTGAGACAGAGTTCTAGCCTGTCTATCACATCATCACAATACATCCCCTGTACATAAAGCAGTGTGTATAGTGTAAGATGGGATGGGGGGGGTTAAGAATAATGCGGTTTCGAGAGCGAACCGTGTAGACGTGTACTTTAAGACATTCAATTATGGCACCCTTATAACCCGTGATATGGCTCGAGGGGACTGTCTAGCGCCGTGTGAGCACCCCCTCAGGCGGTGACTGGGTTAATCCTGAGAGACATTTAGATAAATAGAAGACATGAGGTCCTCAGGACCCGTTCAGTAGGCTCCCTCACGTTATTACGAGACAGAAAACTCTTTAAGTACCATTTTCAGATGTTAAATCATCGTTCTTGCGGCACATATCCTTCAGGCTCCCGCGGGAACAATATCTAAAGACAGCGTGCTAACAAATTCAATCCAGTAAACAGGCGCTCTCTCCCGCTCGCTCGCGCTTGTTGTCTAGTACCTTTGTGTTCCAGTTCCCAGTCCTGTCATCCATTCTGTGTCTCGGCTTTGATGCTAAAGAGTGAATGAGTGTTGTCATCTATTATCCAGAGCGTACATGGAAAATTATAAATAAGAAATAAAAGTCACTTCTCGCTACACTACTTTTGCATTAGAAACCTGGCGTCTCCGTTACCTCCCTAGACCCAACGGCGAATGGAACGCTGCAAATCTAAGATAGTGTGAGGAACACAACAGAAGGGGGCAAGACAGGGACAAAACCTTTCCAGGATCTGCATTTCTTCCATATTCATCCACCCATATCAATATATAAATCTAACACGGACTGAATTTACAATAAATGTGACTATTGATGAGGATGGTGATTTGGACATAAGGTCTCCATGACAACAATAATCCCCCCAAAAATTGGAAAAGGACATGAAAAGAAAATCCAACTTCGATAGAACCAGTCTAAGCAGGGAGGATGGATGGTGGAGGCCAACTCGAACTCCAAGGGCATGGAGGCCCGAGACAGGTGGTACTTGTACTTTCCCTACAATCCAGTCCTGGAGAGCTACAGGTTGGAAGACCACTGTCTTAAGCTCCCCATACACTTAAAGGGATTGTTCACCCATGGGGACCTCTAGGGCAGACCCCAGGTTGCCTCCCTCAAGGCCACTGCAGCTCTCAGGTCTCACCGCATCAACATCTGGTTTTAAGTGAGTCATGTGGCCACTGCAGCCAATGACTGACTGCAACAGTGACGTGTCTCCCATGAGTCATGTCACTGGGTCACGTGATGCATGGAAGACATGTCACTGCTGCAGACAGTTATTGGCTTCAGTGGCCACATGGACCATGTAAGGTCCAGTTTGAGGCGGGGGGGCCTGAGAGCTGCATAATGGGGAGCGAAGGAAACCATCAATGTCTGGCCACACTGGGGGGTCTACTCAACAGACCTCCAGGGGTGAACAACCCCTTTAAGTTGGCCATAGATATTAAATAGCTCATTTAGCCTGACCTCCCCATACACGTGCACGTTCATTACATCTGAGTGCACATGAGCTGTCAATAGGGAGAGGGGAAATTTGCTGCTGACAGACACCTCCGGCAGCAGCTTATCCTACTTGAAAACAAAAGGATCAGGCATGTTGAAATCTAGCTGCTGATCCTTCTTTCCCCCAGCATCTGGCACTGAAGTAAGTCAGGACACCTCCACACATTAGATGGTCATCCAGTTCCACTGAAATAGGCAGGTTCGGAGGTATTCGTCTGAAGTGCTTGGTGACCTTTGCAGTTGCTGACGGTTCATGTGTTTCGATAGAGAGAGGGGTCAGGTTCCTCTAGCAATGGCTCATCCCCAGGAGGAACAAAGGATCGAGCATGTTGAAACCAAAATGCACAATCTTTCTTTCCCCCAACATCTCCTGTCAGGGTAGATTTTGGACAATTCTACACATATTAGATAGTTACCCGTCAGTAGCTTCGGCCTTCATCTATTTGGGGACCCTTAGAGTGTATGTATGCTTACGAAGGGAAGGGAGATATTTAGATACCGGCAGGTTATTTGGCTCCCGATGAAGCTGGCCAAGGTGGGTGCCTCATATAGGGAAATTTTACTGAGGGCACAAAAGACAAATATGAATCCATATACTTAATTGCAACCACAGTGATATGATTTTGCAGGTCCACAGACCCAGTTCTCCAGGCCTGTAGATGTCAGTGTGACATTTAAAGAAAAGCCTGAGCCGCTGTCTTGGACCGAGCCTGGCAGCCTGTTCTATGTCCCAGTGAGAGATAGATTTGTATTCTCCTACAACTTGCACATTATCAGCCATTTACTGCACAACACTGACCACATCCGCACAGAGAGATCCCAGAGAGTGATAGCGCCTGGACTCTCCACTTCTCACGCTGACTCATGCCCCAAGCATCTCCCGTAGCTCTGCCCCACCATCCATTAGGCAATTACTGCTTTACACAAACATTAATTAAAATGAAATCATGTAAGCAGACAGATAAACAGGCAGCAGGCATTAGCCTATTCTCTCCAGCCAGGAGGACTTTGTTGCTGTACTGAAGTAGAAGGTTAAAGGGATCCTCTCAGGGTGAATAAGAGGGGCAGCGTGGTATAGAGCAGGAGGAGCCGAGCAGATCGATATATAGTTTTCTGGGTAAAGATTCCATATAACTCTTTTCCATTTCAATCTCAGCTCTTTCTATGCTAAGGAGTCCAGTGGGCGGTCCTATCAGGGATTGAAAGCCTTCCCCTACACAGCTGTCAATTACTGAGTATTAATCTCCAAAGCTATGTAGGCCCTGTCTGGAGCACTATGGAAGATATGGGGTCTCAAGATGATGTCCGTTTCCGTAAAGCCCTGCGTTTGGTAGAGAATAGAAGATGTGGAGGAGATGATGCAAGATAAACATAACTTTACAGTAACCCAGAGAAAATGTACATTTTCACTCTTCATTTTCAATCAAAGGATCAACTCAAATGATTTTGACCCGTTAGAGCCGCTTTACACATAGACTAGATCTCAGATCTGCTTGATTGGTGGCATCATTATAGTGATTGGCCTGAACTGTAGATACCAAGATAATATGTACAAGTTTGCTTCAGACTTCACTTTGGAAAAACAATTAAGGGCTATTTCACACAAACGTGATTGGACGGGAAAAAGGGGATGCGTGTCTGCCGGGGACTCCTGGACTGACTGTATTCTAGTGTTTTATAATGCAGTCAGTTCATATCTGATATCTGGACTCACATCATCATGCACCATCAGATATGAACTGAGTGCATCATAAAACACTAGGATATAGTCAGTTCCATTCAGGGGAGCCGCGGTCAGTCCGGGAGATCCGGCAGATACATGTCCCGTTTTTCCTGGGCTGATCACTGTCATGTGAAACACCACTTAGGGGACATTCACACAGTGGCTTTTTAAGCAAAATCTTGGAGCGGAAGGGACATGTCCTTTCTTGAAGGGGCTGCGGCTTTAAGCTGACACTCCACAATCCTCAGAGCCGCCTCCCAATGAGATGTATGTATGGCCGTCGGCGGGTTTACGGTGCAGCTGTCCGCGCCAAAATTCCACTTAAAAAGTCGCTGTGTGAACATCCCCTTAAAGTTAAAGTCTGCACTGATATGGAACTATATGATTTTTTTAAAATTTTGTACCTAAAGCTAAAACAAAGCTTAACAGAATAGGTACTTGGGTTAAAGCCGCTCCAAAAACAGCCATGTGACCTTAGCAGCTCAGCCCTACCTTCCAACAGCTAAATCATCATTTGGGGGGATTTATCAGTCCCACCCCTGATTTGTTCAAGAACACCCACAAAAAATCCCAGAAATAGCCACTTTGGGACCATCTGCCTAATCCCCATTCACCTTCCGATCAGTTCTATGGGACGATTCCATGAAAAATGGGACAGTTGTGAGCTACGGCTTAGCTCTAACTAGAAGACTAGGAAATTAAAGAAGTGTGTCACCAGCAAATTCACTGGAAAACCAGGCACCATGGCTTGTAGGCCTAGCTCAGCTGAATGTAATCAATCCGTTGCTTCATTCTGCAAAAAAAGGCTTTAAATCCATATGCAAATGAGCAGTTAAGTGCAACGTGGGTGGGGCAATGTGTAAACTTGATCCTACTGCTTCTTCTGCCAGCTCCTCCCTCTCCTACTTGATTGACAGGAACATACAGGAACCTGACTCCTGATCAATCAAGAAGAGGGAGGGTCTGGCAGAGGAGGCAGGAAGAGCAAGGGTGCACAGAGTGGCTTGGCTCCCCCCTCAGTGCACTTACCTGCTCATTTGCATATTGAGTCAAAGACATTTTTTTTTCCAGAAGGAAACAACTTATCACCAAGTGAAAAGTATCATTACATTCAGCTGAGCTAGCCCTGCAACAGTAAATTTCCTGGTGTTGCACTCCCTTAACGCACTTTAGCAGTCTGTTGAATGAACATTATATAATAAAGACGTAAGAATAATTCTGCTGCGTGAATTCCCAGTGATCAGCTGTAATCTAACACCAGTAGGTGTTGGATTTCCCTACAGCGCCACCACAGGGGAAATGAAGCATTACACAGTTCTCATTGTGCTGGTAGACATGCCAGGTCCTCCAGAGCAAGAGACTTGTTTGTAGTTGCTGTCTGTGCTGGCTAATAGATAAGGGTCTTAAATGTGGGGCTGATCTGCAACACCAGACACAGCCCATGGACAAAAGTAGCAATGTTTCGGAGGAAAAAAGAAAAATCTGGACAACCTATTTAAGGAAAAACATAGCAAAGCTGAAAGTAGAACTTAGATCCAGGTCTCCACAAGTCACGATAGGGGAGTGAATGGCACTTGGTGCAGAATGAGACTTGCAAGGAAGCCATGCTTGTTGTGTAAACATGGTGTTAACGCTGATATATGAAATCTTCAAGTCAAAGAAACCTAAATCTTTACGCCTGAAGCAGAACGAGACATCTAAGATAAGAAGAGAAAGACTAAAGCCCCAGAATGATGAAGCTGCTGTCCGGTGGCCCCGCTGCTTTTCATCTCTTCACAGACAGGCAGTTTTTGGCTCTTAACTAGTCGGACATTGTGGGGCAGCACGTTTTATTAATATGGGTTGTACGTATATTTTACGATAAGCCATTTATTCCAGTCAATAATCTTTAATGGAAGTGTAAAAAACGTAGGGGGAGATTTACTTAGACTGGCATTTTACATTCATCTGAAATATGCTGGAGTAAGATAGGCCAAATTTATTAAGAGGTGAAGGCCTTTAACTAAAGGAGGCACATCGCTGGCTGTCCGTGTGCCAGAAATTGAAATCCATACCTGCCATGGGCAGATTTTTTTGCAACTTTTTTAATGCCGCAAAACTGGCGTCAATAAACTCCCTAAATGAATAAGTGTTTTGGAAGAATTATGTCCTCAGTGTACATGTAACTGTCATGTATATATCCATGTCCTAGTTCTTACAGAGCCTATAGCGTCCACCGAATATATCCCCAAAATTCTGTCAGGAAGCGACTGGTGTATTTGGATTGGCTTAAAAGGATCACATGACCCTCTCTGCCATTCCTTTCAAAAAAGGAGAACTGGGGGTGGGATCTTAAGGAAGCTGATGGTTAGTCAAGAAGGTTGTCCAGGCTGGCTCCTTTCCTGTAAATCAAGTTGATCAGGTGATTAGTCTTGGCCAATCAGCCGAAAGGATGTGTTGCATTGTGATTAGGAATTTGGGACCTATTTAGTGGTTGCGGTTACTCCCAACAGCTTAGCATGACCAATCTCTCAGTACTTCGGGGATATGTGGTCCATAATGATATCCCTGAAGCTACCAGTACAGTGGTCCCTCAATATACAATATTAATTGGTTCCAAGACGACCATTGTAGGTTGAAACCATTGTAAGTTGAGTAATTGGTTCCAAAGCCCCAAAATGTCATCATAGATAAGAGGAAATGAAGAATTAAGAAAAATAAGCAGATAACTAAGACTGATAAGACAAGTCTTATATATAACAGTCAGGAAAAGCTGATAACTAGCAACTAATACAGATATTCTACCAGAGAAGTGACCTTGATTGGTTGGATCTGAGTCTGAGACATTGTATGTTGAGTCTAGTTTCAACTTACGATGGGTCAGAAAAGACCACTGTATGCTAGAAATATTGTATCCTGAGGCCATTGTATCTTGAGGGACCACTGTAATTGGCTACCACAGTAGTAGGAATCCCTGGGGACGTGTGGCATGGCAATGGGCCCATAACTTTGGGAGTTGGTAAATCCCTTTATAAATTTGAAGGCAAAACCTTAACCTTCGACTCAACACTGTTGTAAGAACAAGCCCACACAGGGTTAAAGGGTTTGTCCCATCTTGCCATTTCCAAGTGCTGGCTGGGTTTATGGAAATAGATGAGCGGGCTGCACTCCCGTGTCCGTAACTCTCATTGTAGTGAATGGGAGCCATGCAAACAGCATAGCAAAAAAAGCTACACCGCTTCCACCACTCCTGGAGTTACGAAAGCAACGTGGCTTGTTCTGCTATGCTGTTTATCTCCCATTCACTACAATTTGAGTTAGGGCTCATTCACACGACAGTAGTTTTTTGCAGTCTGAAAATTGTGGATACAAAAAACATGAATACCACCCGGTGTGCGTTCCACTTGGCCACCACTATAATAGAAAATGCCTATTCTTGTCCGTAATTGCGGACAAAAGTAGGACATGCTCTATCTTGTTTGCGGGGCTGTGGAACGGAACCACGGATCCGCATCTTTTGCGGCCTCTTTGAGATAAATGGGTCGGCACCAATTCCATAAAAATGCGGAACAAAACATACGGCCGCCTGAATGAGCCCTTTTGGAAACGGCGGAGTGCCCACCTGCTTGGCTGTTTCCAAAGGTCTGGCCACCTAGGGCCGGTGCTTAGTCCCATCTTGCTGCTTTCACCGGCCGCGTGCATCCCCCACTTTCCGCAAGCCTAAAGGACAAGAATAGGACATGTTCTATAATTTGTAGAATGGCCGCACGGATGCAGACAAGACACAGATGACATCCGTGTGTTGTCCACACATTACGGCCCCCTTAAAATGGGGGAACATAGGGTCGTGTGACTGTAGCCTTAGGCATGGAGAAACAATGGTGTCATACTACTAGCTTTTTTCCTTTTTTTAATCCCTTTTTCCTGCCACAGAAGGCTCTTTTTTTGTTTAACAGCAAAATTACATTTTACGCACAATTTTCCTTGCAGTAAGATGTATACCGTGCCCTTCACTGAATGCGAAATTGATATTATCATCTCTTAGTTTAGATCTCACTACTTAACCTTCAGATTAAAAGTTATTAGACACGAATGGCTAAAAAAAAAAGACATTCCATCAGTGATTTCTCCCCACAAATGCTTGAATGATCTGGGAAAATGTTTCACTGAATTTTGTTAATAATTTTCTCCTTCAACCTTTAAAAAAAAAAAAAATGAGCTCCAAAAAGGCTCCACAAAACAAAAAGACCTTAGAAAAACATTAAACCGCCAAACAATACACAGGAACTTTGTGTTTAATTCATCAAGGTATTGATCTTTCTCAGAAGAGCTTAACAAAAAAAAGTTAAGGTCAGCTGATACGTGGCGTGCTCGGCAGGATAATCCCACCTTCAAGTAAACAGCTATTTAAATAGCAATGTGGATATGTTTAATAATTACTCATTTTTTATTAAGACAAAGAACAAGGCAGACATTATCCCCAGCCGAGGCCAACAAACAAACTCAGACCTGCCCAGTTATGTCAATATGAAACAAAAGCTTTATCTAAGTTGCTTGTGTTCACTTAGAATGAGATAAGAACACATGACCAAAGGAACGGGATAAAAAAATAGTTTATAACCTCTTACCATATGTTTTCCTAAGCGTTTGTTTGTAAAGCGGGTGCGGTGCAGACAACAATTAACAGAACTTGCTTTTTCTTTGTATTTTTTTTACAAGATTGTTGTTTTATTTTTTAATTCAAAGGAGGCCGTTCAATAAACTTTATGACATTTTTTAAAGGGTTTAGGCTACTTTCACACTGGTGTTATTGCCGGATCCGGCAGGGTTCAGCAATAACGCTTCTGTTACTGATAATACGACCATATGGATCCGTAATGAACGGATCTGGTTCTATTATCTTTAAAGGGGTTCTGCAGTTCTTTAAAACTGATGATCTATCCCCTGGATAGATCACCAGCATCTGATCGGCGGCGGTCCGACACCCGGGACCCCCGCCGTTCAGCTGTTTGACAAGGCAGCGGCACTCCAGGAGCGCCGCGGCCTTCTCTGTGTTTACTGCAGGCCCAGTGCCGTCACGACTAGTATCACTGGCCTGGGCGGGGCTAAGCTCCATTCAAATGAACAGAGCTTAGCCCCGCCCAGGCCAGTGAAACTAGTCGTGACGTCACTGGGCCTGAGGAAAACACAGAGAAGGTCACGGCGCTCCTGCAGCACCGCTGCCTTCTCAAACAGCTGATCGGCAGAGGTCCCGGGTGTCAGACCGCCGCCGATCAGATGCTGATGATCCATCCAGGGGATAGATCATCAGTTTTACAGAACTGCTGAACCCCTTTAACATCGCTGGGACGGATCCGTCATGAACTCCATTGAAAGTCAATGGGGGACAGATCCGTTTACTAATGTGTCACACACCGAACGGATCCGTCCCCATTGACTTGCATTGGGGTTCATGACGGATCCATCTTGGTGCGGATCCCCAGGACGGAGCGCAAACCGCAGCATTTTGCGGTTTGCGATCCGGTCTGGAGACACAAGTGAACTGAACGGAATGCATTTAGGAGCGCTCCGTTCTCTTCAGTTCAGTTTTGTCCCCATTGACAATGAATGGGGGCAAAACCGAAGCGTTTTTTTTCCGGTATTGAGCCCCTATGACGGAACTCAATACCGGAAAAAGGAAACGCAAATGTGAAAGTAGCCTTATCTCATGAAAACAATCCTGTCCATCTTATTAAAGGGGTTAGGCTACTTTCACACCAGCGTTTTTGCTGGATCCGTCATGGATCAGCAAAAACGGTTCCGTCATGATAATACAACCATCTGCATCCGTTCTGAACAGATCCGGTTGTATTATCTTTTAAATAGCCAAGACGGATCCGTCATGAACACCACTGAAAGTCAATGGAGGACGGATCCGTTTTCTCAGATACAATAGAAAACTTACATTCTGAGTATTGTGTCTTGGAAAACGGATCCGTCTCCATTGACTTACATTGTGAGTCATGACGGATCCGTTTGGCTCCACTTCGTCATGCGGACGCCAAAACGCAGTAAGCCGCGTTTTAGTGTCCACCTCCAAAACGGAATGGAGACTGAACTGAAGCAAAACTGATGCCTTCTAAACGAATACTTTTCCATTCAGAATGCATTAGGACAAAACTGAAAGTAGCCTTATCCTTAGCTTTCTGTTCTTCTGATCAGTCAGAAGAAGAGACAGGAAAAGAAAACAGGATCCAGTAAAAAAAGCGGATCCAGTTGCATCAGTTGTCATCCATTTGAGCCATTTCCGTCTGAGATCAGTTTTTTTTAGACGAAAACAAAAGTACTGCATGCAGGAATTTTTTCCCCATCTAAGGCTACTTTCACACTAGCGTTTTAAAATTCCGGTATTGAGTTCCGTCATAGGGGCTCAATACCGGAATAAAACGCTTCAGTTTTGTCCCCATTCATTGTCAATGGGGACAAAACTGAACTGAAGACAACGGAATGCTCCTGAAAGCATGCTGCGGTTTGCTCTCCGGTCCAGGCATCCGCACCAAGACGGATCCGGAATGACCCCCAATGCAAGTCAATGGGGGTGGATCCGTCTGGTGTGACCATAATGGTAACCGGATCCGCCCTCCATTGACTTTCAATGGAGTCCATTACGGATCCGGCTACACATAGACACATACATACACATAAACATAAACATACACACACATATAGACATACAAACACACATACATACTTACATGCACCCCGGCAGGTCTTCGGAGCGTCAGAGGGACAGGACGGCGCGCACAGATGACGATTCCACCAGGCGCCCAGCAGAGGGCGCTGTGGGGAATCGTGACCTGTGTGAGCCGTCCTGTCCCTCTGACGCTCCGAAGACCTGCCGGGGAGCATGTAAGTATGTATGTGTGTTTGCATGTCTATATGTGTGTGTATGTTTATGTTTATGTGTATGTATATACTGTGTGACATGTGTGGGGCCGGAGCGCGGTTCCGGCTCCACACATGTCACTGCGGCAGGCCTGATCCGGCAGCACCCTTCACCTGCCGGATCAGGCCTGCCGCCAGTGTGAAAGTAGCCTAAAAACCGGATCTCAGACGGAAATGGCTCAAACGGATGACAACTGATGCAACTGGATCCGTTTTTTTTTCTCTCTGTCTTCTTCTGACGGATCAGAAGAACGGAAAGCTTAACTGTGATGTGAACTCAGCCTTACTAATGCACCTGTGCTACATTTCTATCTCATTCCGGAGACAGGGAGAGCAGTGACATGACTGAATGGTCGCCATGCTATACTACGTTTCCCCAGCAGTGGCCAATGTTTGCTGGCGATGGCAAAAGCTGGATCTTTGGACAACACCCCTTTAATGTGTTTTTTAAAGGCAATGTTTGCATACAAATACAACTGTAGCTATTTAACAGTGGTTGTGACAGCCTGACTCCCACAATTAGCAGGGAAGGCCAAAGTCAGCTTTAGGCTACTTTCACACTAGCGTTTTAAATTCCGATATTGAGTTCCGTTATAGGGGCTCAATACCGGAAAAAAACGCTTCAGTTTTGTCCCCATTCATTGTCAATGGGGACAAAACTGAACTGAAGGCAACGGAATGCTTCTGAAAGCATGCTGCGGTTTGCTCTCCGGTCCAGGTATCCGCACCAAGACGGATCCGGAATGACCCCCAATGCAAGTCAATGGGGACGGATCCGTTTGGTGTGGACACACCAGTAATCCGTATCTGTCCTCCATTGATTTGCAATGGGGGATCATTCCGGATCCGGCTACATACAAAGATACATACATACACACATACATACTCACATACTCCAGGGACGCGGGCAGAACGTCTTCACGCGCCTCCTGCGCGCAGCTATGACGTTTCCCCACTGCGCCCAGCAGAGGGCGCTGTGGGGAATCGTCATCACTGCGCGCAGGAGGCGCGTGAAGACGTTCTGCCGGTGTCCCTGGAGTATGTGAGTATGTATGTGTGTGTGTGTGTATGTATGTATGTTTGTATGTATGTATGTCTGTCTGTCTGTCTGTGTCTTGTTCCCATGTGTGTGTACATGTGTGGGGCCGGAGCGCTGCTCCGGCTCCACACATGTATCAGCGGCAGTACGGATCCGTCGGCACCCTTTAGGTGCCAGATCCGTGCTGCCGCTAGTGTGAAAGTAGCCTTAGTCTAATCTGTGTCCATTAGGATTAGGGTGTGCAGGGTGAAATGGGTAAACATGCAGTAGACATGTCAAGCCACAAGTGGTGCAGACATTGTGACTCCCATGGGTCCACATTAAGGGGTATGGAGTCTGAATAGACTGGCTGAGCTAAATTTAAAGGGGTTCTCCCACGAATAATGTAGAAAATGAAAACCAGACATCATACAATACATCAAAAAATCTCCAAATGGTCGGCACGTAACCAATAGATTTTTTATTAAAAAACCAAACAACAATAAAAACATCTCATAAAATCAAAAAGCATTCAGAAAACATTTTTGTTTTGTAATACCTACAACCGTTTAAAACTGCCTAAGACATCATTCAGACCTGTTCACCATACCGCAAGAACACACGTGGACTCATACTCATACAAGCGCCCGAAAGACTGCAGGAGACATCGGGAAGGACGGTGAGCCGACAGGTATAGAGCGGTGGCTCGATACCCTGACATCCCGACAGGGGAGATACAGTCATCAAGTGAGTGAACGTGGAGGGTTGCTACAGCGGTTGAAGTGAGGTCGGTTGAGGCATTCGGACTGGGTGAGTCTTGGGAGTTCAGGGATACTGAACAGCCCCGGCACTGTGATTATCAAAGCTGCAAGGCAGCATTAAATACTAAAACAGCATTGAATACAAGTGATCCGGGATATACTGCAAGGACACACTAGAAAGACTATATTGGCTGGATGATAATTGAGAAAAACATACGGAACAATACTTTCAATGACTTTGAAATATCACTTGGAAAAACAAAACAAAATATAAAGCAATCTATATTCCAAGGTTTGTGAGAGCTCCACACCTGGGATATTTAAAGGGACCGTAGAAACCACTATCATGGTCATCAGCAGGACTTTTTAAATGGAATTGGATATGATATTGCAATGTTTTCTGAATGCTTTTTGATTTTATGAGATGTTTTTATTGTTGTTTGGTTTTTTAATAAAAAAATCTATTGGTTACGTGCCGACCATTTGGAGATTTTTTGGTTTACTTGTAGGCTAATGTGGTAATTAGCAGGTCGTGCAGTTTCTAGGTGAGCACTTCAAATGATAGTGATTTTGCTTTTATCATACAATACATGACAATACCTTTCTAACAAAGCTAGAACCATCCCTGTACCTCACATGGATCCAGAGATCTCCACATTCATTGCTCTGCTAGATTTATATCAAGCTGACAGCTCAAGGGGAGTGTCTTTGCTGCTGCAGCTAAGGGGGCATGTCACAGCTCTCCCTATCACAGCTCAGGAGGCGTGTCCATGCTCTCCCTATCACAGCTCAGGAGGCAGTTGAAAGTTGAAACTGAGCATGTGCGGCCTTCTGAGTGAATAGGTCAAAGAAATAAGAAATTAAGTGGCACGATATAGATATATTTTACTGAATAACTCAGTAGCTATACATAATTTTTAGTTACATGCAATTACAAAAGTCTTCAGACCCGGGTGCTGGTTTGAAAACTGTAGAATATTTTTCGTGGGACAACCCCTTTAAGGGAGCTTTCTGAGAGTTTTTTTTTTTACTGATGATCTATCCTCTGCATAGATCATTGGTATCTGGTCGGTGGGGGTCCGACACCTGGGACTCCCATCAATCAGCCTTTTCCAGCTTTTCCAAGGCCATGTGACATCATGTTCATCGTTCACATGGCCTTGGAGCAGCTAAAGACCCATTGAAGTGAATGGCACTGGCCTGCGATACCAAGCACAGCTGCTCTGTAATGTACGGTGCTGTTTTTGGTGAGCTGAGAGCCGGTGCCTTCTGAAACTGCTCATCAGGTGTTGGACTCCCAACAATTCTGATGACCTATCAGCTGTATAGGTCATCATTAGAAAAAACTCTTGGAAAACCCCTTTTAGGACCATATCTATGTAAGGCATTTACGGATTTAATGTACATGGCTGGGGGTCCATCACCTGAATCTGTTGCTGAGGACACGACCCAATGGGTTTTAGCATCTTGATCACAACTGATGTTGAAGGATAATTAATTCAAAAAGCTCACTGTCAAACCCGTTTGGGCGATGGCCCTCAGAACATTGCTGGCGTACCTCCATTCCAAATTTTGCTGGAGGTCTAATCCCATAGACCTCCCCAAGTGTGGGCTTCTAACATGCCTATAAAGTCTTCCATGCACAATGGAATATCATCTAACATCATCTGGACCTGACATTTTGGGGGGAATCATAAACTATCTAATGTGTATGGGGGCCTCTCTGTCCCTCAACAGATGATGTTGGGTTGAAGAAGGGTTGGGCAAGCCCCCAAATCCTTTAGTTCTGACAGGAGATAGGCCACTGGAAGTGCTTGGTATCGGCATTCTCTTCTCCAGCCACTGAAGACCAAACGTGTGTATGGTGGGGGGTCAGGAGGAATAGCTTCCGGCCGAACAAGCGTCTTAGGACATGTCAGAAGTCTTATAAAACCAGAGGAAGACTTTAAGGATTTTTTACTTTCCCAAAGTGCAAGGCTACTGTTGCTATGCTTTATTCATGCTGTGACTGATGATGACTTGGCATCTCCAATAGTAAATGTGCACTGCATGTGTTCAAAACATCTACACGATGCCAAGTCTCCAGCATCTCTGCTGCCGAAAAGCCCCAAAAAGTTGAAAAAAATCTATTTTATTTGCCACCCCCTTTACAGTGCTGCCTTGTTGTATGTACATTCGGCTTATGCCCCAGCCTTCGGTCCACAGCACTGACTGATAAATGCAAACTCTCTCCTTGCCCACAAAATAAGACAGTGCATAAAAGAAGTCACCCCGTAACCCTCTCTTATCAAATAATCTGTGATGCACCTAAAAGTGTACTCGACTCCATTAGGCAAGCCATATAGCTTTACATTATACAAACATTCCAATTCTGCCGGCTCAGCAGGACTTGTCAATAAATGCAAGCCATTGCAAAATCCCAATGTGTGTTTTTTTTTCTTTTTCTTTCTAAGAGAAAACAGATATGAGGCTGCCAATTCTGCAAAATTTACTCTTTGCAATCTTTGAGCTAATCTGTCAACAAATTGTCATTAAAACGCATACCTGGTAAAAGTTCAGTCCGACGTCTCTCCTTGTATCCCGTTTCACAGCACAGAGGGCACAGAAAGTCCCTTTTTTGTTTTTTTTAAAACAATTTTGTGATATAGTGAACACTTCTACTGTTTTTGTAATTTTTTTAAGAAAAAATATTTATATTTAACATCAAAACAATCAAAGCAAGAAAATATTTTGCATAATAAGAGGGTTGTCGAGATGTGTGGATGCTGGTTTTGAAGTCATCGCATTGTCAAGTGTGTCCCAAAAATTTTCCATCCCCAGGGGCTTTGACAGCCCCTATTATCATCATTCAATTTTTTCTTCTACAATTACTGCCCCATTTTCATGGAGGTGAAAGTGGCCACATGGTCAGGTCACCAGGTGAAGAGGGGGGAATTGGGAACTTAAAGTGGCCCTAGAACAAATAGTAAAAGTTGCCCCATTTTGTAGTCAGGTCCAAACTGATGAAAGGCAGGGCCAACAATACCATATTGTGGGACATTGTACCACCCCAACAGAGCCAGATACCACAGTCCATCACAAAATACATCCCTAAAAACTTCCACTGGCCGGCCATGAGAGGGATTAAGTGGCCCCCCTCTATAGCTAATGCGTCCCTGCAGGTAAACTCATTGTTGCCAACAGTCCCGAATTTGCAGGGACTCTCCCTAATTTTCAAAGTCAGTCTCTGCAAACTCTGTCCTAGGCTGAAAATAAGCAGGGCTTAGTTAAAGGGTTATTCTCATTTTAGACAATGGGGGCATATCGCTATTTCCAGAACGGAGCCCCCGAAGTGAATGAGGGTGCACTGCGCATGCGCAGCCGCCCTTCATTAATTTCTATGGGGCCGCCGAAAATAGCCGAGCACTGGCTCGGCTACTTCCGTCGGCTCCATAGAAATGAATGGGAGCGCACCGCGCATGCACGGCCCGGCTCCCATTCATTTCTACGAGCGGCGCGGGGAGCTGCGCCTGGTGGTGGCCGGACCCCCGGAAACCTGGGGTCCTCCAGGCACAACGCTCCCCGCTCCGTTCTGGATATAGGTGCGGGTCCCAGCGGTGGGACCCGCACCTATAAGACAATGGGGGCATATCCTAGCGATATGCCCCCATTGTCTAAGATGAGAATACCCCTTTAAGTGTATGGTCCTGGGTAGGTTTGGGGCATTCCTGGGGCAGGGCTTCCATGCCTCATATTTACAAAGTATAATGTTTGGTAAATATTTGAATGCGGCCCTACAGTCCAATGATAAAAAAGTTGCAATGGCAAAAGTTGAACACTAGGGGGTATCTCATTTTGACTTTTGCTGTGGGGACCCTTTATAGTTTTTGTTCTAGGGGCATAATCTATAGGGAATGCAGAGATAAAAGCTCCTCCTGGGCCTTGGTGCCTAAGGGAACCTAAAGGCCTGTCTACCATGACATCAGTATTATAACTCATCCACGGTAGATGCAGTATTACTATGCACTACATCCAATTTGTTAGTAAATAACCACACCCATATATCCACATATGTAAGGGCATAGGTCCAGTTTATGGGCGTCGCTATAGGAGGTGAGGGACAGCAGTCACACCCCAGCTCTGGTCAGAGAGGTAGGAATAAAAGACATATAGACGCTTCAGGGCCAGATTTTGTATTGCGCCTGAGGTGGATCGCATATCGTAATCCATAGTCACAAATTTTTCGAGCTCGTTCAAATTCATTTTCAACATTCAAAAAGACAACAACAACAACAACAGAACCCGCAATTGTTCTCTACGGCGTCGCCCTCGGTGGTGGCCCTTGGCCGTCACATCTAATCTTACTAAATTCCGTGCCCGGTGGCAACGAGAAATCACCGAGTTCTAAGCCTGAAACCTGAACCACCGCTGTGATAAACACCTATAATCCGGGCAATAATTCTAAAGCGCGAATCTGATAAACTACGGGGGAGGAAAGCAGACAAAATGCTGAAATATATATTATAAGCTTAAAAGCAAAAACAAAAAAAGAAAAGAAAATCACTTCTATCCAAGAGGGAAAGAGGCGCCATAGACTGTTCCCTTCAGTTGCCTAGATCATATGTCCTTTTTCTGCTGCCTGGTCCCCGCGCCTGTCATCAATCAGCTTCACACTTGTACTCTTTTACATCACTATCCTGCCAACTGTCTGACTCATTAGTGAAACACTAGTAAACTCCTGCACCGGGAGAAGTCAATAACAGACGGCTCTCTCAAAGACAATGTTGTCCCTGCTCCATTTATATGATAGTTATCTGGAGGAGATAGGCCACTGATGTCTTTTAAGCATTTTAATGCTTGCGGGTCATGCCCCCCCCTCCAAGCAAAAAAAAAAAAAAGATCAGTAAGTGGCGCCTTCTGCTTTACAAGGGTTAAGTTGTTTATTCCATCTTGGAGGCAGAATACAGTGAGCGGCTTTAAGAGTTGGGAAGCAGAGATAAGGCTGATTTACTCGGAGTGTTTGTATTAGTAAATCTTAAGCGGAATCTGTCTGTGAATTCCTCTCGGTGGCGACACACAGTTATCCGGCTTGCAGTGAGTAAGTGAAAGCAGTGAGCAAACAGCTCTGTAACACATCCAGGCAGACAATAGTTGTGCCAGGTGACTAACACCCCCCGATGCTATTGCAATCCCTGGATATTTGGGCAAGGGAAATTTTGGAGTTCCAGTCTCTGGGATAATTGGTTCTGGGAAGAAAATAAAATATATATATAGGACCCAGTTCAGGTATTAAAGCATCATGTTACAGTTTTATGGGGGAAAAAAAAAATTTGCATAACTTGTCCAGTGGGCGGTTCTACGCAGTGACTGACAGCTGTCGCTGAGTAGGACTGGCCCACTGGATCTAAGCCTAGAAAGAGCAGAAATCTAGATCAATAAATGACGAGTTGTACGGAATAATTTACCATGAAACTACATATCGATCTGCTCAGCTCCTGCTTTGCCAGCAGATCAGATTCCATTTTCTATTTAGCAGGTCCCCTTTAAAGGGCATCTGTCAGCAGTTTTGTACCTATGACACTGGCTGACCTGTTACATGTGCACTTGGCAGCTGAAGAGATCTGTGTTGGTCCCATGTTCATATGTGTCCGCATTGCTGAGATAAATGATGTTTTAATACATGCAAATGAGCCTCTAGGAGCAACGGGGGCGTTACTGCTGCACCTAGAGGCTCTCTCTGCAACTGCCATGTCCTCTGCACTTTGATTGACAGGGCTAGGTGTGATGATGTTTTCACTGCCTGGACCTGTCAATCAAAGTGCAGAGGGAACAGCAGTTGCAGAGAGAGCGGAGCCTCTAGGTGTAATGGTAACGCCCCCTTTGCTCCTAGAGGCTCATTTGCATATAATGAAACATCATTTTTCTCAGCAATGCGGGCACATAATTTAATGGGCCAAAGCAGTTACGGTAACTTGGAAAGGAGACAACGTTCTATAAAATCAGGTGAATGTGGAACTAATGACCCAAGAGCCTAGGGAAGGAGAGAAGGAGCACAGAATGTGACAAAGAAAGAAAGTATGTAGAACAACAGATGTATAGGCCCATAGCAGAAACATAGCAAAAATAAAAAAAAAATACCCCAATGTAAAAAATACAAGCTTGTGTCCCTCAGGAACATTCAATATGTTATATTTGATAAGATATTCACACAGTATCAAAACACAAAAATGAATTTCAACACCACCTTTCAAACAAATGCTGACTTCCAAATTTATCAGACAACGTCGAAATTTACATGAAGACTTCACCTTAAAAATATTGTTAAGCAAATGGAGAGGCAAACAATATTTGTTATTTTGATAGACTGGGAAAACAAGCTCATCTGAAATGCAAGCATGTCAAGTGTTTAGATGAACTGCAAACAGCTTATGTGTGGGCGAAGGGAATAATAATTAAAAAGAAAAATATCTCACTTTTCTCAATAAATCTTGTCTAAAAAGTTGGTAGATTTCAAGAAAAAATAATAACACTTTTCAAAAAAAAAAAAGTTCCTCCGTTCACACAATGAGACGGGGCCACCGGAAAGAGGTTCTCCAAGGTCTTGGGAATCAAATTTACAGAAATGAATATGATGTGCATTCATGTACTGATACGTGGTCCTACACTCATCTGGCCACAGAAAGCAGGGTACCAGGCCCACACACCATGACCACACCCATCTGGCAACAGAAAGCAGGGTACCAGGCCCATACACCATGACCACACCCATCTGGCCACAGAAAGCAGGGTACCAGGCCCACAAACCATGACCACACCCATCTGACCACAGAAAGCAGGGTACCAGGCCCACACACCATGACCACACCCATCTGGCAACAGAAAGCAGGGTACCAGGCCCATACACCATGACCACACCCATCTGGCCACAGAAAGCAGGGTACCAGGCCCACACACCATGACCACACTCATCTAGCCACAGAAAGCAGGGTACCAGGCCCACAAACCATGACCACACCCATCTGACCACAGAAAGCAGGGTACAAGGCCCACACACCATGACCACACTCATCTGGCCACAGAAAGCAGGGGTACCAGGTCCACACACCATGACCACACTCATCCAGCCACAGAAAGCAGGTTACCAGGCTCATACACCATGACCACACTCATCTGGCCACAGAATGCAGGGTACCAGTCCCACACACCATGACCACACCCATCTGACCACAGAAAGCACGGGTACCAGGACCTCACACCATGACCACACTCATCCGGCCACAGAAATCAGGGTACCAGGCCCACACACCATGACCACACTCATCCGGCCACAGAAAGCAGCAGGTACCAGGCCCACACACCATGACCACACCCATCTGACCACAGAATGCAGGGGTACCAGGCCCACACACCATGACCACACCCATCTGACCACAGAAAGCACGCGGTACCAGGCCCACACACCATGACCACACTCATCCGGCCACAGAAATCAGGGTACCAGGCCCACACACCATGACCACACTCATCCGGCCACAGAAAGCAGGGTACCAGGCCCACACACCATGACCACACTCATCCGGCCACAGAAAGCAGGGTACCAGGCCCACACACCATGACCACACTCATCCGGCCACAGAAAGCAGGATACCAGGCCCACACACCATGACCACACTCAATGGTGTTGCTAGGCCCTGACACCAGGAGTAAATTTGGCCAGCACCCAGGTCTACCAGTGATCACCACATACATTTGTATTTATGTCCTTCCTCTCTGTCAGTGCCCCATGGAGGCCATGGAATTGTAAGTGCATGGTTGCCAACACTGGAGGTACTGTCCTTAGTTTTCAGTCCCGGCAAATTCAGCATGTTCAAGGCTAAAAATTGGCAGCGGTCAGGTAAGTCCCAGGAGCGGACTGGGAACCTAGTGGCCCTGGAAAAAAAAACTAAAAGTGGCCCCATGTTTTAGGCAGGGACAAGAGAAGTAGACAAGGCCTGCAATACTGTCTTGCAGCATAAAATACTGCCCCAGCAAAACCAAATACCATAGTGCGGCACAAAATACTGCCGCCCTCACCACAATATTCGAATGTTTCACCGTCCCAAGGACAGTCATACAGTTGAATTCAGGGGGGGTACCTAAGGCCACTGGCAAGGTGCATAAGTACCTTCTGTTCCAAACATTAATTAATCCTGAGACTATCAGATGGTCATGTACCTGTCCAGTGACCATGAGGAGGGCTTGGTCGGTCCCCTGGGCATCGGCCCACCGGGAAAGCTCCCTGTAGAGTCTACAGCTAAATTTCCACAAAGTCTTCATAGTTTGATGATTTCACCTAAGATGGTGCATTTTCTATTTGCATAACTGAAGGTTTTCCACCATTTATTTCCACGTTACCTCATTTATGTCTCATGTGGAGCGTATCTCCCCTTCTGACTTAAATTAAAGAGAAATGAAAACAGAAAGAAAGATAACTCAAGTAAAGCAGCCATTGCGTGGTGCAGCCTATGAGTCCCAAAATGTATTGAGTTCAGTTCCCACTAGTCCTGGAATGGTCTGCATTGTATAAGTTGTGGCCACCACATATGCAGATGGAGCTATCCTCAAACAACCCGAGGCTCAATCCCTAGCCTGTATCTGAAAATGAGAGGCTTGGACCTGTCTATAAATATTAACCTGTGCTCCTGAATCCTTATATGTGGAAGCTAGGTCAACTGCCTGCTCTCAAGACTTCCTTGGTGTCTAAGACAAGAAGAAACCATAGAACATCTATCAAGTTATCTGCATCTTGGTTGCCCAAATAGTCCTAAATCCCTTCCTCTCTAAGGTCTCTCTGACAGTCATCCCCATAAAATAAACCTTTCCACCCCCTTCATTGTTCACACTCATGTGTGTATGTTTGTAGAGCATGAAAGAAGATCTCAACCACCATCAGTGACCACTACTGTCAATCCGGGATGTGTAAGACAGATGTGAGCCTCACTCAATTTATAGTCCATGCTTATATACTGGTAAAGGTGGTCCTATGCTAGAGATTCTGGATGGCTGAAGCAGCTGATTGAGCCCATCTTCTGGCAACTATTGACACCTTTTCGCAACACAAATCAATGGCCCATATCTGTCAAGAAGCTGATCTGCTGTGTTGGATTTCTTTTGGTTGTCATCAAGTGTTGTAGTTGAAAAATCGTTCATGCCAAACAACTGGTCCACATCCCATCAATGGAAGCCCAAACAGGCCACAGATCACAGCAGGGGTTGATCGTTGATATGCTTTTTTAAATTATGGCACTGCCACCAAAGACAACAACCTTCATAGACCAACTAAGAACAATAAGTTCATAAAAGGTTGGCCAACATCTTCAATGTATGGCCAGGTTAAGGTAGCCAAAAAGTTTTCATCAATGTTTTGTTCTTTCCAATACAGTGGTCCCTCAAGATACAATATTAATTGGTTCCAGGTCAACCATTGTATGTTGAAACCATTGTTTCAAGTTGAGTAATCCGCTCCAAAGCCCCAAAATTTCATCCAAGATAACAGAAAACGAAGATTTAAGAAAAATAAGCAGATAACTAAGACAGATAAGACAAGTCCTTACATATAACAGTCAGGAATAGCTGCTAACTAGCAACTAATACAGTTATTTACCAGAGAAGTCGCCTTGATTGGTTGGATCTGAGTCTGAGACGTTGTATGTTGAGTCTGGTTTCAACTTACGATGGGTCAGAAAAGACCATTGTATGCTGGAAATATTGTATCTTGAGGCCATTGTATCTTGAGGGATCACTGTACTGAGCTCAATCCTGAACTCTGTGGATTGCCCCAGGGGCGGACTGGAAACTTAAAGTAGCCCTGGAAAAAATACTAAAAATGGCCCCGTTTTTTAATTGGGTCCAAATTGATGGAAGGCAGGGCCAGCAATACCATATTGTGGCACATTATACCACCCCAACAGAGCCAAATACCACAGTCCATCACAAAATACTGCAGCCAGAAGCACAAAATACATCCTCAAAAACTTCAAATGGCCAGCCGTGAGGAGGGCTCAGGCGGCCCCCTGGGCATTGGCCCGCTCCCTTTAGTTCCCTGTAGGGTCTATGGCAAATCCGGGCCAAGCCCCGATGCCATCAATCTCCTCCCTTCCCAAAGCAGAAGAATCTGGTGTTTGTTCCACTACACCTTTTTCATGACCCTTGAGCCAATTCTGCAACCAGTGAGAACATTGGACCAAGCAAGTTATCAACATATGTCCAAGCCTAGACTCTATGGATCTCCCCAACACCATCAATCTTTAACCTTTTGCCCTACAAAACCTTTCACTTCCACCATAATATACAGAAATGTATACCTTCTGGATAAAAAGTGATATGTGGAGATAGGAAGAGCCCAAAATTCCATCTGAGACTCTTGATGGACACACTTGAACCTGACAGATAAAATTTGTCATTCTTTTTGTTTTGTTTAGTTCTTTCATGCATGGCTGGCGTATCATGGTGTACTAATTCTACTGTCCTACATTAATCAAAGCTGCAGCCCCTGTTGTCTTAGCACCACAGATTGAGAATGTGCCCCTGGCGAAGAATGAGGGAAAAGTCAACAGGAATTAAGTTTCAGTGTAACTGTTTACTCAACTCTGGCCTGCAGTTATTGAAATTTTATCCATGGGTTTGTGTGACTGCCGCACTAATGACTTCAGCATGGCTGTGATTCTCTCACTTCAAGTAAAAACCTGTAAGATGGAAATGATTGAATTAGCTCAGTCTACGTTCCCCCCAAGGACAAGAAGTCTATAGTGGGCGGTTGGTTATCTGGAGAACTAAGACGTGGTATTTGATTGAGGATAACTCATCTGGATTACCCACAGTGAATAGTGAATCCATTATCTTATTGAGTTCCACCATGATACTACTTACTCTAGAGGTCAGGCCCTAAGATTTCTGGAGGAGGACGTACAATACACTGGTGACCATGCCGGTCACCACAAGAGTATGGGAAAGTAATGTAGTCACCCACTGGTTACTAGGGAGCAACCCTAACTTTTATTTTACCTATAGAGTACCTAAGGAATAATTGGGTGAACTTAAAGTGACACTGTAATTTTAGTAAATTTTTGATATGTCATAGGGACATTTTGAGCGCTGAGACCCTCACAGATCTCTAGAACGAGGGGAGAGAACCATGCAGTTAACATAGTTTATAAGTGACATAGTTTATTAGGCTGAAAAAAGGCCCCTTGTCCATCCAGTTCGGCCTGTTATCCTGCAAGTTGATCCAGAGGAAGGCAAAAAACCCTGTAAGGGTAGAAGCCAATTTTCTTCACTTTAGGGGAAAAAAATTCCTTCCCGACTCCAATCAGACATCAGAATAACTCCCTGGATCAACGACCCCTCTCTAGTAGCTATAACCTGTAATATTATTACCTCCAGAAATACATCCAGGCCCCTCCTGATCTCTTATAGTGAACTTACCATCACCACCTCCTCAGGCAGAGAGTTCCATAGTCTCACTGCTCTTACCGTAAAGAATCCTCTTCTATATATGTATACAAACCTTCTTTCTCTCTCCTTGCTACATGAGATGGGAGCAAGATGGTCCCATTGACTTTCTATTGAGTCCGATTAGAGAAGAAGACAGCAAGTGATAAAACATGGAGCCTTCATTCCATGTACAGCAATCCAGGTGATGCAACAGTTTGGCGAGTCATTAGTCTTTTTGAAAACATTTTGTAACTATATGCGCTTCCTCCTTATCTTGATGGATTACTACTGGGGAACTGGTTTGGACCCAGTTCCCACCTAGGCATGCACCAGACCTCTACTGGACCTAGAATGCTGTATCCTTTTTCTTTTTTGCTTTCTATTGAGTCTGATTGGCTTCCTGTCTAGAATCGAGGAAAGAAAGAGCACAATCAGCTATCCTCTCGTTCTAGAGACTGGTAGGGGTCTCAGCACTCAGACCCCCACTGATCTCTTTGATATTTCCCAATGACATTTCAAAAGTCATAAAGTCAAAAGGAGAACTCATAGCAAAGATCAAAATGGACCCCCCACCCCTCAATTAGGGTTTTGCCACCCACAACTAAAGGACACATGGAAGATCCTGCATGCCAGAAAACTGTTATCAAAAAGGTGCACAGGTTTTTGCACAACAGCTTTATAAAAGATGGGCGGCGTAGGGCCGAGTGTAGATGGCACATTTATTATACTCTACTCCAGGAATCTGACATAGATTATGCATGAAATCTATACCAGCTCACTTTGATGGTGTAGACTTCAGTGCTGGTGCTCCACAATTGCTAAGAGGTTTGCGTCTCTTAATAACTGTATCGCACCTGACGCCGGCGGAGCTTAATATGCCGGGCTTAATAAATGTCACCTTGAGGTTTATTTCGTATTCTAAGCTCTTTCTATGAAACTTGGGCCAATTCCCCATCCATTACCACCCACCATAAGGGGACCCAACCAATGTTGGTTCCTCTCTAACGGTCTGCACGGTCCACCTCTATGGCATGTATGTGCTTGAAGAAATGGATCCCTGTGTAAAAGTGGAGTTTCTCTTTAAATGCACACCTGGTTCCACTGCCATTGCTGGATACCTATAGGTTGTCACTTTGTCGACAAACTCTTTCAACCGAACCGAATGCAAAACACCCGAGTTATTACTGTGATTACATAAATACAAAGAGGAGATGAGAGGCAACTGCAGGCAACAGACAGAGCGTACCAGCTCAGAGTGACCTTGGATAAATTACTATTATTCTCCATTCAAGGATATGGTAAAGGAAGACGTCTTGTCTTTAGGTGACACTTCTGTCTATGTCTTGCCGGTAAAGAGGTGATCCATTTAGACTCTGGGTACAAGGAGGACATCCATTGTTATGGAATTCTATGGCCAGCTACAATATGACTCAACCGCAACAGATATAGGCAAGGCTTGACATGTCTACAGCAACCTGAGGAATAGGTACTGTAGCTTGTAGTAGGGTGGAAGGACCAGTGCCAGCACTTAGCCAAACCTTGGCAGGTGTAGGGGCCCACTATGTTGGAAGGCTCGTGGAGATCTGAGGAAATATGTCAAGAACTGTTACTATTGGTCCACGTATAGATGGAGCCAATTCTGCATTGTGGGGCTCAGCACCAGGACCACAGTCTTAAATCCAATTAGGCCAACATGTGAATGGAGTGTTTAAGTTCTCTTGTTCACACACAATTCTTTCTATGTAGTCATGTGTCCTACAATTATGCAAAGACATACTAAGGATAGGCCTTTTTGAAGTCCTGGAAATGCCTTTAATAGAGGAACTTTCTACTTTTTGTTAGAAGGTGATATGCTGATCCCAGGATATTCTACTTCTAGCACCCATAATGATCAGCTTTGATCTCTGGAAGAACCCAGCAGCAAGTGTTCAATTTTCCTACAGTGCCACCCAGAGGCGGATTGGCCATAGACCTTACAGGGAAATTTCCCGGTGGGCCGATGCCCAGGGGGCCGCCTAGGCCCTCTTCACGGCTGGCTGGTGGATGTTTTTGGGGATGTATTTTGTGCTGCTGGCAGTATTTTGTGATGGACTGTGGTATTTGGCTCTGTTGGGGTGATATAATGTGTCACAATATGGTATTGCTGGCCCTGCCATCCATCCGTTCAGACCCAACTACAAAACGGGGCCACTTTTAGTATTTTTAACAGGGCCACTTTAAGTTCCCAGTCTGCCCCTGGTGCCACCACAGGTGAAGTGAAGCATTACACAACATTCATTGAAATCAACAGGGTGTCTACATAATATCCAGACTTGCTGGGTTGTCCAGTCCTAGAGATGTGACCGCTCTCCATTTTATCTTATGGATAAGAGGAGCCAAAAGAGAGCCCCCCTTTATTAAGTCAGATTTCCCTGAAGCTGAGCATGAACAAACTGCCGGGTCTCCGCCGCCCATTACTGTTAATGGGGCCAGAGGACATTCATGTAGCTTCTGGAAATGCCAGATCCAGAGAGACCCTGCAGGTAGTTCCCTACAATCTGGTGGACATATTCCTGGTAAACCGTTATGTGTGTGGCCACTGACCTTCAGAAAAATGTCTTGGGAGTGCACTGTAGAGGCACGTCTAGCAATTAACAATCTCTAACCCAGAGGTATGCTACCCAAAAGTAGCCTCTGAGAGCCTTTTTATAGCCCAGCGGGGGAAGCAGTTTACGTTTTCCTGCGGCAAGACCCAGTGTCTAATCCACACCTGTAATCATTTACATATCCGCGCGAGACATAACTGCATGTCAAGTTTTGCAGCAATCTGACATTTTTATCTGGGTAGTAGAGATAAGCGAACCCGAACTGCAAAGTTCAGGTTCGTACCGAATTTTGCGAGTTCGGACCCAAACCAGGACTTTTTCACTAAAGTTCCGGTTCGGTGTTCAGGTGATTTTATTATTTTCCATTATAATATGGTTATAACGGAAAATAATAGCATTCTTAAGGCAGGATGCTAAATAAAATGGCCATTGAGGGGTTAAAAATAATTTTTTAAAAACTCACCTCATCCACTTGATTGCGCTGCCGGTATCCTCTTCTTTCGCAGGTCCTGCAGTAAGAAGAAAGAAGAGGATACCGGCAGCGCAATCAAGTGGATGTGGTGAGTTTTTTTTATTATTTTTAACCCCTCAATGGCCATTTTATTTAGCATTCTGTCTTAAGAATGCTATTATTTTCCATTATAAACATGATATAAATGAAAATAATAAAGTTAAATTAACTTTAATGGGGTCCGGGTTCGGGGTGAAGTTCGGGTCAAGTTCGGGTCCCAAACCCGAACTTTCACCTGAAGTTCGGCCGAACTGGCGAACCCAAACTTCCATGGGTTCGCTCATCTCTATCGATAAGCGTTCTTTGAAAACCAGATGAGCCAGCACAGTCGATTTCAGTAGCATCACTGGAACCAGGGGCGGATTGGTCATACACCCTACAGGGAAATTTCCCGGTGGGCCGATGCCCAGGGGGCCGCCTGAGCCCTCCTCATGGCCGGCCAGTGGGAGTTTGTGGGGATGTATTTTGTGATGGACTGTGGTATTTGGCTCTGTTGGGGTGGTATAATGTGCCACAATATGGTATTGCTGGCCCTGCCTTCCATCAATATGGACCCAGTTACAGAACGGGGCCACTTTGTGTATTTTTTCCAGGGCCAATTTAAGTTCCCAGTCCGCCCCTGACTGGAACCTTAGCCTAATGCGGTGTAACTCGTTCAAATTCAACAGTCCCATTAACTACGTATCACACACAATAAAAGAACACAACCGACTGGTTCCTGAGCATTGCGACTACAGGCACCACGCGTTTCGAGGTTTGCATTTCTTTTATTCTAGGTCAGATGCCAAGAAAATAGACAATTTTCACTCAGTAGCCGGGGAAGCATCCACCCCCACTATAACAGTTGTCAGCAGGACTTTTTTTTTTGGTACTAAACAGTACACCCTGACTTTTTCGAGCAGCACAACTGTCTTTGATCTCTCGTTCACAGTGATGAATGCCTGAACCCGGGCGCCAGAACACATAATAAAGTATAAATTTCACATTCCATTGTGATTGCATGGATGGTTCTGTTTTCTCTACCATCTCAGACCAGGACAAAGAGAGGGGCACGGTACCTGGTGTTGCTGAAGATGTGCAAGGTCGGCCGCAGCGGCGTCCAGAGAAGGTGTCTCTCCGTTAGATCGCGTTTCTCGTAATGTGCACTCTAGTAAGTGGTTACCAGAATTTCCACCATTCTGCACGGCTGAATCGTTACTTTTCGTCTCAGTCCCAGATTCTTGCATCATGACTCAAAGCCCTTAAAACAAGGAGGGGAAAACATAATAAAGCAGCTGTTAAAACAGTTAGTGCATTGGAAGATACGTGCCCTGCTTAAAATCAGCTCCAAACTGTAAACATTTGTCATTTCCTTTCATACAATTTATCTTTCCCGAGCGCTTCTTGCTAACCGTTAGTGTTTATTTTATTTAACAGCTATAACTGTAGCAAATTTCTGTTCTAAATGTAGCGGCTTGTTTGCTTTTGTTTATCGCTTGCACTTCTTTTTTCTTTTCTTTTCTTTTTTTTTTTTGATGCATATTTTACAGGAACACTAAAAGTTCTGTTTGTACAAAATGGGAAAGATAATGAGAGATGTGATTTGGAAATATGTGATTGTCTTTCCCCAAATAATTCCCAAATTGGATGAATTTAGTCAAATAAATGACTTTTTAAGGTGTGTGGCCACGTGGCATCCTGCAAAGGACTCGTCAGCCATCTGCTTCATCCCTTGTTTGATCGCCCAGGTCCATCTGATTATTCAGTTCTGCATTGCAACCTTGTGATTAATTTATTGCAAAGGAATTATCTAAAGTAGAAAACTGCCTTAAAGGGGTTGTCTCATCATGGACAATGGGGACATATCGCTAGGATATGCCCCCATTGTTTTATAGGTGCGGGTTCCAGCAGTCGAGAACGGAGCCCCGCAAGTGAAGGAGGGTGCACTGCGCATGCGCAACCCCCCTCCATTCATTTTCTACAAGCGCTGGCTCAGCTATTTCCGTTGGGCCCATAGAAATGAATTGAATTGGGGGCCGCGCATGCGCGTTGTGCTCCCATTCACTTATATGGGGAGCCGGCTTGGTGGTGGCCGGACCGGAGTCCTCCAGCCACCACCTTGCCGGGGCTCCGTTCTCGATACAGGTGCAGGTCCCAGAGGTGGGACCCGCACCTATAAGACAATGGGTGCATATCCGAGCAAAATGCCCCCATTGTCTATGATGGGAACACCCCTTTGAAGGAATGAGTCATTTCAGCAAATTCCATTCATTATGTAGAGAAAGTTAATACCAGGCACTTACTAATGTATTGTGATTGTCCATATTGCTTCCTTTGCTGGCTGGATTTATTTTTCCATCACATTATACACTGCTCGTTTCCAGGGATTACGACCACCCTGCAATCCATCAGTGGTGGTCGTGCTTGCACACTGTAGGAAAAAGCATCAGCCTCTCTGGTGGCGGGACCGTGGGAGCTCACATAGGCTGGTGCTTTTTTTCTATAGTGTGCAAGCACGACCACCACTGATGGATTGCAGGGTGGTCTGTAACCATGGAAACTAGCCGTGTATAATGTGATAGAAAAATGAATCCAGCCAGCAAAGGAGGCAATATGGACACTCACAATACATTAGTAAGGGCCTGGTATTAACTTTCCCTACACAATAAAGGCTATTTGCTGAAGTGACACAACCCCTTTAAGCTTTGATGCCTTTCAACTGGGATGGGGAACCACTTTTTCCGAATCCTTAGGTCCACAATATTTAGACAACAGCCAGTGTAAATGGAAAGGGAACGCAATACAGTAATAAATTCTGCATCTTCAGATCCAAATACTTATTCCATGTGATCAGAAGTTTTCGGATAAAGCTAAGCTTTCCTTCTAATGTGTTTTACATTTCAGTGGTAAAATGAGTCACCTATCAAGTAAGTTACCGAAAGGGATGAAGTCAGTGTTTGTTTTAGTAACTTAAGACATGTAGATAAGCCAAGATTTATTTTTTTCTAAAAAAAAAAAACTAAAAAAAAAAAAAAGACTTTTTGAGAACAAGCAGGACAAAGATTTCTGGGAAACCTTAAAGTGTTTGTAAGCTGGTAGAGCCATCGATGCCCTGGGTGTTGGGTGCCTTGGGGTGGTGGGGTGGGGGAGTTAAGCCACTCTACATTGATCAAGATGCTTGAAAAGGTGGCCTAGCTACAATCAGGGATGGATTGGCCATAGACCCTACAGGGAAATTTCCCGGTGGGCCGGTGTCCAGGGGGCCACTCAAGCCCTCTTGATGGCCGAAGGCCAGATACACAATGATCTAATGCTCAACAGCTGCAGGTGCCCTCCTGAGCTCAACTGTATTACTGTCCTCATGATGGTGATACAGTTGAATACTGTGGTGGGGGCAGCAGTATTTTGTGCTATCCTGTGGTATTTGGTTCTGCAGAGGCGGTATTCTGTGCTGCACTACAAGTATTGCAGGCCCCGCCTACTTCGGTTGTCCCCGCCTACTTGTTTTGGACCATCTTCTCTCAGTTTGAACCCACCTAAAACATGGGGCCACTTTTAGGTTTTTTCCAGGGCCACTTTAAGTTCCCAATCCGCCCCTGGCTACAATTATGACAATGTGTGACAACCAATATGTCTGCCATTACAGGACCAACATCGGTTGTCACCTAGCCTTCATAAACTCCTGAATGCCACGTCTTCCTTCCTTGCTCTTGCATCACTTCCTCTTCCACCCCAAGCAAGGACGTCTCCCTCTATCATGTCCACATGACCTAAAGGGGTTTACAGAGAGCGGTTGTCCAAATTGGACAAATATTAAAGGGGTATTCTGATCGTATAAGTCTAGCCTATGCCATCCTTTTATGATCAGTGGTAGCGCAACCTCTAAGGCCCCACCAATCCTGAGAATAAAAGGGTCACGGCCTTGGTTTTGGGCTGCCTTCCCTTCCGTTTCCCCCACTCAACCACAATTCCGGCCACCCAACTATACAGGTGCTGTGTGGGATCGGTGGACTTCCCACTAATCATAAAGTGATCACATATCCTAGTGATATGCCATTCATTTATAAAATGGGAATACCCCTTTAACAGAAAGCCCAACTGATAGTAAGGGGATCTACAAGTAATGATAATGTCTGGGGGCAGCCCGACTGTCCGCTTCTCCTCAAACTCCTTCCACTGGGAGAACAAGGTTGAATTTCCCTGGGAAATAAGCAGCACCAGAGGTGTCTGGAAGCCGCTCATCTCCCTGGCGCCATTACAATAGCATGCCTGATCGGCCCTGATGTATGATATTACGTGTCAGATAATAATACTACAGTATTTATTATAAATACTCGATATTTTTAGAGCTCACACCTTAAATATTAAAAGCAAACATAGGCGTGGATGACAAATAAATTAGAGAAGTAAAATTAGCCCAAAATGTTGCAACATAAATAAGGAACATGCATGGAAAAAAAAAAACTCAACAGAGGACCCGGTCCATATATTTGTACGCGGGCCGCTTTAGATTTATCGGTTTTTCTGCTTTGGAAAATACATTTAGGGTACAGAGGTCCCCCAATAATAAGCTGATCACATGATATTCCGCTGATGAGTGTCGCAATGGCAGCCCATGCCGGACACTATCCTGCTTGTCTGGTCAAGCACAAGAAGCATCTGTCTTACTGTAGGCCGTGACCTGCACTTCTGTGCCAGGTCCTCCCTGCTTGTCTCTAGGACACATGTGCACTCCCCAGCTACTGCTCGCGGCTTAGTCTCCTCCAGCCAATGGATGGTCACCTTGGGGTATATATAAGGCACCTACTGCTAGTTCCAAGTGAAGGTGCAGAGTTCTGTATGTCTGCCAATGTACTGATCCCTGCCTGTTTACTGACTCTGACACTCTGCTGCCCGACTTGACCTAAGTCTTTTTTTTTTTTACAATATTGAGCCTCTGCTGGCTGCCCTGACCTTAGCCTAGTTTTAAGGATTTGCATGAACTCTGTCTTTCCTGACCACGAGTATTGCCTAACCTCCTCTGTGCTTAAAGAGGACCTCTCCCCTCTCCTGACATGCCTGTTTTAATAGCTTCATGCATTCCCCCATGTAATAACATTATGGAACATCTATTCTTATGTCTCTATGTTGTGCCATTCCTCTATTATTTCTACTAGAAGTTATGAATGAATTGCTAGCAGTCTGCAGTAAGGGTACAGAGGGGAGGTGACCAGTTGGGGGTGTGTACCTGCACAGACTCACTCTATCCAATCAGTGCTGCCATTTTCAGACTGTGCAGGTACACCCCCAACTGGTTACCTCCCCTCTGTACCCTTACTGCAGACTTCTAGTAATCCATTCACAACTTGTAGATGAAATAATAAAGGAACGGCACAACATAGAGACATAAGAATAGATGCTCCAGAATTGTTATTAAACGTAGAATGCATGAAGTCATTAAAATAGTCATGTCAGGAGCGGGGACAGGTCTTCTTTAACACAGGTGTCTCTAAACCCTGAGGGTCAGCAGCCAACTACACTAGGACTATTCAAAGATGTATCAGGCGTGGTGGATTCACTACAGCGAAGTCTAAATCTCTGTATAGGGGTTAAAGGGTGAATCTCAGGGGGCTGCCAGGATAACACCCTTAGGTCTAAGCCTAAGTCAAAACGGTTGGTTGATGCATTGGTTCCACAACCACTACCCGTAATCCTGGGACCTCCAGTGATTGGCCGTATTCTTTAGAGTAATCTAGTAGCAAGTGGTTAATTTCCCTGCAGCGCTCCCACAGGGAAACTGAAGTACTGCACAGTTCCCTTTGAAATAAATAGGCCGTCTATGTAAGGCATGGATGTGCTGGGTCTTTCATAGCAAGATGCTGTTTGTAGCCACTGCCCACTCTAACTGAATGTGGACCCCCTGCATTAATTGAGAATCATAAATTGCAGCAAACGTATTTATTAAACGCATCAAAAAATTTGGTGTTATATGTCAGTCTTGAGATGTCATGTGGAAAAAAATGTGTCAAAAAAGCAAAGGATATGGGTGAAATGTGTCACGCTGTGTGTGATATTTGATACGTTTGTCACAATTTGTATCATTTTTGACTCTCAAATTCCATCAGTCAAGACCGAGAGTATTGATCTACCCAACTGTCCAGATTTACAAATCAATTCAATCCCATACAACGTGCAGGACGGGGTCACGTTTTCAGACTGTCCCTTTAAATATGGTCACGTCAAGCAAAACTAATGAAAAACCTTATTAACTGGGAACAACACTAGGTATTTGACCACACTATTTTTCAGTGGCAAATCAATTTCACACACATGAATCTGTGCTAATGTCACACTGTTAGTCTGATAACTGGAAATTATATTCCATACCCAGAGCTGTATCAAAACATAGAACCTACACCATGTTCCATAATTATTTCTGAATAATTTAACACAAGACTAAGCTGTATCAAAGCATACAAGGAAGCTTCGCAGTGGATCAAATCTTTGCTTCTCAGAGAAGCCATGTCAACAGAAGGCATGGAGTGTAATCGCGGCCGGGAAAACATCCGAAGATATGCCTACGAGCGAAGAATTCTCAAACCGCTCTTCACTGGAATTCTTAATGCATACATTGTGCGCCGCGCGGGGAGAGGGGATTTGTTCCTTTTATGGGAGGTATCATGAATGGTCGTACATGTTTAGTCTTGGAGGGTGATGGTAATTCCGTATTATCAGATACAGATGTAGCGGAGCTCCATGTGTCATATAAAGGGGGATTCCGTCTGTTACAGGTTATAACTATCCCCAGAGGTAGGACCAATCACAAGAACGGGGACTCTGTACCCCTCAGAGCCCCCGGAAAAGAAGCGACAGGTCAAGCATTCATACTGCCGCTTCGTGGATCTCCGATGACAGACGAGCACAGCGCTTAACTATTTCCGGAACTCCAATAGAGATGAATGAAGCGTTCGCACGTCCGACCTGCCGCTCTGTTAATTTTGAGAGGTCCCTGTTCTCGTGACGGGTGAGTAGGACCCCCCCCCACTAATCTAGTAGTTAGACCCTATCCACCAATAACTCGTAACAACCGGAATACCCCTTTAGGACTCATGCATACGACCGTACGGCTGTACGCAATACATGGGCACCGGTCGTGTGCACTCTGTGCTGCGGATGAAGACCCCATTGACTTGAATGGGTCCACGATACGACTGAAGACTGGTAATCTCCTATCTTTTCCGGATCAGAGGGACGGACTGGGGGTCCATACTTCTGCACCTCAAAAGATAAAGGCTTGTCCTATCTTTTGCAGTATTTTGCGGATCATGGACCCATCAACGGCCGGCGCCTGTGCATTGTGGACCTCTATTTGTGGTCTGCAGCACGGGTACAGAGCTCTTATGTTTGTGGGCATAAGCCCTTAAGGATAAGGCTACTTTCACATTAGCGTTAAGCCCTTGACCCGCCGGATCCGTGCAGATAAAAACCATGTGGATCCGTAATGAACGGATCCGGTTGTATTATCTTTACCATCTGTTAAACGGATCCGTCATGGACTCCATTGAAAGTGAATGGAGGACGTATCCGTTTACCATTGTGTCACACCAAACGGATCCTTCCCCATTGACTTGTATTGGGGGCCATTCCGGATCCGTCTTAGTGCGGATGCCTGGACCGGAGAGCAAACCGCAGCATGCTGCTTTTAGGAGCATTCCGTTGTCTTCAGTTCAGTTTTGTCCCCATTGACAATGAATGGGGACATAACTGAAGCGTTTTATTCCGGTATTGAGCCCCTATGACGGAGCTCAATACCGGAATAGTTAAACGCTAGTGTGAAAGTAGCCTAAGTCCACATACGATGGAAACGCTAAACTTGCAGATTTGCAGAGGTAAAATCCACAGTATCAGGCATTTCAATGAGATTTACAAGCATCATCCATGTGCTGTGGACGTTTTCTATCTGATATCACTGATAGGACCACCTCCTGGACTTCAAAGCCCAGAATGAGCAGAATTTAAATGAATTTAAATGAATAAATTAAGAATTATACTGAATATTTTCCCACAAAACCATATATCAGCTCCTGCTGCTCTATAACATACTGTCTGCAGACTGCACTGCAGGTTCCCTTTAAATGAGACTGAGCTGCGCCTAGACCACATGACCAATGAACATGACGTCACTGGCCTAGGAAGAAGGCACAATACGTACCGCCTTTTTTAAACAGCTGATCAGTGGGGTTGGGGGGTCTCAGGAGTCAGACCCCCACCAGATCTGATACTGATTACCTATCCTGAGGTTAGGTCCTCAATATCAGAAACTTAAGAATACCCCTTTAAGAGGACCTGTCATCTGTCTGCTTTAGTAACTACTTGCATTCCCCATGTAATAACAATTCTGGAGCACCGTTCCTATAACTCTATGTTGTGTCATCCCTCTATTATTTCGACTAGAAGTTTATGAACTCATTTCCAGCAGTCAGCATTAAAGGTCCTGCTGGGTGTTACCAGTTGGAGGGGTGTCCCTGCACTGTGTGTCTGACACTGGCAGCACTGATTGGCGCCATGATTACGAACCGCAGGGTTCGAAACGCATAGGACAGGCAGGCGGTTTTGTACTACATGGTGTCTTTTTATATTTTCAATAACGCTGGTGAATTTTATCTAGAAGCTAGAGCTCTGGATCCCTTAAGGGTTCATTCACACGTCCGTTGTGCGGCCGTTCCATGAATTGGGGACCGCAATTTGCAGCCCCTGTGAGGCGGGCGGGACGGATCGAGAACCATTCAACTCCGTAGCTCTCCTGTGGGCTTCCGATCCGTGCCAGTTTCGTACCGCTCCGCATCTTCCGGATTGCAGCTTCATTAAAGTGAATGGGTCCGCGATCGGCCAGTACTCGTGTATCGTGGACCTGCCATATGCGGGCCGCAATACTGCCAGGGCCAGGCAACGGCTGTGTGCATGAGCCCTTATCTGGAGAATGTCAGACTGTGCAGGGACACACCCACAACTGGTAACAGCCGGCTGAACCTGCAGGCAGCTTAGTCAAGCTTCTAGTAGGAATAATAGAGGGACGGCACATAGATTAGAACTCCAGAATTGTTATTACCTGGGGAATGCAAGTAGTGACTAAAACAGATACTTCAGGAGAGGTGACGGCTCTCTTTATGGCGTTATTTCTTACAATATTACAGAAAAGCAACCGTACGATTAATCACAAATGTAAAACGAAGGGAGCAGAAGGATAAAAGGTTGATTATGAGATAAAAATACTTTGACAGCTACAGAACGATGCACCAATTCCCACGAAGTGTGAAAATAACCGGCTTCCATACAAAGCACAAGAGGGATGAAAAACATAAAAAAAAATCATGCACACAGCTGTACGCGTGAAATGAAATGTACAATGGGATTTGTTTAGCTCCTGTTACCCTATAGTGAATTTTCATAATCATTACAGGAAGGCGTACGAGGCAAGTCAAGAAGTAATCAAGAGAGTAAGCCTCGGGGCTGTTTTAATGTATGCAAAGCTGGTGACCCGCAGAAAATGAGAGGTAGGATTCAATGAATGCGGAGGACTGCTTCCATCCTACACGCCCGGCCTGATGAGGGACTACTAAAATTAACACCCAATTAATTTCTGAATTGACAAACAAATGAAAGTCATAAATCTACTTTCTCATTAATTTTCCTTTTGGTATAATTTAAAGCAGCAGCACAACGGGAAAACCAGGGCATTATCCATCATAAATATCAGAAAGATAGCATTACACCGCCATAAATTATGCATATTACCTGTTGTTAAGGGGGTGATTAATGCACGATCGGCTTTGTTTTACAGTATGGATCGTCTAGACGGGAACCCAAAATCTGAAAATGTCATTTAGCGCGGCGGAATTAACGTGTTTATCGCGGCTTGCTTATGGCGTCTCGCGGCTTAACGACATTATCTGTGTGAGTGGTAACTGGGATCCTTACGCCGAAGGCCGGGGCTGTAGTGGCGAGCGGGGAACACTGGGTTAATTGACTTAAATGCATATTATACATATGGTTATAAAGAAAACAAGGCATCCACCTCTGCCATCTCGTAAATTCACCCCAATTATAATACTGCCACAGGGTGCAAAGTTAATACTGTCATATATAACCCATGTAATAGAGCCATATTGTGATAAGATAATACTGCCATATATAATCCATGTAATACAGCCATATTGTAATAAGATAATACTGTCATATATAGCCCATATAATATAGCCATATAGTGGTAAGATAATACACAATATAGTGTTGACACAGAACTCCACCATATAATGCCAAGATAATACTTTCATATTCAGCGAAGATAATACCACCATATAGTGTCAAACAATGCTGTTACATACAGCATACATAATGACATCATATCGATCCAAGAAACACCATATAGTACTAAGATAATGCTGTCATATTCAACTGACAAATTATCACCATATAGTGCCAAACTAATACTGTCATATACAGCCCATATAATACTGTCAGACAATACTGTCACAAACAGATCATGGAACACGTCACGACTACTATCACTGGCCTGGGCGGGGCTAAGCTCTGTTCACATGAATGGAGCTTAGCCCCGCCCAGGCCAGTGATAGTAGTCGTGACGTCACTGGGCCTGAGGAAAACACAGAGAAGGCCGCGGCGCTCCTGCAGCGTTGCTGCCTTCTCAAACAGCTGATCGGCAGGGGCCCCGAGTGTCGGACCCCCGCCGATCAGATGTTGATGATCTATCCAGAGGATAGATCATCAGTTTTAAACAACTGCAGAACCCCTTTAAGACAAACTGTCATATACAGTGCAAAGATCCCCACTATATAGTGCCAGAGTAATACGAACATCTACAGTGCACATAATGTCAATATATAGTGCCAAGTTAGGCTACTTTCACACTTGCGTTTCTATTTTCCGTTAATGAGATCCGTCATAGGGTCTTAATACCGGAAAAAAACGCTTTTTTCGTTGTCAATGGGGACAAAACGTAACTGAACAGAACGGAAAGCTCCAAAATGCATTCCGTTCCATTTGGTTGTGTTCTCATATTGGAGAGCATAATACTACTAATATGCAGAATCTAAATAACAGTTCCTTGTAGACCTCCTATTATACTGCCATACTGTCCCCACACAGCACATGCGACTGAAATAATACTACCATACACCACTTTGGGGTACGTAGGCATTTGCTTACTTTGCACTCCCTAAATCCATCTGTGATTTCATCTACACCAGCCCCTTTAATGCTCCATTTCTATAAAAGCGGACCATGCACAGGAAGACAACCCCCTTGTTAGAAGGGGTCCACTATTTA
This sequence comes from Rhinella marina, assembly GCA_900303285.1. Lineage (NCBI taxonomy): Eukaryota > Metazoa > Chordata > Amphibia > Anura > Bufonidae > Rhinella > Rhinella marina. The sequence goes on from ONZH01002079.1 coordinate 274,642, forward strand.
CAAGGTGATCATGGGGTATAGCTGCCATCTATTGGGGAACTCATCAATAAGCTTCCAATCTTCCTGCAGCACCCCCACGGGGTAAATGAAGCATTACAAAGTAAAAATGAATGGGCCATATGTAACGCAATGGGTCAGGTCCTCCAGAGCAAGAGGAACTCTTCGCAGATGTTTTCTTAAATGGGGGACTTCTATCCTTGCCGCATTAGGACCTACAGTCAACAACAGGGGTGTGGGAGTCGGAGGGCAATGCTGCATTAAGACCCATAGTCAATAACAGGTAAGTGGGGGTCAGAGGGCAATGCTGTCCTAGGATCCATAGTCAATAACAGGTAAGTCGGGGGTCGGAGGGCAATGCTGTCCTAGGACCTATAGTCAATAACAGGTAAGTGGGGGTCGGAGGACAATGCTGTCCTAGGACTCATAGTCAATAACAGGTAAGTGGGGGTCGGAGGACAATGCTGTCCTAGGACCCATAGTCAATAACAGGTAATGGGGGTTGGGGGACAATGCTGCACTAGGACCCACAGTCAATAACAGGTAAGAGGGGGTCGGGGGACAATGCTGCACTACAACCCACAGTCAATAACAGGTAAGCGGGGGTTGGGGGACAATGCTGCACTACGACCCACAGTCAATAACAGGTAAGAGGGGGTCGGGGGACAATGCTGTCCTAGAACCCACAGTCAATAACAGGTAAGTGGGGGTCGGAGGACAATGCTGTCCTAGGACCCATAGTCAATAACAGGTAAGTGGGGGTCGGAGGACAATGCTGTCCTAGGACCCATAGTCAATAACAGGTAACGGGAGTTGGGGGACAATGCTGCACTACGACCCACAGTCAATAACAGGTAAGAGGGGGTCGGGGGACAATGCTGTCCTAGGACCCATAGTCAATAACAGGTAAGTGGGGGTCGGAGGACAATGCTGTCCTAGGACCCATAGTCAATAACAGGTAATGGGAGTTGGGGGACAATGCTGCACTACGATCCACAGTCAATAACAGGTAAGAGGGGGTCGGGGGACAATGCTGCACTAGGAACCACAGTGAGCAGCAACCTCCGCCACTCCAGCTGAAACTACAACTCCATGCATGCACCTGTGCTAGGCTGTTCTCGGAATTCCCACAGAAGTGAATGGACCATGCTGGGGGTTGTAGTTTCACAACAGCTGAAGTGCTAGAGGTTGTAGACCCTCAGCCGGGCCTAGAACCTGAGTGAGATCTTCCTGAGCAGCCACGGAACAAGCATTATCTCTTTACGCAACGTAAAAGCACACATGTCCACCTGGCACACGTCTCACTTGGATGGAGTAAAAGTAGAATTTATTTGGCTCGACGCCACCAAAGCACTACTGCCAGTGTGGTCATGGGGCTCTTTTTTCTGTATTATGAATGGCGTGACAATGCCAGGCACTGCCCGGCTTTCATCACCATTATAAACACGTCTAACATATACGAGGCAAGTGGGGCCGCCCGCTACCGGCACTTAACTACTTCACCGCTGTGGGAATGAATGTGAAAATCATCAGACCTCACAAGGGCAAGTCTTTGTAGTCCCCGGTGACCAATCAGAGCTCAGCTTTCATTTCCTTAACTGCTCTGGAAAAATGAAAGCTGTGCTCTGATTGGTTGCTACAGGCGATGAAAACAGGGAGATTCATAAAAACTGGTGTAAAGGAAAACTGGCTTAGTTGTCAATAGCAACCAATCAGATCCCATCTTTCATTTTCCATAGGAAATCTAAAAAATGAAAGGTGGAATCTGATTGGTTGCTACAGGCTTCAGATTTTCCTTTCCACCAGTTTTGATAAATTCCTCCCCTTTGTCTTTTACTGGTTTGATAAATGAGGCCTACAGGGTATAAAGTGTATATAGATCTGACTAACATGAGGAACAAAGGATTCGTGCTCCCAGCTAAAGAAACACGAGGGCCTGAGAAAAGGCTTTTAATGGCTCAGGCTCTAAAGGCATAGTTGTTAACAGTCCCAAATTTGAAGGGACTGTCCCTAATTTTCACTTTGTACTGCTGCAGCCATTGAACTGAATGAGGTGACAGCACAACTCACAACTTGTCCTGACCCCAGAATTGCAAAAAAAAAAAAACACAGCACTGCTGTATTTTTTTTTGAATGAGAGGTTGCAATTCACCTCAACTGGCTAGCCATGCTGCGACCCTAATTCATTCAATAACTTCAGAGCTACACAGTGATCATTGATCGTGCGACAGGTGTCAGGGTCAAGATCACCATGTAGCCCCAACCTAAACAGATTTTCCCTTCCATGTCCACATGGCCCATGAAGATGACACCCATGACGACTACTATTTTGTAGAAATGTATTATGCATACATACATATACCTACTGCATACAAATAAAATAAAAATTGGTTTGCAGCAATACTGTTGCTAGGCGTGTTCAATCAGTAACCACAAACATAACAGTTTTTCCCTTCAATGTCCGAATGGCCCATGAAGATGTCGCCCATGACTACTACTACTTTGTAGAAATGTATTATGCATGCATACATGCACCTACTGTAGGCAAATAAAATATAAATTGGTTTGCAGTGATCCTGTTGCTAGGTGTGTTCAATCAATAATCACAAATGCAACAGATTTCCCTTTCCATGTCTGCATGGCCCATGAAGATGTCGCCCTTGACGACTAGCATTTGTAGAAATTTATTATGCATACATACACCTACTGTAGACAAAAAAAAACAGAAATTGGTTTGCAGTGATCCTGTTGCTAGGTGTGTTCAATCAATAACCACAAGCGCAACAGATTTCAGATTTTCCTTTTCATGTCCACATGGCCCATGAAGATGTCACCCATAACGACTACTATTTTGTACAAATAACTGTAGTCAAATAAAATAAAAATTGGTTTGCAGCAATCCTGTTTCTAGGTGTGTCCCATCAGTAGCCACAAAAACAACAGATTTTCCCTTCCATGGCCACATGGCCCATGAAGATGTCGCCCATGATGACTACTATTTTGTAGAAAATTTTATCTGATTTTTTTTATCAATTAGATTATATGATTTAATTTTTAGTGAACATGGTTGACATTCATTATCGCGATCTGAACTTGCTCATACCGCCATGTCAAAGCTCTGGGCAGGAGATGAGCTAGTGCAGAGACACAGGTTTGGAAGCAGGGGTTTAGAGGAAGCCTGCTGAATACTAGCTACCAGGGTCAGTGAGGCGTAACTGGCAGGATTTTGCAGGAAAGTGATATTGACAGAATAAGTAGAAGAAATGTACAAAATAGTAAAACTTCACAGGCGGATGTTACCGCAAGAGCTGCAACGCAGAATTCACATGTCAATCTTTCGACAAATGTCAGGTGTATCCTTATTAAAGGGGCCAGGGGTCACACATGGGTCCCCCCCAGAATGCTCCTATTCTCCGCCGTACAGAAATACTCAGTTCCCGTCTCATAGATCTTTCACTTTATCCTTGCTAGAAATGTGCAGATTTGCTCAACTAAACCACCCAAAGTCCCTGTGCCCACCCTTCCTTCCATTGTCTCATCTGTCCTTAGTGCTGAAGCTCGATTGTTTGATACCATGTAAGTGTCCGCTGGCTGCAAATGTTCAGTACTAAGGAAAATAAGGTCTTAATCAGCATAATACGAAAGCGCGTGGGGCGTTAGAGTGATGGGAAGGGCAGATGAAGGACATGAAGGTCAGTGAACATCAGGAGCCATACTGGACGGTTCTTCATATCCCGGGCGGGGCGGGTTTAGAACTAAGAATAGACACAGAAAGTGAAATCTAGCGTCATATGCTGGGGCTCAGGGCTACAAAAAAATTATAGCTTTGCATGTAATAGATGATAAATGTAAGATCTAGGGAGGGGGGAGGTTGACAACTGGGACTCTCCACCAATTGTGAGAACAGGGGACCACAGTCCTCCCTCAATCCTCGGTAAGGAGGAGTCTAAATGGGGCGGCAGGCAAAAATCTGCACTGCTGCTCCATTCATAAACGTACAGCCAGTGGCGTAAGGACCCCATAGCAAGGATCAAACCAGGCCCCCCACACAGGACAGAAGGGTTTCCGTCTAAACCCCTTTTGCCGAGTGCTATGCTTGGTTGTTTCCATCAGTACCACAGAACTTGAATGGAGCAGCATGAGGTCCTAGATGTTGTACCTAGCATTAATCGGCGATCCAATGCATAGGTTGGAATATCCCCTTAAGGGCTCATGCACATGACCTTGGTTTTGGACCACATCCGATCCGCATTTGGATTCGGACCCATTCACTTCAATGGGGCCGCAAAAGATGTGGATAGCACACCGTGTGTTGTCCTTATCCGTATGTCCGTTCTGTCCTGCAAAAAAATACAACACGTCCTATTCTTGTTCGTTTTGAGGGCAAGGATAGGACATTTCCGAAGGAGTGAAAAAAAATGGCAGCAGACTCTCGGACGATATCTGTGTTCTGCAAACCTCAAAAACGGCTACGGCTGTGAACTCCAATCCATTATGTGTGGGAACACCCCTCAGGGCGTGTGCTCTGTCAACTAAACCATATTCACCTTAGCGCAAGAGCTGTCAGTTTATATATAGACACTGCTAGGCAGAGGCTTCCGCCTAGCAGTGACCCCGGTGACATCAGCAGCTCTGATGGGCGGTCTTTAGTATTGCCCTATCCTAGGGCAGTACTAAAGACCACCCATTAGTGCTGGTGGCCTCAATGGGCTCACTGCTATCTTACCCATAGAGAGTCTGGTACCTCACCAGATCTCAAGAAAATTCCCTTGCCCTGTGCGATTCACCGCAGGGCAAGGGGAGCATCGGAGTGTGAAAAGCTCCGATGCTTGTGTCCGAGCTCAGCTCAGAACCCGGACAACCCCTTTAATATAAGACATGTTACCTACTGAACCGTCAGATGATGTGAGTAAGTCCTATCTGGAGCAGACCAAGGACGAGGGGCAGGAGACCAGATTTCAGATGCTGTAATGTGTTTTTCCCGCTTGTGTTTACAAAACAATAGAGGAACACGCGGTGATTGTGTGTGACAGGCGCTGACGGCAGGGGGGCGGCAACAGCCGCGTACACAATAAACACAATACAATAAAAACACCGCGCTCCAAACACGCACCTAAACTACAATGACCCAGGGGCGCCCTGATGTCTCACACATCCTCAGGTGGTTGGATCGGCCCCTTAATCCCTGCGCATTGCTCCAGCAAATCCGCGCTAAATTCACAAGAATATCCAGGTGGAAGACGCGCCGCGACTTTTGTGGTGGAATTGTCCCTGGCATAAAATTTATTGTACGTGAGTCCATCTTTATAGGGGTTCTCTGAGATCTCTGGCCAGGCAGGGTGCAGGTGGATGGGGTGCTCCGTACTAGTGCTAGCTCACCGTGCCGCTGGAAGTCCGCTCCGGCTCCATTCACTATAATGCGAGAGGTGGACCGAACAAAAACTGCAGCATGCTGCGGCCGGACTGTCTGTCAGCAGATCTGTACCTATGACACTGGCTGACCTGTTACATGTGCACTTGTCAGCTGAAGGCATCCGTGTTGGTCCCATCTTCATATGTGCCCGCATTGCTGAGAAAAATGAAGTTTTAATATATGCAAATGAGCCTCTAGGAGCAACGGGGGCGTTACCATTACACCTAGAGTCTCAGCTCTCTCTGCAACTGCTGTGCCCTCTGCACTGTGATTGACAGGGTCAGGTGTGATCACGTTTACACAGATATCTGATATTCCTCTCCCTCCTCCCACTCTCCTACAATGGTGTCAAGTGTCAGTCTTCACTGCAGTTCTAGTATTGCATTCATAATCCATAAAATTTCAGGATGAACAGTCCATTAGGTATCATCGAGTTAGAGAAGTATCTCAGAGAATCCGCTAGTCATGGAATCTGCCGGTTGCTGGATAATATAATATTCTTGCCTGATCACGGAAAAACACTTAAAATTCACTTTTAAGCATAGAGACAAAATAATGTGTCAATACAATATCCGCTATTATAAGGGTGTATTCGCACAGCGCAGTCACATCGCGTTTTTGCTGCCAGATTGAAGACAAAAAAAAACATGGTCGCAATGTGTGATTATACCCTATGATGTCCAATCAGTGGACGTTCCTAATTTGTTCTACCTGCTCAGTCTTGCGCCTCTAGAAATTTCCATTCAGACCATCCACTATGCTGGATTAGCAGATTCCGGATTAAAGGAATCTCAGTGAATTATTAAAATAAAATTTATACCCAACAAATCACTACAAAGTATACTAGAATATGAACCGGATTCTGATTCTTGCCCAGGCGTCAAGGAATCTGTATACACCGTGGAAGGTGAAGGAACATTCTATGGTGGGGGGGGTTTCACAAACATACCAGACATAAAATGCGGCAGCTTGGAGATCTCAAATACTCATCCAGTATTCTGAATTAGTAGATTCTGGATTAAAGGAATCTTACTGTATAATTAAAATAAAATTTATACCCAACAAATCGCTGGAAGGTAAAGGAACATTCTATGGGGGACAAACATACTAGAAATAAAATGCGGCAGCTCGAAGATCTCAAATTTCCATCCGGATAATCCAGTATTCTGGATTAGCAGATTACAGATTAAAGGAGTCTCACTATATTGTTAAAATAAAGCTTACACCAAACAAATTGCTACAAAGTATACTAGAATATGAACCAGATTTTGATTCTCGCACAGCAGACATAAAACACGGCAGCTCGGAGGTCTCAAATTTCCATTCCGATCATCCGGTATTCTGGATTAGCAGATTCCGGATTAAAGGAATCTGTATACACCATGGAAGGTAAAGGAACATTATAAGGAAAAAGAGGGGACAAACATACCAGACATAAAACGCGGCAGCTCCGAGATCCGAAATTTCCATTCAGATCATCATTGTATTATTAAAATAAAATTTATACCCAACAAATTGCTACAAAGTATAGTAAAATATGAAGGGGATTTTGATTCTCGCCCAGGCGTCAAGGAATCTGTGTACAACGCGGAAGATAAAGGAACATTCTATGGGGGGACAAACATACCAGACATAAAACACGACAGCTCCGAGATCTCAAATTTCCATTCAGATAATCCACTATTCTGGATTAGCAGATTTCGGATTAAAGGAATCTCATTGTATTGTTAAAATAAAATTTATACCCAACGAATCGCTTCAAAGTATAGTAAAATATGAAGCAGATTTTGATTCTCGCCCAGGCGTCAAGGAATCTGTATAGACCATGGAAGGTAAAGGAACATTCTATGGGAGGACAAACATACCAGACATAAAACGCAGCAGCTTGGAAATCTCAAATTTCCATTCGGATCATCCAGTATTCTGGATTAGCAGATTCCAGATTAAAGGAATCTCACCGTATTATTAAAATAAAACTTATACCCAATGAATCGCTTCAAAATATAGTACAATATGAAGCGGATTTCTATTCTCGCCAAGGCATCAAGGAATCTGTATACACCGTGGAAGGTAAAGGAACATTCTATGGTGGGGAGGGGGCACAAACATACTAGACATGAAACGCAGCGGCTGGGATATCTCTGGAGCCCCTTGAGATAAGGAAAATAAACAAAATAAAATGTATTTTAACCACATTCCAACCCCCTCTCCCCTTCCCTGCCCCACCCGACGCATTTCAACTTTTTTTTTTTTTTATCTAGAATTTTTTTTTCCAGAACCATCCGGATAAAACGCGTCTCACGCCCACAAACAGCGCAATATTTGTTTAATAAAGAGATTGCTGCCATGGGTACAGTAAACAAGAGGTCCGGCACTGGGTGTTTATGAACAAACACGCCATCTTGCAAGATCAATTTAACATTAACCAGGTGGAATAATCAACAGATTTTGTAGGTGACAGTCAGGGCAGGACTAGAGTAAACAGAACATGGGAGGAGATGGGGCCACTCTCAGGAAAAAAGGCAAGGTCGGGAGGCAAATGTATCACAAAATAAACAGCCGGAAAAACTTAAGACAAACAAACAGTCATTCTTCTGACATTCACACAGGCAGAAAAGGTTGTAAATTACACGCATCAGCTGCTGACCACCGTGAAATCAAACTGGTTTACAGACCAGAACTTCTTGCTTACACAGTGCCATGTTTGCTTATAAACAGTAATGTGCAGTTACCAGCTCCCAATTACTCAGTGTCCTATTAAAACGGAAAAAAAAAAGGATCTTACAGATCCTGTTAACTATTTGTGGCGGGGCGACTCCTTAAAGGGAACCCGTCACCATGGAAATGCAGTCCAATCTCCTGGGAGCTGAGCAGATTGATATAGTCTTGTGCAAAAAAAAACAAAAAACTGTATTATTTGTAATTTATCTATATATTTTCAGGTTAGGAGTCCAGGAGGCGGAGCAAATCAATAAAGGACGTTCTTCTCTGTAGGGTGCACGCTCACGGGACTCCTAGAACCAAAGATTCAGTTTAACTTGTAACTGATAAAATTTAATTTTTGCTCATTTTGAGCTTAGGAGTCCAGTGGGCGGAGCGACTCAGCCTTCTCTATAGGGTGCACGCTCACTGGACTCCTAGAACCAAAGATTCAGCATAATTTGTAATTGATGGACTGAAATTCCTGCTCATTTTAAGCTTAGGAGTCCAGTGGGCGGAGAGACTCTCGCTCACTGGACTCCAAGAACCAAAGATTGAGTATAATTTGTAATTTATGGATTGAAATTCCAGCTCATTTTGAACCTAGGAGTCCAGTGGGCGTAGCGACTCAGCCTTCTGTGTAGGGAGCACATTCACTGGACTCCTAGAACCAAAGATTCAGTATAACTTGTAATTTATGGACTGAAATTCCTGCTCATTTTGAGTTTAAGAGTCCAGTGGGCGGAGCAACTCAATAAAAAGCTCCTAGAACCAAAGATTAAAGAACTCCCGAAAAATTTTTATTCTCTGACCTGTTAGAAAGGTGCATGATATAATCTGTAGTGATTGTCATTTTCTTATCAGTGACTGTTTCTGTGAGTAAAAACCTCTCTTCTTATTGTAGCTGGGTCATGTGACCAACTCCCTGACCTCCAACTGACCCAGGACAGAAAGCCAGTCACTGCTCTATTCATTCCTATGGGAGCCTCACTTTCAGTCTCATAGGAATACATAGAGAATTAGACTTCCTGTCCACACATAAGTCTATGTGTGAGTTGGTGGGTCTAATTGCTGGTCACATGACACAGATAAGAAACTTCAGGATGATATAAGTCAAAAATTCAGACACTGGTAAGAAAATGACATTCACTACAGATTATATCATGTACATTTCTAGAAGGACATGGAATAAAATTTTTGTCGGGAGTTCTTCTTTAAAGGGTTTCTGTCACCAGTTTTTTCGGTATGAATCAGGCTGACATTAGAGATGTGCTAATGTCACCTGATTCCAAATATATATCTGTTTTATTTACTGGTGCCCCCATTTTTATATAAAATGAACTTTTATTTTATGCTAATAAGGCCTCTAGGTGCAAGAGGCGTTACCCCTGCTCCTAGAGGCTCTGTTGATTGACAGGCCCAGGCAGAGAACAAACACTCCATTCACCATAGCTTGCAAGGACCTTCAATGATGTCATGACCATGTGATCAGTCACATGGTTAGGATCACACAAACAGCCTGCCTCCTCCTAAACCATGTGACTGATCAAAAAAAACTGGTGACAGAAAAGTATGATTTAAAATTTATGGATTGAAATTCCTGCTCATTTTCAGCTTAGGAGTCCAGTGGGTGGAGAGACTCAGCCTTCTCTGTAGGGTGCACACTCACTGGACTTCTAGAACCAAAGATTGAGTATAATTTGTAATTTATGGACTGAAATTCCTGCTCATTTTGAGCTTAGGAGTCCAGTGGGCGGAGCAACTCAATAAAAGACAGCCTACTCCAAGAACCATAGATTAAGTATCACACACACAGACATATACACATACAAATACACATACATACTTACATGCTCCCGGCAGGTCTCCACAGCGCAGGAGGAGCAGGACGGCGCACACATAGAACGATTCCACCCGGCGCCCAGCAGATGGCGCTGTGGGGAATCGTCCTATGTGTGCGCCATCCTGCCCCTCCTGCGCTGTAGAGACCTGCCGGGAGCATGTAAGTATGTATGTGTATTTGTATGTGTATATGTCTGTGTGTGTGTATGTGTGTATGTACTGTGTGACATGTGTGGGGCCGGAGCGCGACTCCGGCCCCACACATGTCCCTGCGGCCTAACAGGTCAGAGAATAAAAATTTTTGCGGGAGTTCTTTAATGCAAACTTGACCCAGATACAAGACCTCCCCCAGAGCTGCTCCTTCTCTGGCCGCAGCATCCTAGAAGACTCATCACACATCTGGATTGTAATCGTCAGCCCTTATTTCAGAGGCAGGTGTTAATCTGCGATTTATGGCCTCACTGCTGGGTGAGCACCTGGCCGCCCCTGGAACAAACATTCCACATCAAGGTAACCGGCCCCACAGGGAAAACAGCACGGAAAATATTTGTTTTTCTGCCTGATCAGTTTAGATACATGTTTTCTCCTCTGTTTGCACCTCTGGTATAAATCCTCTCTATAAGACCCCGTGCACACAATAATAGGGTAAATGCAGGAGTGCGAGGGGCCTCTAATGTACATCCATCTGCCTACTGATTAAGGCTACTTTCACACTTGTGTTTTTACTGGATCCGGCAGGGTTCAGCAAAAAAGCTTCTGTTACTGTTAATACAACCGTCTGCATCTGTTATGAACGGATCCGGTTGTATAATCTTAAACATAGCCAAGACAGATCCGTCATGAACTCCATTAAAAGTCAATGGGGGACAGATCCGTTTTCTATTGTGTCAGATTGTGTCAGAAAAACGGATCCGTCCCATTGACTTGCATCGTGGGTCATGCCGGATCCGTTTTGCTCCGAATCCCAGAACGGAAAGTAAACCGCACCATGCTGCTCTCCTATATGAGAACGGAACACAATACATTTTGGAGCACTCCATTCTGTTCAGTTACATTTTGTCCCCATTGACAATGAATGGGAACAAAACAGAAGCGTTTTTTACCGGTATTGAGACCCTATGACGGATCTCAATAACGGAAAATGTAAACGCATCCATCAAAACATGTCATGGAGATTTTCTCTCCTTGCTTTGTACATAGGGCACCCAATGGTGTATTGTAGGGTGACACACAGTAGAACCGAGCTGTACAGGACTCTGCACCCCACCATGCAGCCAGTTCATGGGGGCCTCAACTGTAAATTTTGGGATCACAGCAACATGACCTAACATTTCCTATGATATTTACTTTAGTGTTTCAGTTCCTTACTTTAGTATTACCAATCATGTTTGCTGTCAATGAATGGAAACATTCAGTGGCTGAACAGCCATATGCACAGGGTTGGTTACAATGTATCCAGTCTACAGTCATGGCCAAAAGTTTTGAGAATGATACAAATATTAATTTTTACAAAGTCTACTGCTTCAGTTTTTATAATGGCAATTTGCATATACTCCAGAATGTTATAAAGAGTGATCAGCTTAACAGCAATTACTTGCAAAGTCAATATTTGCCTAGAAAATGAACTTTATCCCCCAAAACACATTTCAACATCATTGCAGCCCTGCCTTAAAAGGACCAGCTAACATCGTTTCAGTGATTGCTCCATTAACACAGGTGTGGGTGTTGATGAGGACAGGGCTGGAGATCAATCTGTCATGATTAAGTAAGAATGACACCACTGGACACTTTAAAAGGAGGCTGGTGCTTGGCATCATTGTTTCTCTTCTGTTAACCATGGTTATCTCTAAAGAAACACGTGCAGTCATCATTGCACTGCACAAAAATGGCCTAACAGGGAAGAGTATCGCAGCTAGAAAGATTGCACCTCAGTCAACAATCTATCACATCATCAAGAACTTCAAGGAGAGAGGTTCCATTGTTGCCAAAAAGGCTCCAGGGCGCCCAAGAAAGACCTGCAAGCGCCAGGACCGTCTCTTAAAAGTGTTTCAGCTGCGGGATCGGGCTACCAGCAGTGCAGAGCTTGCTCAGGAATGGCAGCAGGCAGGTGTGAGTGCATCTGCACGCACTGTGAGGCGGAGACTCTTGGAGCAAGGCCTGGTCTCAAGGAGGGCAGCAAAGAAGCCACTTCTCTCCAGAAAAAACACCAGGGACAGACTGATATTCTGCAAAAGGTACAGGGAGTGGACTGCTGAGGACTGGGGTAAAGTCATTTTCTCTGATGAATCCCCTTTTCGATTGTTTGGGACATCTGGAAAACAGCTTATTCGGAGAAGACGAGGTGAGCGCTACCACCAGTCTTGTCTCATGCCAACTGTAAAGCATCCTGAAACCATTCATGTGTGGGGTTGCTTCTCAGCCAAAGGAATCGGCTCTCTCACAGTCTTGCCTAAAAACATAGCCATGAATAAAGAATGGTACCAGAATGTCCTCCGAGAGCAACTTCCCAACCGTCCAAGAGCAGTTTGGCGATCAACAATGCCTTTTCCAGCATGATGGAGCACCTTGCCATAAAGCAAAGGTGATAACTAAATGGCTCAGGGAACAAAACATAGAGATTTTGGGTCCATGGCCTGGAAACTCCCCAGATCTTAATCCCATTGAGAACTTGTGGTCAATCATCAAGAGACGGGTGGACAAACAAAAACCTACAAATTCTGACAAAATGCAAGCATTGATTGTGCAAGAATGGACTGCTATCAGTCAGGATTTGGTCCAGAAGTTGATTGAGAGCATGCCAGGGAGAATTGCAGAGGTCCTGAAGAAGAAGGGTCAACGCTGCAAATATTGACTTGCTGCATTAACTCATTCTAACTGTCAATATAAGCTTTTGTTACTCATAATATGATTGCAATTATATTTCTGTATGTGATAAAAACATCTGACAAACACACATAAAAACCAGAGGGCAGCAGATCATGTGAAAATAGAATATTTGTGTCATTCTCAAAACTTTTGGCCATGACTGAAGGTTTCTTGCATTTCAATGTATCCAATCTAGGTTTTCAGCCTTCTGTTGCAGTCATGGGGTCTCGACTGTATAGATTTGTTAGGAATCCACAGCAAGTCACAGCAAAATTATGGGATCACCTAACATTTCTTATCAAATTTATTTTCTTTGTTTCCGCTCCCCTGTAGTATCACCATTCACGTTTGCTGTCAATGAATGGAAACATTCAGTGGCTTTAAAGCCATAAGCACAGTGTCTGCTACAATGTATCCATGCTTCATGCTGACATTATGTGATAGCATTTAAAGGGCGGTTCTAGCAATAAGCACTTATCCTTTATCCACAGGAGTCAGCAGGTGGGGTTCTGGATGCTGGGGCCCCGGCTGATACAAAGAGTAGGGGTCCCATGTTCCCTATACGAATGACCGACAGTAGTCCATGTTTGCTGTCCCTCCATTTAACTCTATTGGCCAAGTACAGTACATAGAAAGAAGTAGCAGTGGACATGCATGACCGGCCACAATCAGGGGGCCCTCGTTCTTGTTACTGGTGGGGTCACCAGTGGTTAATACCCAATGAAGGACATTTGCCCAGTGACCACGTTCAGTCATCCCAGTTGGGCAGGTTTCATCACACTTTATGTGTTTTGTGCAGCAGCTTTTATCCTTTGTATTTGTTTTCACATTGTTCGTTTTTATGTGTTTTGTTTGCAATACAAAAAACTCTGTACAGTAAACACACATAAAGAAAACACGTTCCCTCATGTCAAGAAGTTCCCCGTACGGATCCCGCCCTTCTCCGCCACGTACACAAACAACAATCCATTGTTTGTCTGCAGAAACTCATGTTAGCTCATGCTCTGCAGAACATGGTGAGAAGTGTAAAAACTACTGAAGACTAACACAAAAATGCTCTTCTAAACAAATTACCCCTTAAAGGGGTCCTCTCACTTCGGTAAGTTGCATTTATCACGTAGAGAAAGTTAATAGAAGCCACTTACTAATGTATTGTGATTGTCCATATTGCTTCCTTTGCTGGCTGCATTAATTTTTCCATCACATTATACACTGCTCATTTCCATGGTTACGACCACCCTGCAATCCATCACTGGTGGTCGTGCTTGCACACTATAGGAAAAAGCACCAGCTTATGTGAGATCCCATGGTCCCGGCCACCAGAAAGGCTGATGATTTTTCCTACAGTGTCCAAGCACGACCACCACTGATGGATTGCAGGGTGGTCTGTAACCATGGAAACGAGCAGTGTATAATGTGAAGGAAAAATGAATCCAGCCAGCCAAGGAGGCAATATGGACAATCACAATACATTATTTAGTGCCTTGTATTAACTTTCCCTACATGATAAATGCAACTTACTGAAGTGAGAGAACCCCTTTAAGGGGATTTCCAGGATTGTCACTCCATAGGCAGTGGTACTGGTACTGTAATCCTGCAATACCAGACAGCCCATAAACAAGAGTAGCACAGGGTTTTTTTTTATTGTTTCCAATCCTAGATCACCCCTTTAAGATGCCATACAGATAATAGCTCCCTCCCATGATGGCTCTATAAACATGCATGTCTGTATCCTCCAAGTGGCCATGTTTACTGTTATAGGAACACAGAGATCAGTAGATGCAAGACACCTCCGATGCCCAAATCAGGTCATAAGTCATACTGAAATCTTCATTTTCCCGATGGCAGATGTTAGGGACAGTCAATATGCGTCCACAATTTTCTACTCTGCCTGTATGGACAGCTTGCTAAGTGGATTTTCTTGGTTAAAGCTAGTCAGTACCAGGGAGGGAAATCTAATGAAACCTTCAGTTTGAATTAATACACCTGTTCCCAAAGGAAAGTCTTTTAAGAAAGATCCACAACTCACAGCCTTCAGAATGGCCTTTTTACAGAAGAAGCTGTTAATGGCTGTTGAAGGTAGACATATTAGACAAACTAAGGTGAGGAACCAGATGTAGATGAGGACATAACCAAGAGATGGTTGTAACAGCGGCTGCTGTGCGCCGTAGTTCCCCTGCTTACCGCCGCGGTCTTGGGCGCCGTGTTCGGCGGTGATCTGCTGCCTATGCTTCTCATTCCACTGCTGCGGTTCTGGGCTCTGCCTGTGTAGTGCTGTTTCAAGATCTGCTCCACAGTTTCCATTTAGCCCTGCTGCTTGTTCCTTGCATCACTCCCTCTCAGACGGCGCATGTTGGATCAAGTGGGTTGGATCATGTGACCATATTGGATCATGTGGGTTGGATCATGTGACTTCGTTGACCAACCCTGGTCTAACTGCTCATATATAAGTGGCTCAGCCCTCTTCCCAGATGCCTCAGTGTCAAGGTCCTTGTGTCTTGCCTTTGGTTGCTATTGTTCCTGTTTGTGTTCCTGACTCCTGCTCGTGTTACCGGACTCCGCTACCCCCCGATCCCTGCCTGCCTGCCTGCATTGACTCTCTCGTTGCCGACCCGGATTGCCTGACTTATACCTGTGCCGCCTGCCTTGACCCATTGCCTGTCTGACTTCGCCTCTGCCTCATGCTTCGGTCCTGTTACTCCTGGTAACGACTCGGCCTTCTGACTACCTCTGGTACCTTGCTCAGGTACCTCCTGGTCGGCCTGGACCAGCTGCCTCGTGTTCCAACCCTCCTCAAGAGGTAGCGACCTGGTGTTCCCCTCGGAAAGTCTATCCCCACCATCAGGGGTACTGTGAAGATCGAGGGGTTCACTTAGACAATGCCCTTAGAGGAGGTAGGGCACGAGGCACAGTGGGTTCACACCCGCTGATTCGTGACAATGGTCAAGGTCAAAGACACTGGAAGTGCACCCTTCAGTTTTAATTATTACGCCTGCGCCACCAAGGAAGTCTTCCAAGAAGAATCCACATCCCACAGCTCTCAGAATGGCCTTTCTAGAGGAAAAGCTGTCAATGCCTGTTGAAGGTAGCCATCGTAGATAAACCAAGGGTTTATAACCAGGGTTAAATGAGCGCATAGACAACAGAAGGTCAGGGTCGAAGACACTGGAAGTGGACCCTTCAGTTTGAATTAGCACCCCTGCACCCTCAAGGAAGTCTTCCAAGGAAAATCCACAACTCACAGCCCTTAGAATGGCCTTTCTAGAGCAGAAGTTGTCAATGGCTGTTGAAGGTAGCCATTTTGGACAAACCAAGGTGAGGAACCAGGGTTAGATGACAGCATAGGCAACATATGGTCAGGGTCGAAGACACTGGTAGTGGACCCTTTAGTTTGAATTAGTACTCCTGCTCCCTCAAGGAAGTCCACAACTCAGAGCCCCCAGAATGGCCTTTCTAGAGCAGAAGTTGTCAATAGTGGTTGAAGGTAGCCGTATTAGACAAACCAAAGTGAGGAACTAGGATTAGATGAGATCATTGCCAAGAGATGGTCAGAGTCGAAGACACTGGTGGTGTAAGTCAGGCAGGTAGATATAAGTTCTTGGAAGAACGAGGCAAATTAGTATAACACATAAGCTAAGTATAGATCAGCCTGTACTTTTGGAACTCGCTAGAGGAAAAATAAGCATGGACATAAAGAACGTGCCTATTGGTCAGCCAAGACATTGTAAGAGACATAGAGAGAGAAGAGCAATAAGATGGTCCATGCCACCTTCTTAAAGCTTCTCAGAATTAAGGTCAGATGGACAAAAATGCAGGGTGATGGGTGGCTTAGGGTACTTTCACACTTGCGTTTTTGCTGGATCCGGCAGGGTTCAGCAAAAACGCTTCCGTTACTGATAGTACAACCGTCTGCATCCGTTATGAACGGATCCGGTTGTATTATCTTTAACATAGCCAAGACGAATACGTCATTAACTCCATTGAAAGTCAATGGGGGACGGATCCGTTTTCGATTGTGTCAGACAAAACGGACCCATCCCCATTGACCTGCATTGTGGGTCATGATGGATCCGTCTTGCTCCGGATCTCCAGGACGGAAAGCAAAATACAACATGTTGCAGTTTGCTCTCCGGTCTGGGGATTCAACTAAATGGAACGGGATGCATTTTAGAGCACTCCGTTCTGTTCAGTTCAGTTTTGCCCCCATTGACAATGAATGGGGACAAAACTGAAGCCTTTTTTTCCGGTATTGAGACCCTATGACGGAACTCAATACTGGAAAACTCTAGTGTGAAAGTAGCCTTACCACAACACCAAATACCACCACAGATGATGGTATGATAATGACTGGTAACCTCTTAGACATCAAAGTCCAGGGGCGGATTGGCCATAGACCTTACAGGGAAATTTCCCGTTGAGCTGATGCCCAAGGTGCCACCTAAGTCCTCCTCATGAACAGCCAATGAACGTTTTTGGGGATGTATTTTGTGCTGCTGGCAGTATTTTGTGATGGACTGTGGTATTTGGCTTTGTTCGGATGGTATAATGTGCCACAATATGGTATTGCTGGCCCAGCCTTCCATCAATTTGTACCCGACTACAAAATAGGGCCACTTTTAGCATTTTTTCCAGGGCCACTTTAAGTTCCCAGTCCGCTCCTGTCAAAGTCCATGTCAAGGTACAGCATAATAATTTCTACTTATTCAGAAATACCTCATGGGAGGAAAACCTGTCAATCAGTCGTGGTGTCAAGGAAGTTATGATTGATAGTTTTGATTACAAAAAGTTCCCCAAGATATCTGTGTGTTTGTAGAGCTTTGAAGAGACAGAAGAAAAGATCAATGGTTGGACACACAGAAAAACTAATCATGGATATGTCATCGTAAAGGAAGCGGCTATAACTCTCCAGACACCGATGAGCTACAAGTCCCAGTCAACTAGACTAGCAAATAGGAATTATGAGGTATGAAGGGAAGCAAAAACACTGTGCAGGCAACAGAACCTCATGATTCTGGCAGTCTCTATTCATCAGTATTTACCCATGTCCAGTTGGCAAGAAGCAAATGCTATCCCTTTGTTCAGATGGGGGGGGGGGGGCAAATACAAAAACTACAATACAAAACAATAGCCTGGTGAGAGATGAAAAATCACGAAATTGGTGGATTGTGACCATAGAGCTAATTAGCCACTTGGGTTGGCCATTAAAAAAGTTGACCTGTTTAGGGGTCATATTTGGTCCCATGGTGGACCCTTAGAATCTGGCCTAATGTAGTTTTATAATGTAAATTCAGTAAAATTTTTGGGTTTTAATAAGCGCCAGATAATCAAATATTCTACAGTATCAAATGACTGAAGACAAATATATAAACCTCCCAGGCTTAGGGTCTTCAGAACGACAGCCCATATTAAAATGTAACACAACATTTAATACAAAGGTCAAGGGAGCTTGGAAGAACCATGGATGGAGAGTTTTTGTTTTGGTATAAAAGGAGGTAAAGAAATAAGGGGTATGAATACTTCATACTGCAACCGATTTTCTTTTACTCCTCAGATGCATTGAAAAAAATTAAGCTACTTTACAAATTGTCTTAAAGGGGTTGTCCCATCACAGACAATGGGGGCATATTGCTAGGATATACCCCCATTGTCTGTTAGGTCCTGGGACCTGCACCTATATCGAGAACGGAGTGGGGAAAATTGAGGAGGGCGCAGTGTGCATGTGCAGCCGCCCTCCATTCATTTCTATGGGGCCGCCGAAAATAGCTGAGCACTGGCTCGGTTATTTCCGTCGGCTCCATAGAAATGAATGGGAGCTGTGGCCGCGCATGCGCAGTGTGCTTCCATTCATTTCTATGAGAGCAGCGGGGAACTGCGCCTGGTGGTGGCCAGACCCTGGGAACACTGGGGTCCTCAAACCACAACTCTACCTGCTCTGTTCTCGATATAGGTGCGGGTCCCAACACCTATCAGACAATGGGGGAATATCCTAGCAATATGCCCCCATTGTCTATGATGGGAATAACCCTTTAATTAAACAAAACAAAAAATCTAGAGCTTTGTGTGCTCAGCTTTCATGCACACTTATGTGTCTCTATGGTAACAGACTACATATAAACCATGTGTGTAGTCTGATCCTTCCTTCTCTTCCTGCAGGATCAGACCCCACATGTTTTTTTTTGTAGTCTGTTACCATGGAGAGACGTAAGTCTGCATGGGGGCTGTATACTCAACATGGTAGGATTTTTTTTTTCATGAAGTCATTTTTCAACTTAAATGCAGTGGAACAATGCAAAAGTATAAATGACTAATAGCCCAAAAATGTAATCCTTATAATAAATTATCAAGCACCGTTCTTCAGAATTGTGTATGTTAAAACTTTTTTTTTAATTAAAATTATTATTGGTTGACAAAGTACACAGGCCATCTCTTGGAAGGAGAGAACACAGGCCATCTCTTGGAAAGACAATCCTGGATCAAAAAAGTAAATGTGAAGACTTCAAAGTTTAAACAACTCAAGTGCGACAAATTTGACAAAGAATGCGGCCCGTTCTTCTCTTGAACCATCTGTTTGCTGATTCTTGAAGTCTGGCCCAGAGATGGTTCTTAAAAGTAGTCAAACTCTTCAAATTTAGGAAACAGCCCATCATGTCATCTGACAAAAATGCATGCTTAATTCTCATAAAAATATGAAAGAGGCAGAATAGATGGAAAGATCAATGAAAACAAACTCTGAAGAACAAGTAGCCAAGAAACATTACAAGAAACCTCAAATCAAAGCAAAAGAAGCAACCAAAAGTATTTCTTCCTTATTTAATATTCCCTTAAAGGGACACTATCGCGAAGAAAAAATTTTTGATATGTTTTACAACATAACAAAAGCAGGTTTTAACATAATGTATTTTTCAAATTGTGTAAATGTTTTTTTTTTTAATTCAGTTTTCTTGCCTTACATGGGGGCTGCCATGTTGGAAGTAAAGTGTGACAGTCTGGATTTACAACACAATGGCACCTCAGGCATGTACATAGGCTTCCTCAGTCGCTGCTGACCCTATAGAGAATGAATGGAAGATGTGAGCCCGCCCCTGTGATGACACCAGTAACACACAGCCAGGTCCTCCCTCCTTGCTGCTGGGGACTCAGAAACAGAGTAGATGGAGGTTCTTGGGGCTGTAGGACCTTAGTGATGTAATCGGCCATGTGACCAGTGGGGGAGGAGACTGAGGAGCAGAGATCTGTGTTTTTGTAATGAAGCCATTGTCTCATCTTATCTTGCTGAAGCAGTGATGTCACCGCTGAAGGTGTGAATTGGTGATGTCATTGGTACCACCCACTTTTTTGCAGCATGCCTACTTACAGGTTGCTCAAAGCCTCATTTGGCCAGCAGAGCTCCCCCTGGTGACCAAAGATGGTAAATATGGTAAAATCTAATATTTATTTATAATATTTCACACATTGGAATTTTTATTTATTTATTTATTATTTCTTACAAATATATAATAGATTTTTTTAGCATAAATAAAATATAGAACAGGTTTTTGTGATAGATTCCCTTTAAAGGGGTATTCCAGTTCTTACAAGTTGTTTCCTATTCACAAGAGAGGGGATAACTACAAGATCGGTGGAGGTCCTACCACTGGGACTCCACCGATCCTAGGTTCTTGGACACAATCCCTCTTGGGGCCCCCCTTAAAATGAAAGCAGTGGTAGGCTGGCCTGCAAACTGCCGCTCCATTCATCTCTACGGGCATAGCTAGTGTTGAGCGAATCGAAGTCCACAAAGTAGACTTTGGTCTTATTTTAAGGGAAATTCGATTTGCCGCAAAAACCAAATTTCCTTCGATTTTTCCTGAATAGCGGTAAAAAAAAAATCATACTTACCTCATTCATTTGAGCATGAAGAGCCGGCCGCCGCCATCCTGATGAAGATCTTGTGCGAAATCCCGTGCTCAGTGACGTCGGCCATCGTGGTGATGTCGTAATGGGCCGTGAGAGATTTCACAGGGGATCTTCAATCAAGATGGCGGCTGGCTCTTCACGATCAAATGGATGAGGATAAGTATGATTTTATTTTTTAAAAAAAATTATTTTACACTGTATTATTACTGTCAGATGCCAGGGAGTGGCGCAATCGTCACTGCATCTACAAGTGTACATGGCCGACCTGCTATCCCCATCATTTCGGGGTACGGGGTCAGTGATCGCTGTTGGTTCCAGTGGTAGGACCCACACCGATCTAACGCCTTCCTTAGCATAGGCCATCAGTATCAGATCAGTGGGGGTTCCACTCTGGGCACCTCTGGCGGTCAGCTGTTCGAAGGAGCCGCGGCGCTTGTGATTACGTCGGGTCACATGCTGGTTTGTTTTCAGAAAGTCATTCTTTTTGTAGCGGCTGTCCGTGTATTGCAGCCTCAGGATAGGTCATCAATCTCACATCAGCGGGGGGTCGACACCGCTTATATGCTGTCTCCCTTCTTTCTTCCTGCTCTGCTGCTAGGACAGGAAGGGAGATGGTAGACGGCACGTGTGCACAGTGCACGCCGTCTCCTCATACAGCTGATTGGCGGGGTGCCGAGTGTCGGACCCCTGGCGATCTGGTATTGATGACAACCCCTTTAAATGGGATCAACTAGACACTCCCATGGATCCGAAGACCAAGAACTATGACTTCATTGTTGTGTTTTATTGATCCTGGCCTAACCCCAACAAAGTGCCCAGACTGAGCTGGGCTGATTCTTCTAACACTGCAGAGCAGAAATCACAATGCAGCCCAGGCCTTACAGATATATACAAGAACGGACTGTAGATAACTTAAGTAAAAAAATAAAATACATATCTTACATCTCCATGAACCCGGCTGCAAAATTTGGATGTCGATGGAAGCTGCAGGTCTGGTCTGGGCAGCGAGTTACTACTCAAAATCCTCCCACGTTTCCAACGTTTGTTTGTTTAGCACCTGTGTATTTATGGAAATGATCCTCAAGATGAGAACGGCCGAGAGTGAACCTGACAAAGCTTCCACATGAAAAGCTGCGAGGCTTCTCACCTCTCTGTCTCATCTTATGAGGAGAGTGGAGCTGGGTGGCAGAGGGGTGTTACATTTTTCCTCCGGCTTTTCAGTGGAGGCTTGCCTGCCTCTTTATATTTAGTTATCACTACTCCGCCAAATTCTAATTCACAGCATCAGTTGCAGTTCACACAGAAGTATCCTGGAAGGAAACTGCTGCAGCACTTCAAAGCCACTCCTGCCACTGCATGGGGAGAGAGGATTTTTTTATTTTATTTTATTTTGAAAGATGAATATAAATGTCGGTTCTGTCAACAGCCTTTATAAAATTATATTTTCCAACGGGAAATGGGAAATTTTCTGAGATGGATAAAAGCTACATCGGCTTAAAGAACGGACTTCGGCGCTCTAGACAATCAATCAAATTTTAGAAGGGTCTCTTAATAATAATATAGCACCCCAGTGTACAGAGGGCATCTGTAAATGGTTTGTAATTGTGTAGGCATGGCCAGGGTTAATAATCCACTCCTCTTAGGAGCTTAGGGTGTGAGCTGGCTCCACCACTAACTCAGGAGAAAAGGGTATCTGCAAATGGTTTGTAATGTTATGTACTGTAATGTTTTGTAATGATTTACAATGCTATGTGATGTGTACACAGCATGGCTATGTATGGTGTGGGCATGGCCAAGGTTAATAATCTACTCCTTTTAGGAGCTTAAGGTGTGGAATGGCCCCACCACTAGCTCCGGAGCAGAGGGTATCTGTAAATGGTTTGTAATTGTGTAGGAATGGCCAGGGTTAATAATCCACTCCTCTTAGGAGCTTAGGGTGTGAGCTGGCTCCACCACTAACTCAGGAGAAAAGGGTATCTGCAAATGGTTTGTAATGTTATGCACTGTAATGTTTTGTAATGATTTACAATGCTATGTGATGTGTACACAGCATGGCTATGTATGGTGTAGGCATGGCCAAGGTTAATAATCTACTCCTTTTAGGAGCTTAAGGTGTGGAATGGCCCCACCACTAGCTCCGGAGAAGAGGGTGTCTGCAAATGGTTTGTAATGTTATGTACTGTAATGTTTTATAATGATTTATAATGCTATGTAATTTAGACTCTGCATGGCCATATATGGTATAGGCATGGCCTACACTTCACTCCTCTAAGGAGCTTAGGGTGTGGACTGGTTCCACCCCTGACTGGAGTGTTCTAGTTAATTTTTTAGCCAGGAAACAGCAGGGGAGGGGGACAGTGCTCCTCTCCCCAGACCCCAGCTTTAGCGACTCACACATCTCTGTGACCTGCTACAAGATCTACAAGAGAGAGAGGAGACAAAGGTCTACAAGATAGAAAATCTGCACGGCCAAGTGAGAGGTCCGTCAGCAAGGAAACCTGCATTTACAACTATTCAGACTTTGCTGCCGTGGAGGGCTAACAAGTTAAGACACTCTACACACTAGGACACAATTTGACCAAACTTAGTAACTTAGATTTGCACTTGGTGCGAATTGCAAGCATTATTGCAAGACTACAGTCGTCAGCCAGAAATGTTGGCAAGATAGAGTTCAAAGAGGAGAAATATTTAATGAAATCCCAAAACACTGCCCCAACCATCCCCCTCATTACCAATCAACTGGTCAGTCAATGGGATAAAGCTGATCATACACTTAAGAAAATTTACCCCTGGTCCGCAAACTACAGGCAGGGTCCATGTGCACTCTGCATTGTGGTATGGACCTATTGACTTCAGTGCGTCCTTGATCCGTAAGTTGCGGCAAAAATATCCTGGAAGCCCATGGAAGCAAGCGAAAGCCCTTCCGTGGGCTTCTAGGTCAGTGCCACCGCGTCACAAAAGATAGAACAAGTCCTATCTTTCACCCCATCTTGCAATCTCGCAATGCGGAGTGCACACAGCCAATGAACGTGTTTTGTAGACCCGCGAATTTGCAATCCACAACATGGGCATGACGTCCGCACGGTCATGTGCATGAGGACTTACAGTCACTTGCAGGGGCGGACTGGCAACTTAAAGTGGCCCTGGAAAAAATACTAAAAGTGGCCCCATTTTGTAGTCAGGTCCAAATTGATGGAAGGCAGGGCCAACACAAGTAGACGGGGCCAGCATTACTATATTGTGGCACATTATACCACCCCAACGGAGCCAAATACCACAGTCCATCACAAAATACTGCCGCCAACAGAACAAAATACATTCCCAAAAACATCCATTGGCCGGCCCTGAGGAGGACCCAGGCATCGGCCCACCGGGAAATTTCCCTATAAGGTCTATGGCCAATCCGCCCCAAGTCACTTGAATGGGAGCTGAGCTGCAGTAACCCATCACAGCCACTACATTTTGAATGGAGCTGTGCTTTCGGCTCCGTTCGCAGCGGTATCTCCGGCGGTGGCGGCTGAAGGTAAAAGCTGAGTGGCATCAGTTTAGGTGACCATATGCATTAGATGAATGGGGATGTCCGGGCTAACGATATTGATGAATTTTCCTCTGGATAGGTCATCAATATCAAATTGGTGGGGGTCTGAGTCCCAGCCCCCCACCAGAGGAAAAGTCATCAATATCGTTAGCCCGGACATCCCCATTCATCTAATGCATATGGTCACCTAAATTGATGCCACTCGGGTTGCATGGCATAACTCACAGTAGCTCAGTCTTGAGCCCTACCTTTGTTTTACAAGCATCAATTTTGGTGACACATGTATTGTTACGAAGTTTCCTACGTATACGGTATAAGTCATTGTATCACTTAACGTGTTGCAACTAATCTCATCGCTACAAAGTAACGGCAGCCGGCTTGGCAAGGTCACTGTATGCTGCAGTTGTTTGCAAGAACATAACACCGCGGTTTGTCTATAGAAGAGCAAGTTAGAGAGTAAAAGGAGATCATTCAGATGCTTTATTGGCCAAATAGATGGATGCTTTTATTAGCCCAACCCTTATTTTGTAATGGAGTGACTTTGTGACCCAGTACTAGTCTCATTCTCGGCTATTAATCATACCGCTAAGAGCTCATTTTGCTTTAAAATGCTAAGATACTGCTGTAACGGCGCCAAGATAATGGAAAAGGCTTCACAGATTGTATAATTTCATACCGCGCTGTATCTTTCGCAGGAACAATGGGCAGGATGGCGAGGTATTAAAAACCTGGAAATTTCTTGTATTGAAAAGTAAAATGTCAATGTTATTCTAGGATCCCCGGCTCACCGCAAAAGTTTGCTTTATTTCGTTGCCTTCAGGAGCTTAATAAACTAAATACTGTACATAGAGATTACCCAGATTAACACTACAATAAAGTTTAGCAACAAACAGACCAAAAAGGGAGTCTTAATGCGGTCACGTGGGGCGGATATGTTTAGACAAAGTTGCGCTGGAATACACCACGTTAATCATCGACTTTCACGTCCTTCTCTTTACTCCTTCGTTGCCAGCAGCGTCCGACTGGAGGCCTTTGCAGCAACCAAACCAGATCCATCTAAGGCTTCCTGCACACGACAGTATCCGTTTTGTGGACTTTTCGCGGGCCCCGTTGCAAAAAGGCCTATTTTTTATTTTTCTCTGCAAAAAGGACAAGAATAGGACATGTTCTATCATTTGCAGCACAGCATTTTTTGCAGGCCCCACGGCGTGCTGTCCACATCTTTTCTGGCCCCATTGAAATGAATGGGTCCGCACTAGAGATGAGCGAATCTTCAAATATTCGCTTTGGCGAATATTTGCCAAATTTTTAAAAAAATATTCGCTTTGGATAAGATTCGCTTCAGTCCAAGTTGCATTAAAAAAGATATAGAGTTATTCTGGTCGTGTTCTGCGAACATTCCAGCGAACACGTACGCATGAGCGTACAAAGTGCGTAGGAAGCTTTAGCGTATTATTGTCTCATAATTCCGTCATACGCACGCACGATGCTAGGCCCGCACAAATAACGAACATACAGTAAAAGCAACATAGTTTATAAGGCCGAAAAAAGCCGTCTGTCCATCCAGTTCAGCCTGTTTTCCTACAAGTTGATCCAGAGGAAGGCAAAAAACCCCTGTGAGGTAGTACGCTACTTAACTGAATACGTACGCATTAGCGTACAAATTATCAGATGGGTAGCGTTAGCGTAGAAAGATTTAAGAAGATTCTTACAAAGCGAATCTGAAAAGATTCGGATTCGCTTCAGCGTAGGAAATAACGAAGATTCGTAGCGAATCTACAAAGCGTCAAATAGATTCGCTCATCTCTAGCCTGCACCTGTTCCGCAAAATTTCAGAACGGATGCGGACCCAGAATTACGGTTGTGTAAATGCACCCTTTGGGACAGTCTAATGTGCAAAGGGAGCTCTCGACACTCCGGACAGATAATGCTGAGGGGCAGAAGAATCCGGTGAAGTGAATATTTTTTGCCAAATCCTTTTGTTCTCCCAGGAGATAAGCCACCACCAGAGGTGTCCAACATGCAGCTTTCTCCTCACTCCACACTGAATACATATACAAATTCACCCAAACTGAAAGTGTAAGTGTATGGGAGAGTCTGGAGGGAGTCGGGAAAGATAGAGAAGGATTGGGAACCACTGATCGGGCCAACTGCTATTGAAAGTGTATGACCGGCTTTGGGGGTGCACCTTCCAAAAAATGTACGCGTCCACTTTTAATTGCATCATGAACTCTGCTATCATTGTGCAGACAGGATAAATCATCAGTAAAAACATAGCTCCATATGGGATTGTCTCATCCTGGACTTTTAGGACCCTGCTGTATTAGAGACCTCCTAAGGTGGCTATACGCATTTCATTAATGTCAACTGTGCGCTTACCAATTTCGGCAAGACTGGACAAGACTGGAGACTGGGGTGTCGTGAGGTTCTCCTGACGGCAGGGATTGTTGAGGGAAAGAAGGATCGGACTGTTGGATGTCAACATGTCCGATCCTATGGGCGATAAGGTGCCACCGGTATCTGACAGCAGCTTGTTCCTTTCTTCAAAACATATGTATGTTTGGCAGAAATGAGTGTGCACATGTACAGCCAGCTTTATTTTGTCAGAGGGGTTCCCTCTCATGGGCCCAATCCTAATTGTCAAGCTGGGTTAGGAGCTTTAAGTGCATCCAGGGGTGTAGCTAAAGGCTCATAAGCCCTGGTGCAAGCGTTCAGCTTGGGCCCCCCCTCCCGTCCGTCCCTCAGTGCTTTGTGGTCAAGGGCAGGGAAGTACATAGCCTTCGTTGTACCTGAGGCAAAAATGTAAATGTCCCCTCAATGCCAAATTCTTGACCTTACCCCTTCCCTCCAGCCAGAGTTGTAACTTGACCTGCCTGCACTTTCTATAATACTGGTGTCTTCTTATACGGCACAAGGGTCTTTGGGCCCCCTCAGGCTCCTAGGCCCGATAGCAACTGCTACCTCTGCACCCCCTATAGCTACACCCCTGAGTGCATCATAGCACAGACTACCAATAGAGGCCAAATGTTTTTTATGTCTGAAAACAAAGGGACACCACTGCCCTTGAGGTTTCTATGGGGCCCAACTAGGAAACTTAGGTTGAATGTGAGGTTGTTTTGAAGTTCCTCTACAATGTTTAGGATAAATGTGGAACCAACTTAAGAGGACATCAGCATCTCTCCCAGATAGGATGGAAGGGGTAAAAGAAGCACTGGCCCAACTTGTGACTAGATGGTGGGTGTGAACAAGCACTAGAAGTGTGTGCATTTATACAGTGAGAACAAAGGAAATAGTTTTGGGTCATGAAAATGACAAAGAACATTCCTGAATGACTGCATCTCACACATATTTTTCTACCACCCATTCAACAGTGTTGGTTTTGCTTTTCTATGTCTTCTGCTTGAGCCAAAACCTTGCGGAAACCATTTAATTGTCTACATACCCATAATAAGACATGGTGAAAATGTGGTCAGAAGATGATCAGCAACCAGGCTTTATCCAGTCATCTTCTGGACCACAATGACAAGTTGCAGTAGGGATGGAAATGAGTTGGCAAGGGCTTATATGTCATATGAATGTCCAATCTGGCCATCCAATCAGACCAAATTAAAAAAGAATCCCCGCAAAAAATTTTTATTCTCTCGCCTGTTAGAAAGGTGCATGATGTAATCTGTAGTGAATGTGATCTTCTTATCAGAAACCGTATTTGTGAGTTATCCCCTCTCTTCTAATTGTAGTTGTGTCATGTGACCAACTCCCTGACCTCCAACTGACCCAAGACAGGAAGTAAGTTACTTCTCTATTCATTCCTATGAGACTCAGAGTGAGGCTCCCATAGGAATGCATAGAGAATTAGACTTCCTGTCCACACATAAGATGATGTGTCAGTTGGTGAGTCTGATTGCTGGTCACATGACACAGATGAGAAACATCAGGGAGACATAACTCACAAATACAGACACTAGTAAGAAAATGACTACAGATTACATCATGTACATTTCTAGCAGGACATGGAATACATTTTTTTTTTTGTGGGAGTTCTTCTTTAAGGAAAGCTTCCTGCATCAACTTTAGCTCATTTGTTCTATGTAGTACTAAGTGACCTGTGTAAAGGAACATTCTGGACACCCTGATATAACTAATGCAGGACCTCCAGGGCGGAGCATGGCATGTAGATTGCCTATTAGGTGTTCCTTGAAACTCTATGTCAAGCCCCACCCCTGCAGGCCTTGCACAAGGAAAGCACATTAGAATAACAAAATAATGGTCTTCAGACTAGAAGACTATGTTGATTTTGAACAGCGCCCACAGTCTAGTAGGGTTAGGCTTCTTGAGAGTATCAAAATCATTTTGTGAAAGGACTATTTGGATAATTTGGATATTGGTTATAGAACATTTGTGGTGCTGCTTCTAGTTTAAAAAATTTGGGCGACCCCAACTATTGTCCCATAACCAAAGCAAACTTTTGTCACCATTGAAACGAATGACTTCAGGGTTGCCATGGCCTTCTGGATATCCTCACTTTGTTAATAAATAATTCGCTCTGTGGAACAATGAGAAGATTTAAGGAGCTATACTCCAATAGGTCACAATGAAAGCGCACAGCCGTTAACCATTACATGCCCTGTGTTGCCTCCTAGCCAAGGACATTAATTATGTGAGAACTTGGGCACTTGATCTCATCACAATGTGTATTGAGATATCTTAATTAAAACACTTTGGTCACCCAATAAATTTCACCACCTCCAATTGTGACATCTAGGAAGTGGTGTTTGATGTGGAGGACCCTAGAGGCCACAAGGGCAAATAAAAGCCAAGGGGAGCCCACCCATGATGTTCACAAGACCTCTCTTCAAGGGCTACATTTATTTGTTGCAGCTGTCTTAAGGCTCCAAGCTGTTAAATATTAATGGCTCAGCCTTTGGTTGGGGTCAAGCAGGACCCTGTAACTTTACCTATCTCTACTCAAGAGCAAAAAGAAAATGTGTCCTTGTCTTTTCAAGGTGGAAAATAGATTATAACCCCCGGAGTGCAAACAGAGTCCAACCCGCTAACAAAGCTCTTCTATTTTTTAGAGGGAGTAGCGGGAATGGTCAACTTAACAGTCCATTAGAAACCAATCCTAATTTATTTCTACTTTTGTAGAGAAAAAAAATCGAAAAAAATTTTTAATGGCACATTTTTTGTTTTTAAGGCTCCAAGTTTAAGATCTTTACGTTGACTGGACATTATGGTGTCTGAACTGCAGTAGCTGCTAGGGTCCACACTACCATTATCTGCTCTATTACAAGGGTAAGTGAAATATTATCCGTACTATGGCTGTGGAATTTATTATAATCAACTTTCAGAAAAGACAAATACGTCATTTTTCACCATAATCTCCCTGCCTTTCAATACACTTTGTCAACAAACTTTTATATTCCATAATTAAAGGGTTTCTGTTAGAGATGAGGGAATCATTCAAAATTTTATTCGCCGAACATTCGTCGAACTTTTCATAAGATTCGTATATTTGACGAATATATTAGTTAAATTTGCGTACAAAATATACGTTATTATGTGGCGTTTAGTGAACATTCACGCACTAATAACAAACATTCAGTTTTAAAAGGTACGCAAATTCTTTGAGCATGTACTCATGAGCGTACAAATTGCGTACGAATCCTCAGCGTACTGTTGTCTAGCGATTACGTAATACGCAGGCACGCACAACGAAAGGCCACGGCATGCACTCTTCAAAGGCAGAGCGAATTTTTGAAAATGGCATCCAGGCGATCCTCAGCATTCCCTGGCTACATATGGATACTGTATCAGCCGATGACAGCAAATCATCCGGCTGAGACTGAGATGAGTATGCCATCCACTCCACTACCTCATCCACTTTCTGCTCCACTACAGTTTTGCACCTTGGTTGGTTAGCCCGGTGGAACAACGGCCAAGTATTGCGAATACTACTAGTAGATGCTCTGGCTACAGGTCCTTTGGCACTGCTGCCCTGTGCCACCTTCTCCTTTTTTTTAGAGCTCGAGGTCTGGCTGAAACTGGACCCCTTTTGCTTATCCATTCCAGACATTTTTCACTTTACTCTGTGGCCCTGCAGCTGGTCTTTGTCTTTGTCCCTATCTCTCTCTCTGTCTCTCTCCCTGCCTGATTAATTACTAGCCCTGCACATGGATTCCCTGAACAATTACACCCCAATTTTAACAACAACAGGTCTCAGTGTCTCAGAACTTCACACACAGTGCTTCATCTCAGCAGTCGCAGCAGAAGTGATGCGTCACTGGCTTACCGAGCCTGAGCAAATCAGAGCAAGCCCTGCCCACTAGGTCAGGTGACCGTTTTTTTTCCCGGCTTTTGCGCACAAATAACGAACTAACAGTAAAAGTTCGCTAATTACTTGTATTCGTACGCAACAGCGTATAGAGTAACTTATACGTAGCATTAGCGTACAATTTATCGGACAAGTACGTAGCGAATGCGTAGAAAGCCAGAACGAATCACCTAATATTCAGATTCGCTTCGCAGCTGAAAATTTCCAAGATTCGATACGAATCAACGAGTCAACGAATAGATTCGCTCATCTCTAGTCAGTAGTTATGAATCAGGCTGATATTAGAAATGTGCTAATGTCACCTGATTCTAAATATATATCTTTTATTTATTAGTGCTCCCATTTTTAGGTAATTTTAACTTTCATTTTATACTAATAAGCCTCTAGGAGCAGGCGGGCATTACCCCTGCTCCTAGAGGCTCCGTTTGCCCACCTTTATAAACGCCCCCTTGATCTTGATTAACAGGGGCAAGGCAGCCTTCTTCTCCTCCTGCCAGCCCTGTCCTCGGTCTAAATCACGCGCCTGCGCCGTGCCGTTCATTATTCTGCGCAGGCGCAGTGAGTGAAGGATGCTGTCGAGCACAGCGCAGACGCAGTGAAGAAGGCGGGAGCCAGCGAGCTCCCTTCATTCACTGCGCCTGCGTCCTGTCAATTAAGATCATGTGGGCGTTTCTAAAGGTGGGCAAACGGAGCCTCTAGGAGCAGGGGTAATGCCCGCCTGCTCCTAGAGGCGTATTAGCATAAAATAAAAGTTAAAATTACATAAAAACAGGGACACTAATAAATAAAATATATATATATTTAGAATCAGGTGAGATTACCACATCTCTACCACATCTCAGCCTGATTCATACCCCAAAAACTGCTGACAGAATCCCTTTAAAAACTGTTTTAGGCTGAGCTGAGAGCCACAAATGCACCTCTGTCTTTCCCTCTTCATCAGACCTGAATCTTTATCCTCGAGGAGCAACATAATCCACTGCCACTCCTCTATCTGAAAGAATCAGTTCACGTGCACACTCAATGTTGTCATTGGTCGTGGGAAGGTGTCCAGCTCCTTCAAGGCTGACACTTGTGCTACCTTCCTTGAACTTCTCTATCCATTTATACACACTTCTTCATGACAAAACACTTTCCCCATCCTGTGCACTAAGTCTTCGATAAATATCAGCACCAGACACACCCTCAGACCACAAAAAAACCCAAATATGAATCACTGCACAATGCTTTTCTTTCGTGTAAATCACAAGTGGGACAGCCATTGTTTCTCGTACCGTAGTCACATATATTTGATGTAACACGTTGAAACCTGCACAGCAGTGACTGGGGAAATTATGTTGAAAAATTATGCATTTGCCTTTTCTAAAGGTCAATTAAAATCAATTCTACAGCCAGAGAGCGGATCATTTTTGGTTCACCCTCAAATCTTTTTTGACTCCCCAAATCGGTATGGGAAGGGGACAGGGATGGACTGGGAACTTAAAGTGGCCCAGGAAAAAATACTAAAAGTGGCCCCGTTTTGTAGCTGGTACAAATTAATGGAAGGCAGGGCCAGCAATACCATATTGTGGCACATTATACCAACCCAACAGATCCATATACCACAGTCCATCACAAAATACTGCCAGCAGCACAAAATACATGCCCAAAAACTTTCACTTACCGGCCCCTTGGGCATCGGCCCACCGGAAAATTTCCCTGTAAGGTCTATGGCCAATCCGCCCCTGGAAGGGGAAGATTTAACGCCCCCGTACGTCAAAACCACTATTTTGGATGAGGCTGACCAACTATCTAATGTAGATGTGAAGCTACAGATGATGGCGGAGGAGGAGAGATGGATTGGTCATGTTGAATTTCAACATTCAATCCTTTTATTCTCCCACAGGATAAGCCACCACCAGAGGTGTTTCTTCGCATTGAAAACACAAGTAAGCTTGGCCAAACCCAGAGACTATAAGGCAGCCAGGAATGATAGCTGTTGGCCGAAAAATTATTTGGCCAACAGCACTTGAAGGTATATGGGCACCTTTAGAACTAGTCCCTAAAGTTGACCATACAGATTGGAAAGCTGTTGGCCGAAGACTGATTCAGTTGACGGACAGCTATCTTCCACGAGTTCCACATCAGCATGTATGGCCATATCAACTGAGCATACCTGCTTATTTCAGTGGGGAGAGAGGAATAAGCTGGTGCCAAAGTCATCACATCTCCTGGGAGAGCAAAGAATCGCCATGCTAAACCCCACTATGGCCGATCCTTCTTTCCTCCAACATTTGCCACTGCAAGGCTGATCAGATACCTCCATAGATATTAGCTTTATGGTAAAACCAGAGGGTTTGGGCAGCTTTAATGTAAAGTGTATGGCCAACGATAGCCTGAAGAGGAAAGCTTAGGCTACTTTCACACCAGCGTTTTTGCTGGATCCGGCAGGGTTCAGCAAAAACGCTTCCATTACTGATAATACAACTGTCTGCATCTGTTATGAACGGATCCGGTTGTATTATCTTTAACATAGCCAAGACGGATCCGTCATGAACTCCACTGAAAGTCAATGGGGGACCGATCTGTTTTCTATTGTGTCAGAGAAAACAGATCCTTCCCCATTGACTTACATTGTGGGTCATGAAGGATTCGTCTTGCTCCGGATCTCCAGGACGGAAAGCAAAATACAACATGTTGCGGTTTGCTCTCCGGTCTGGGGACGCAACTAAACGGAACGGAATGCATTTTGGAGCGCTCCGTTCTGTTCAGTTCAGTTCAGTCCCCATTGACAATGAATGGGGACAAAACTGAAGCGTTTTTTCCCGGTATTGAGCCCCTATGACGTAACTCAATACTGGAAAACTCTAAGGCTACTTTCACATTAGCGTTTTTAAATTCCGGTATTGAGTTCCGTTATAGGGGCTCAATACCGGAAAAAAACGCTCCAGTTTTGTCCCCATTCATTGTCAATGGGGACAAAACTGAACTGAAGACAACGGAATGTTCCTGAAAGCATTCCGTTCCGTCTTCAGACCGGAGAACAAACCGCAGCATGCTGCGGTTTTCTCTCCGGTCCAGGCATCCGCACCAAGACGGATCCGGAATGACCCCCAATGCAAGTCAATGGGGATGGATCCGTTTGGTGTGGACACACCAGTAATCCGGATCTGTCCTCCATTGATTTGCAATGGGGGGTCATTCCGGATCCGGCTACATACATACAGACAGACATACATACATACAGACATACATACATACAGACATACAGAGGGCGCTGTGGGGAATCGTCATCACTGCGCGCAGGAGGCGCGTGAAGACGTTCTGCCGGCGTCCCTGGAGTATGTATGTATGTATGTATGTATGTTTGTTTGTATGTCTGTGTGTATGTATGTATGTCTGTATGTATGTCTGTATGTATGTATGTCTGTGTGTATGTATGTATGTCTGTATGTATGTATGTATGTGTATGTCTGTATGTGTGTATGTCTGTATGTATGTGTCTGTATGTATGTCTGTATGTTTGTATGTATGTCTGTATGTTTGTATGTATGTTTGTATGTATGTCTGTGTCTTGTTTCAATGTGTGTCATGTGTGGGGCCGTAGCGCTGCTCCGGCTCCACACATGTATAGCGTTAGCATGGATCCGTTGGCACCCTTTAGGTGCCGGATCCGTGCTAACGCTAGTGTGAAAGAGGCCTAATGCTAGTGTGAAAGTAGCCTTATACTGTCATGTGATACCTTTAGGTAGGTCCCATTGACTCAATGATATGGAAGGTATAACCTTACTCAGTTGTTGGTTTCTCAGGCACTTATTATTCACCTATAAGTCTCCCTCCCCCCTCATATGTGGGTTAAAAAATGCAATATATTAAAAGCAACCACATTTTTGAATAATTTGATTGCTATCAAAGCTGGATACTTAGAGATAAGTCAATAGATCGGTGACTGGGTTCACCTTCCACCTTAATAAGCATCTCAGAGATCCATTGTCACGTGTTTATCTGAATGGGTTTTTTTTTTTTCAGGGGCCATACATTCTGTGATTTGTGGTCAATTAGATCTTAAACAGCCTAATTAGCTGTCAGAATCTCAGAGTTTTAGGCACCTTTACTTCTCAGAGCAGAACTAATGAGGCAAACGGTTACAGAATTCCTAAACAGGAGACAAAATACACCCTACAGGTAACCTCGAGGGAAAAACAGTAAAAATGCTAGATCTCCACTACTGAGGTGGAACCATTCTAAGATTACAATAAAGAATAGAAAATTTGAGTTATTTTTTAATATTTCTGTATAATTTAGAGTGGTTTATGTAATATTAACTAGAGACGGTCACCGGCCTTTTTAGTCCAGGACGAAGCGTATATAATAAAGTGGATGGATTATAATGTAATACCTAGTGTTCAACATAGGGTTTAGCAAAATCGCTTCCGTTACTGATAATACAACGATCTGCATCTGTTATGAACGGATCTAGTTGTATTATCTTTAGCATAGCTAAGACGGATCCATCATGAACTCCATTGAAAGTCAATGGGGGACGGATTTGTTTTCTATTGTGTCAGAGAAAACGGATCCAACCCATTGACTTGCATTGTGGGTCATGACGGATCCCAGGATGGAAAGAAAACTGCAGCATGTTGCTCTCCGGTATGAGAACAGAATGCATTTTGGGGCGCTCCCTTCTGTTCAGTTACATTTTGTCCCCATTGACAATGAATAGAGATAAAACGGAAGCGTTTTTTTTTTTTGGTATTGAGACCCTATGACGGATCTCAATACCGGAAAATAGAAACGCAAGTGTGAAAGTAGCCATTAGATGGTCGGTCGGTCACACTACACCCAGCAGGTGGTCCAACATAATCTAATGTGTAGGGCCAGCTTTGCAACGGATGCATTAGAAACCAGGGACCTTGTAGAATCCCAACCTAGCCAATCCAATTTCCTCTAATGTCACCCACCAAGGGGTTTTCCCATAGACATTATGCTGTTGACAGATCTAGCTGAAAACGAAGCCAACCAAAGCTCTTATTCTCTATCCATCAAGACTGCTGCAGGGGGAATTAGCTCCGTCATATCAACATTTTTGAAAACTACTAATTTACATTTTAAAAAAATGTATGGTCTAAGGGGGTTGTCCAGGATTACAAAAATATGGCTGCTTTCTTCCAGGAAAGGTATTGCAACTCTGTCCCATTCACTTGAGTGGAACTGAGCTTCAACACTAGGCAAAAGTCATTTCTGGACAAATGAAGCCACGATTTTCTAAACTTGGAAAACCCCCTTAATTAAAACAGCATTATCTTCAGTGGTGAGCTGATTAAAAAAGACAACGTAGAAGAAGCGCTCGGCCAGAAGTAAGAGACCGTAAAAGCTTTTTTTTCTTCTTCTGCTTCAAACTGTTGGTAAATTCAGAATTATGACTGAATTCTGCTAGCACTTATCTAACGGTCTATTGAGCCCTCACAAAGTCATGTGAAAGGAAGTGCGACGATAACATTTTCTGCGTCTTCTAGACATTTGATTAAGCAGTTATAAATCTTTAAGTCTGACTTGTCACAAGCACAGTAAGATTACACCAAAAGCTGTCAAGATTAAGTAAACTTGTCTTGTTCTGTAGCAGGTCTTACTCGGTCTTGTACCAGAGATTAAAGATTCCTCGATAAAAAAAAAAATGGTTACCATCATGCCCAAACCTACAATAAAGCGAGAAAAAATATAGAACAAGGATGTGTAAAAATAAAACTAAAAACTTAACTTTCAACCTTTAGATCTTGAAGCAATATTTTATCTAAAAGACCAAGCAGCCACCAGACGGTAAATATCTGCAAATGCGTCCGTGGATGGAGCTTTCTGCTTTCAGGTCCATTTCCAGTGTCAGCGGCTAGAAACTAGAAAACCCCATAACCCCATTAACCCCTAACTGTTTGCTGTCCAGCTTCAGCTATGGGAAAAATAGCTGGGCTGCTTTAGATGTGGATATCTTCCTCAATGGTAGCAGCTAGAAACATGCAACTGATCTTGTTTGAAAGCAGACAAGCTTTCAGACAATACCAAAATGACAGCAATATGTTCAGGACAGAGAAAGATATCATGTATAGAAATCGGGATGCTATGAATGCAGCTGAAAATTAAAGTAAAAACAGGTTTTACTCGCGATTAATCCCGACTTCATTTCTCCTCCGTTACTTTAGCTGTCATTTTGGACTGTCAGCTTTCAGACAAGACCAGTTGCATGTTTCTAGCTGCTACCATTGAGAAGATATCACCATCTAAAGCAGCCCTCCCCCCCTCCAGTTATCTACTTTTCACACTGCCCGAGCTGGACTCGAGCAAAACAGTTAGGGGGCTAAAGGGGATGTCTCACTTTAGCAAATTGCATTTATCATGTAGATAAAGTTAATACCATGCACTTCCTAATGTATTGTGATTGACCATATTGCCTCCTTTGCTGACTTGATTCAT
Source organism: Rhinella marina (assembly GCA_900303285.1). Lineage (NCBI taxonomy): Eukaryota > Metazoa > Chordata > Amphibia > Anura > Bufonidae > Rhinella > Rhinella marina. The sequence continues at coordinate 311,671 of ONZH01002079.1, forward strand.
TTTTTCCATCACATTATACACTGCTTGTGTTCAGGGTTGTGACCACCCTGCAAACCAGCAGCGGTGGTCATGCTTGGACACTATATGAAAAAGTGCCGGCCTATGCTCACTCCTGTGGTCCTGACAACCTGAGAGGCCAGAGCTTACTCCTATAGTGTACAAGCATGACCACCGCTGCAGAATTGCAGGGTGGTCGTAACCCCAGGAAACGAGCAGTGTATAATGTGATGGAAAAATGGATCCAGCCAGCAAAGGAGACAATATGGACAATCACAATACATTAGTAAGTGCATTGTATTAACTTTCTCTACATGAAAAATGCCACTTACTGAAGTGAGACAACCCCTTTAATGAATGTACCGTAGGATATGACATTTATATGGGTCAAGTTTCTCATAAGTCAAAACATGAGTCTAGAACATGGAATCTATGAAAGTCTATATGGTTTGACCATGATAAGTGTAATTCCTGAAGTGTCTACAAAAGGTCTAATCTGTCCACCATGATTAGTGGACTTAGGCTACTTTCACACCAGCTGCCGCAGATGCACGTGTGGGGCCGGAACTGCGCTCCGGCCCCATTCACTGTAATGGGGGCGGGCCACGGATCAGGCCGCAGCACGTTAACCCCTGCTGAGAGGCGGCCGGAACGAAAATACACAGCCTGTCGAAGCCCCACGGCGCATGTGTGAAAGGGGCCTAAGACTAGATTCTACAATTGTCTACAAAGAGACTAGACTGTCCACCATGATAAGTCTATTGTTCATCAGGGAATAGATCATTGGGTGCTCACCTGAATTATCATTTGTGGGCAGCAGACTGTGCCATCTAAACAGCACTCTGCTGCCCACATACATGATACTGTATGGGGACAAGCAACGGCATTAGCGATCACTCCTCCTCATACTGTGGAGATGATCGCTGATGTAAATACAGACAATTGAAGAAAAGGAATGCTTCCTTCCTGACAACCATCTGCTCTACCAAGTAGTGTAAAAGGGCCTTAAGTCTTATAAATGAAATGTATGACTGTCTATCAAATATCTAGTCTAGACTGTCCACCAAGTCTGGAAAATAAGGTTCACAGGTATCTACAAAGGGTCTACTATATAAAACTCACCATGATGACTCTATAGGTATCTAGAAATATCATCATAAGAAGTCTAGTACATAAAGTGTAAAGGGGTCTAGTCAAGAAAATCCACCATGGCTTAGAAAGAGAAGTCAATAAGATCCTTGCAAGCTTACATGGCTGTATATGAGGACATCTGTAGAGTTTTTAAAATATATATGTAGTCCTATCTTCTTTGACAAGCCCATATGCATCTTCTACAAGGTCCATTCTACAAATAGAAGTGCATTGCCCCTAAATTATCCATATTTACTCTCCTTTGTGACCTCCATTAATACCAACATGGTGCCAAAGTAGTTTGCATGCCACCTTCATTTCCATACCCAACATACCCTAGGATTTCTGTGGTTGTCTCACATTCACTATGGATTTCTCCAAGGCTCTTGGACTAGGACTATGGATAATCCAGCTGGCATACCCAAAAGAGAATGACTGTCTTAGTACATAAGTGACAAATCCAGGGGTGTAGCTATAGGGGGTGCAGAGGTAGCAGTCGCTACCGGGCCCAGGAGTCTGAGGGGGCCCAAAGACCCTTGTGCCGCATAAGAAAACACACAAAGTACTGAGGGAAGGGGGGCCCAAGCTGAACTCTTGCACCAGGGCCCATGAGCTGTTAGCTACGCCACAAATCTCTAAAAAATTGTATATACCATTAGAACTGGAATCTGGATCTATTTCTTCAAGTTCTCCAGATCTTCATCCTCCAATAGGTACTACAAGTACATAAGCCTAAATTTTCCAAGGGCCATCTAACACTTTACCTTCAGATTACATGGCTGTATACTAGGACAACTATAGAGTTTATTTTAAAATATATATACCTAGTCCTATGTTCTTTGACAAGCCCATATGCATCTTCTACAACATCCATTCTACAAATAGAAGCACATTGCCCCTAAATGGTTCATATTTACTCTCCTTTGTGACCTCCATAATACCAACATGGTGCCAAAGTAGTTAGCAAGCCACCTTCACTTCCATACCCAACATACCCCAGGATTTCTGTGGTTGTCTCATATTCACTATGGATTTCTCCCAGGCAATCTATTTTTATCATCACTGACTCAAAGGACTATGGATTATCCAACTGGCACAATCCCAAAGTGTATGACTGTCTTAGCACTTAAGTGAAAATTTGTTAAAAACTAGAATCTGACTCTGTTTCTTCAAGTTCTCCAGATCTTCGCCCTCCAATAGGTACTTTATAGTTCTGAATTTTCCAAGAACCATCTAACATTTTACCTTTAGATTACATGGCTGTATAATAGAAGATCATAGAGTTTTAAATAAAATATATACGTAGTCCTGTCTTCTTTGAGAAGCCCATATGCATCTTTTACAATGTCCATTCTACATATGGAACCACATTGCCCCTAAATGGTTCATACTTACTCTTCTTTGTGACCTCCATTAATACCAACATGGTGCCAAAGTAGTTAACATACCACCTTGACTTCCATACCCAACATACCCTAGGATTTCTGTGATTGTCTCATATTCACTATGGATTTCTCCCAGGATTTCTATTCTATCACGACTGACTCAAAGGACTATGGATTAAGCTCCATTTACACGTCCGTATTTTTCTTTTCCAGATTTTCGTTCCGTTTTTTGCGGATCCGTGTTTCCGAAAAACCTTCCGTTTTTACCAATTGTATATCTGCATTCGTTACGTTTTTCCGCATAAAACAGAAGGAGGAATATATGTTGGTAGAGTATTTCTTTTTATTTTCTAGAAACGGATACGCAATTGCGGATGACATGCGGATGACATATTGATGCATTCCGCATATCATCCGCATTTTTTGTGGACCCGTTGACTACAATGGGACCACGAACCGTATAATGCGGACAAAAGTAGGACAAGCTCTATCTTATTTGCGGATCCGCATAACGGAACGAAACGGAACAACGGATGCATTTTTTGCAGAGCCATTGAAATGAATGGGTCCGCATTCTGTTCCGCAAATTTGTAGAACAGGTGCGGATTAAAACATACGGACGTGTGAATGGACCCTAAGGCTTCATTCACACGACCGTATTTTGTTTCTGTGTCTGTTCTGTTTTTTTTTTGCGGACCATATGCGGAACCATTCATTTCAACGGGTCCGCAAAAAAAAACGGAAGGTACTCCGTGTGCATTCCATTTCCGTATGTCCGTATTTCTGTTCCACAAAAAAGATAGAACATGTCCTATTA